>OY796881.1:66455474-66877995 GCA_963680785.1 Diplosoma virens | reverse complement strand
CTGCGCCAAGAACTATCCTCTCTTCTTTTGATATACTTTCTATCAATCCATTCAGGTCTTCCCAAAAATCATTTTTCTCCTCCATGCTGTTGTTAATCTGTGGAGCATATGCGCTTACTATATTTAGGATGGACCCTTTTACCTCCAGCTTCATGGCCATTAGTCTGCCTGACACCCTCTTCACCTCCAGCACACTTTCAGCCAGCTCCTTCCTCACCACTATCCCTATCCCATTTTTTCTTCCATCAGTTCCGATGTAAAATATTTTGCATCCACCTTCAATGTTCCTTGTTTTACTACCTTTTTACTTTTTTTCCTGTAGACACAATATGTCTACATTTCTTCGCTCCATCATATCTGCCAGCTCTATTCTCCTTCCAGTTATCGTTCCAATATTTAAATTACCCACCCTTATGAGTGAGCGTCTTCCTTTCCATGCTTCTCGCTGCTTCTTCACTCGCTTTCCTCCTCTTTTTCTGCTCCTATTTTCACTATGTTTAGCAGTAGCATAATTTCCACAGGTGCCGTGCTGTGCGACACCTGAGGCGGTTGTTGGTAACCCGGGCCTCGACCGATCCGGTATGGATTGATAATGATTACGCATTTGTCTGTTTTGGCAAAAAAAGTTTTACGCCGGATGCCCTTCCTGCCGCAACCCTCCCCATTTATCCGGGCTTGGGACCGGCATCAAGAGACACAGAAATACGCCTCCGATGGCTGGGTTTGTTAATGTTAATGTTCTATGAAAATTCTAAATTAATGGATCCTTTGTTTGGATTGAGAACATTTTTTAGATCATTTTCTGCGTTTTTTTACTTACTTTTCAAGCTAGTGCATACTATTTTTTAAAAAACTTTCCTGTTATTAAACGTATCACTAAATACCAAAAATTTTATAATCCATAATTGCACTCAGCAGCATTATCTCTGTAACTATGCCAAATTAGTAATTTTTTTTTAATGTGAAAATAATTTCGTTGTTGGTATTTTACGAATGTTATTAAGTGGATCAGGCATAGGCAATCTTTTTTACTTGCGGGACAAATGTGAAATATTAAATTATGCTGCGGGTCGCATCATTTTTTCAAAAGAGGTGTGGGATTTTTATCTTATGAAGGTAGCCAATTTTGCAGTCAAGAAACAGATTTTATGCAATTCACGTCACATATGTAAAATATAGTTTAACAAAAAAATTGAATTAGTCGATGAATGCAAAAAAAAATTAAATCAGTCAGCACATTTAATTAAGTTTAATGTAATCTACGTTGCTGCACATCTTCGCCAGCTTTTGTAATATTACTTTTCTCAGAATTACAAGCAAGTGTAATTTGACTTTTTTATTGTTCTATGATAAATAGCTTCTTTTGCTTTCCTTGGAGTGTTTTATTTTTGAAAAAATTGCTTGAGGCAATAAGTACTTCCAAAAAGTGAAATGGCGAATCAGAAAAACGGCCTTTTATTTTGTTAAACAACAAATTACTTTACTAACCATTCATTGTTAAAGACTCTTTCTTGATCATTATGTTTTTGTTTTTACTCATCATAAAATTGTTTTGAATTATGACTAAATACGACTAAATATACAGCTTTTAGCTTTCTGCAAAAAATTAGAATAACATTTGCAATTTGCAATTTAAAAAAGTTTAAAAAAGCTAAAGAAAACAAAACAGTAATGAAAATTTTTAATTTCTATCTGCCTATCATGCATTAACTATCAGGCAATTTCTCACTGTTGGCGCTAACCTAGCACAAAGAAAAAAAGCTATGCAGTTTTATCGCAATGCATCACAGAAAGTGCAAAAATGTATAATCGCTTTTATATAAACCACTTGAAAAGCTGCTGTATCACTGTTTCAGTTATTGTGAAAGACTTGCGAGCTACAAATAGCCTATTCTATATCGACTCACTGTAAACAATGCTGCGAATCACACTTTGTTCATTGCAGATGGCGTTGTTGCCGTTTGCAGAATTTTGTAAAATACCTTTTTTTATTCAAAAATTTTTACTTTGTACCTTTAACTATGATACAAATTTTTGTAATATGAAGTATTACTCAGGCCGCATGAAACAAAATGGATTTTATACCAAGGCCCGCAGGCCGCAAGTTGCACATGATTGAATTAGACAAATTACACTTCATGTAAAAAGAACCAAGATTAACTCAATATTGAATTAGCTTCTGTCGGCAGCTGTTGACTGCAAAAAAAGATATTGACTCGAATTAAGGTAAAGAGACAAAAAAAGCTTTTCTGGTGTCCTATAAAATATCCTTGTAATTTTAGAGTGAAAAATGAAAAAGTGTAATCAAAATAGGTACTGCGTCGCAAACTATAAACTAATAGGATACTTACAGTAACTTTTCTATTTTCTAAATAGAAGCAAAAAAATGTTAGACCATTTTGAACGTGATGCAATAAATTTAAAATTAACTGAAAACAATAAGTTTTATTTAGTTACGTTTTATTCAAAAATTTAAACAATTTTCTTTTTACCTCGATTATTGGCAGCGAATCGATATATTGAGAATCAGTCGGAATATCTTTCTGGCACGTCGGGCAGCTAAACAATTAGATTTGCTTAGTTGAATCATAGTTTTAGAGTTATAAAACTTATAATAAACACTCAGGTTAGTTAAAAATATTAATTCTATATTTTCCCACCTTAACAGCATGGAAAAATCAACAAGTTTTTTAAGAAAAAATTCTGAAAAACTATGTCCACACGGCAATTTCCGGTAGGGAGACTCCAGAGTTTGACTGCAGCAAGTACAAAATGGTTTTGAAGGTGATTGGCCCATATTATGCAGGTTTCATTTGTAATATCAAACAATAATTCAAGTTTGTTTTTTATTCTATAATAAGCTCATTTTGTTACAGAAGAACAAATTATAGTATGCTTTTACCGTGGTAGACGACCCGCAATGTCACATAAAGTTTTGTGTCAGCTTAGTCGGTTTATGTTATTACTTCTCGGGTGTTTTAGTTCATTGTAAACAAAGTAAAAAGCGCGCTGCACCCATTTTTCTTTGAGGCGATCCAGTAATACACACTATGGTTATTGCAGCATTAATTACACGATACAATTAGTGAGTTCTACTACAGTACATGCTCTTTGTAGTAGGCATTGAAAATATATATACAAAGTGCGCGTACGAATCCCGAAATTTTTTGTATTTCAGACTTGACGTGGTTTTGACATACGACCAGAACCAGTAACATAACTTGACGTTTTATCACTATTATTTCCGCATTACTATTTTGCTCTAGTAAAGTATCAACAAGGTGATCGGCACTATTTTGCAACATTTAGCTTTAGAAATTTACAATTACATGTAACAGAACCACGATCACCAATATCAACAACAATACCAGCAACAATTTTGATTTTAGCACTTCTTGATCTTTCAAGGGTGCAATGCACTCTGAGTCGGGCTTAATCTCCCCGTTTCCCATTAAATGGCCTAAAAGTTGAATCTGAGAGCGATTGTATTGAAACTTGTCTGCATTGAAAGTAAATTTTTTTTTTGCAGCTTCCTTTAATGCATTTAAATTTTTTTCGTGAGAGGCTTGATTCATGGCGCCAACTGAAATATTATCTAAATATACATTGACTTCTTTTAGCTTGTGACTGTCGATAAATTGATACATCACACGCGGGTAAGCAGGCACAGCATTTGTTAAACCAAATAGCATAACTTTTCACTGGTATAGCTCTAGTTCAGATTGAAATCCAGTGCAATGAAGACCTTTTAGGATGAATTTTAATTTGGTGATAAGCCGATTTAGATCTAAAGCGCTAATACATTTCCATGTGGCAATTTCGTGAACAATGGCTTCAATACTTGGTAGAACATAAGCATCTAATTCTGTAAACTAATTAATTGTACGACTGTAGTCAATATACATTTTTCGCTTTCCTTTTCCATGATCCACCACAAGTGGTTGCGCTCGCCCAGGTAAATTCCTTTTTTTAATTCGATTTTCGTTCAGCAATCTATCTGTTTCCGCTTTTATGAGCGCTTGATCGGATGTCGAGAATTTTCTAGTCTTTATCGCAATGTGTTTACAGTTTTGAGTAATATTGCTAAATAAATCAGAATGTGGTACATGGGCAGTCCGCATAATTGTTGAAATGTAAAGTTCTTTTTTTCTTTCCGCGAAATTGAAAGTTACACTCTTATGCTGTCGTAACAAGACATTTCCTATAACTGAATCGGCAATTAGATTTGACATGACGTAAAATTTAAAACTTTTATAATGGTGCTCAAGAAAAGTTAGATCTAAATAAGAAACGCCGCAAATTTCAGTTTTAAGAGACACATTAAGAATATTTGCAAAGTATTTTATAGTTTTATGAGGAAGTTTCTTTCTCTTTACAAATTCTTTACTTCAATAGCTGTTGGTAATGCCAGTGTCCACTAAAGCTTGACCAGACTTATTTACAGTGATTTCAGCTAAGAAATGCTCTAACAACTTAGATCACAAAGCCTTGGTCGAAGCTGAGCAAGATTGATCTACACAGGTATACGTTTCGCAATTTAACTTTGTCAGTTCGATTGAACGAGCTTTCTTACGGGCTTCGGTAAATGTTAAAGTCTTGTTTTTAAGTAGCGCTGCCTAATATAGTTTGAATAAAGCCCGTTTATAAAAAAGTCTCTTTTCATGTTTATACTCTTGAGCGCTTACAGCGGTGAAGTCACAATTTTGATTAACAATTACAACTGACTAAATGACTAAACTCATCATCTGCTTTGCCAGTATCTTGTTTGGCTGTTGCAAGCATGTGCCGCGCGTAGAATTCGTTCGTTGGCTTTACAAATTAATTTTGTAATGCAGTTATAGCGTTCTGGTACATATTTCTTCACTTATAAACTTACAAATAGAAGCTGAGAACCTGATAAATGAGCTGTCAGTACCTTTAGTTTATCTGTAGTATTTTCTTCTCGAAGCTTTGCTTCGAGAAAGTTAGTAAAAGTTTTAAGCTAAAATTTCCACTCATCTTCAGCTAAATATGAATTGGGATCTATAGTAAACTTTTCTGGCTGTAAGTACTCCCATTCAGTATTAACCATCTTAGTCTTTTAAATTGTAATGTATCTCACACGTCAGTACTTTTTATTAAAGTAAACATTTGGTGGTACAGAATTTGAAGATTGCTTGAAGTAAAAGATTTTTCTTCCCAAAGCTTTTCATCTGACACTCTTCAGGGGAAATCGTCAGAATGAAGCAGAATTGAAACCGAACTAATTTATAAAGGAAGAAAGTAGAGTTCTCATTGGCTGAAAGAGTCAACCAATGAGAGAAAAGATTAAGAAATTTTCAAAGAGTATACGAATTCTTTTTGCTTACACAGAAGGGGATTGAGAGATTTAATGAAAGTCGCTTCAAGAGCAGAAAGGTGAAAGGAAGAGCGACCTCGAGCGAGAATAGAAAATTTTTCGTTGCTGTAATGGAGGGCACATTGGGCGTTATCAAGAAGATGTTGACCAATGGCGGATTCGTGAAATTGTTGTGGGCGAATGTTGTTCTTGCAAGAGCGGGAAAGACTTTGGCGGTTGGCCAAGGTACGAGGATTGGTGATGGATTTCACGTTCCTAGATTTAACGTTCCTAAATCCATCACCAATCCTCGTACCTTGGCCAACCGCCAAAGTCTTTCCCGCTCTTGCAAGAACAACATTCGCCCACAACAATTTCACGAATCCGCCATTGGTCAACATCTTCTTGATAACGCCCAATGTGCCCTCCATTACAGCAACGAAAAATTTTCTATTCTCGCTCGAGGTCGCTCTTCCTTTCACCTTTCTGCTCTTGAAGCGACTTTCATTAAATCTCTCAATCCCCTTCTGTGTAAGCAAAAAGAATTCGTATACTCTTTGAAAATTTCTTAATCTTTTCTCTCATTGGTTGACTCTTTCAGCCAATGAGAACTCTACTTTCTTCCTTTATAAATTAGTTCGGTTTCAATTCTGCTTCATTCTGACGATTTCCCCTGAAGAGTGTCAGATGAAAAGCTTTGGGAAGAAAAATCTTTTACTTCAAGCAATTTTTATTAAAGCTTTAAAAGACTAAATTTTAAAGCATATGTCAACGAAACACGAAATAAGAATAATGAAACAAAATATAACAAACACCAGGCTGATTGTTAGCTAACTGAAATAACAAGAAAGAAACACGTGGGGCAAAACTGACGTCATAAACCTTGAACAAGAAATGAAAGAAAAGGCAACTAATAAAGTGATACGTGAAGACGGAAACTCACCACACTTAGCTTGCCACATTTAAAACAGCAACTGTTGTTAGCTGGACACTTGCTTTCCTCATGAGCTCTACAACCCCCGCCCAATGAGCAATCTTTGTCTTTTGTAGATGTGCGGCTTTTTGACGTCTCAAGGCTTCGTTCTCCTAGCTATTTGCAGTGCTTTTGATTGCCCTCTGCTATTCGCAAGCTCTGAATTTCTTTCTTTTTCAATTGCTTTTTGTAATTTCAAAATTGGGGTCTTTCTGTTGTGGCGAGCTATTCTATTTGTGATGTTTTATATTGGCAACATAACATTGCCACGCAACGTGACTACGCTATGCGAACATGTGCTTTATTCGAAATATAACGAGTTAAGAAGTAGACGCGTGTTGGTTGTTATAAACTATAAGTTGAGATTAGTTAAGGTTAAATAAAAGTTAAACGAGACAAGAACACTATATTGGTGACCCCGTTATATTGAATACGTTGGCTTTCACCAGCGCGTTATCAACCTTAGCCTAGACAATAAGTACCGGTAACTAAGCTTAGTCATGTCTCTGGAAAACGAAACGCTGCAAAAATTAGCTGAAGCGATTTCAAATCTCAACGCTACTGCGACAACAGCTACCGTGCCTCAGGCACCCGAAGTACAGGCAGTTTCAGTGAAGCTACCAGAGTTTTGGCCAGATGACCCAGAAGTATGGTTTATCCGTGTCGAGGCACAGCTGAGATCAAGGGCTATTACACAAGATCAGACAAGGTTTGATTATGTAGTTGCGGCGCTAGATAACCGGGCAATTGTTGAGATTAAGGCTGTGTTGACTAATCCCCCCCAACAAGATAAATACAACACAATTAAAAAGGCACTGCTGTCAGCATTTGGAAAAACACAAGCACAAAAAGATGCTGAGCTACTGAATATTTCGGGATTAGGTGATGAAAAACCTACAGCGCTGCTGCGACACCTAGAATCTCTCAATAATGATGCTGCCACTTTACGACGAGCGTTTTTCTTAGCTCAGCTCCCAACTCAAGTACGTGCCATTTTAGCATTAAAAGAAATTGACGATATTAGTGAGCTAGCTAATGCGGCTGATAGGATTATGGAGGCTAGTCAACTTACCCCTACAAATTCGACGGCGGCTGCTGTTCATGCACCAAAACTTAAAAACCAAACTGTGACTTCCAAGCTGCAAAGGCCAGTTTCAAGCACCCAGTTTATTTGCTTTTACCATCAACGATTTGGAACAGAGGCTCGTAACTGTCGTCCCGGATGCAAATTTGCGCAACTACTAGACCCATCGTCTTCCCACAACAGCTATCTTACAACCCAGGGAAACGTAAAGGCCGGTCGTCGATAACTACGGTGGCCGGCGACTTTGGATCAAGCACCCTGTCAGTGTGGGATAGACACACTGGTACTTCCTTTTTAGTTGACACTGGAGCTGATGTCAGCGTCTTTCCAGCATCTGCAGCTGACAAACATACCCGGGCTCCTTCTGGCACTCTCACAGCAGCCAATGGATCCAAGATCAAAACATGGGGACAACGAACCCTCACCTTTAATCTTGGCAAGGGACGCACTTACCAACAAGACTTCTATGTAGCAGATGTTACACGCCCTATTCTTGGTGCAAATTTTTTCATCGCTCATAATGTCGCAATCGATCTTCGTGGCCGCCGCCTTATCGATTTTAATCATGGAGACACCTTCTCCACAATGTCAGAGCCGAATGCCAACATTCTTTCAGGTTTATCATTAGCTCCCTCAAACAGCTTTGAAAAACTCTTGCAAAAGTTTCCAGACATACAGACACCCCATTTTAAACCACAGATGAACAAACATGGAGTTGAACATTATATCATTACTGAATCTCCACCCACTCATTCACGACCTCGTCGTCTTCCGGCCGATAAACTGTCAGTAGCTAAGGATGAATTCCAGAAACTGGAGCAAGCTGGAATTGTTCGTCGTTCCAACTCGCCTTGGTCATCTCCCCTACATATCGTGCCCAAAGCATCTGGAGGTTGGAGCCCATGTGGCGACTACCGACAGCTCAATGCCGCTACAGTAGATGACAGGTACCCCTTACCCCACATTCAGGATTTCAACAGTCAGTTAGCGGGCTCCAAAATTTTTTCTAAAATAGATCTTGTCCGAGGATACTACCAAATCCCTATGGCAACTAACTCCATCCCTAAAACCGCAATTGCAACCCCTTTCGAACTGTGGGAGTTTCTTCGAATGCCATTTGGTCTGAAAAATGCAGCTCAGACCTTTCAACGGCTAATGGACGGAATTTTTAAACAACTCCCATTTGCCTTTGTATATCTAGATGATATTCTTGTGACCAGCAAATCAAAAACTCAACATCTCACACACTTAGAACAAGTATTCCAACTACTTGCCAATAATGGTTTAGTGATCAACAAGACAAAATGCCTTTTCGGAGTAACGGAACTTGAATATCTTGGTCATTTGGTAACTACCAGTGGCATTCTTCCTTTAAACAGCCGAATTGACACCATACGAGACTTTCCAACTCCAGAAAATCGCCCTACTCTTCAGCGCTTTTTGGGCATGATTAACTATTATCACCGTTTTTTGCCTGACATTGCACCCAAACTTGCACCGTTACACGCAGCCTCAGCAGGACGTGGCAAAGCCATCACCTGGACACCAGAGTGCCAAACAGCATTCGAAAAAGCTAAATCGGCACTAGCACAAGCCACTTTACTTCATCATCCCAAACCCGATGCAGCTACAAGCATCACAGTGGATGCTTCAGATGTGGCTATAGGTGCGCAGTTAGAACAATTGCAGCAAGGCAAGTGGGTTCCACTTGCATTTTACTCGAGAAAACTTTCTTCTGCTGAAAAAAACTATAGCGCCTTTGATCGTGAGTTGCTTGCTGCATATAGTGCAATTCGGCACTTTCGACATTTTGTTGAGGCTAAACCATTTACCATCTATACCGATCACAAGCCATTGGTATTCGCACTTACAAACACCGCAGAACGTTCCCCACGGCAAGCTCGCCACTTGTCTTTTATTGCTGAATTCACAACTGATATTCAGTATATCAAAGACAAACACAACAAAGTGGCAGATACTCTATCTCGTATTAATGCTGCTACGCTACCATTAATCGACTTTAGGCAACTGGCTGCTGATCAGCTGTCATCAGCTGAAATAGAAGCATATAGAACTGCTATTTCAAGCCTTAAACTCCAAGACGTGAAGTATCATGATGTAACGCTTTTGTGTGATGTCTCCCTTGGCAAACCCCGACCTATTCTTCCCCAAGAATGGACTTTTCGAATATTCAATGCAATTCATGGATTATCACATAGTGGGCCCAAACCAACCCAGAGAGCCATCGCTGAGAGATTTGTTTGGCATGCACTTAAAAAAGACATTAAACGCTGGTGTAAAGCTTGCCACAACTGCCAGTCAGCCAAAATACACAAACATACAAAAGCTCCCTTGGTCCAACGCAATACTCCCAATGGTCGCTTTCGCAGCCTTCATATTGACTTAGTGGGCTCGCTTTCCCCAAGTGAAGGGATGAATTATTTGCTGACTGTTATTGACCGTTTCACTCGTTGGCCAGAAGCAATCCCAATACCAGACTCTAAAACTTCCACTTGTGTCAAAGCTCTCATCCGACACTGGATTTCTCGCTTTGGTGTTCCAGAAGACATTACGACCGACCGCGGGCCTCAATTCACTTCTTCTCTATGGTCAGAACTTGGAAAACTCTTAGGACTCAAGCTACACAATACAACTGCTTATCATCCCCAGGCCAACGGCATGGTAGAGAGACTACATAGACAACTAAAGACTGCACTCAAAGCACGAACAACTGACCCTTACTGGATGGATCATCTTCCATTTGTACTTCTTGGCTTGCGGGTAGCATGGCGAGAAAACCCAAATTATTCACCGGTAGAGTTGGTATATGGATCAAGTTTGAGAATACCTGGTGAATTCATCGACACTCAAAACAACCGACAATGTGAACCTACCTCTCAGTTTTTGCGAGACTTACAGCATGCCATGCATTCTGCTATACCACCACCAACCATGTATCACACGACACCACAACAACATCTTCCACCCAATTTGGCACAATCTGGATATGTTTATGTGCGTGTAGACAGTCATCGATCACCATTACAACGCCCTTATGAAGGACCATTTCGCATAATTGCCACATCGGACAAATATTTTACGTTGGATATTAACGGACGATCAGACAAAGTTTCAGTAGACCGTCTCAAGCCAGCATACATCTTGCCCAATCCGAACAACACTAACAATTCTGCCATACCACAGACTCCTCCCGAACGATACACACAAGACGAGATGTTACGTACACACAGTGGCCAAATGGTAGGACCACCGCCACATTTAGCAACAGACTATGTTACAACAATCACATCACCGGAGATGATGCATTGCTGGGGGGAGCATTGTGGCGAGCTATTCTATTTGTGATGTTTCATATTGGCAAAATAACATTGCCACGCAACGTGACTACGCTATGCGAACATGTGCTTTATTCGAAATATAACGAGTTAAGAAGTAGACGCGTGTTGGTTGTTATAAACTATAGGTTGAGATTAGTTAAGGTTAAATAAAAGTTAAACGAGACAAGAACACTATACTGTAATTGTTCGGATGAGACTACATCCAAAAGAAGCAAAAACCAAATGATTCCGTATCATCTCCTCTTTTTACAATTCCTAAAACCTGCAATGCTCTATCACACTACCAAAAGACAAAATATACTCATTTAAAGGTTCATTTGGTATCTGGACCTGTTTATTAAATACAGTTTGTTGATAAATGACACTTTTTCCGACCAAAACGTATTCGACAAATCTGGTTTTGGCTATTTTATAATTGGCAGAGAGCCTATTATTAACAATTTTTACTATATTATTAAGTTCAAATGACGATAGTATAATATCCTTCTTATCTCCTAGCAGGTACATTAAGGTTTTCACTTGTTTTTTTTTTTTTTATCTTCTTCTAATAGCTTAGATGCCAGGCGATATTGCTTAAAACGTCTAATTTAATCTGGAAAATGCTCAGGATTATTGAAATTAAAAATTTGTTGGTGCTTGAATAGAAAAAGACATTATATCTAAACACGCTATTCTTTCACTACAATATATCTTTAGTCTGTCGATATTAATTTCTAAATGCTAAAACGTCTGACACCATGTCAGCTTGGTTGTTTCTTTTTATTACTGCTCGTGTGTTTGCCGTTCAATACAAACAGAGTAAAAAGCGCTCTGCCAATATTTGAGTTAGAGGCGGCGCCGAAATGTACAACAGCAGCTTTCTCCTAATGGAGCCCGTAAATATCTTAATTTTTTCTGCTTTGTCCTATTTCACGCAATACCTACTAATAAGAGCGTTACAAAAAGCCTTTGGGCTACTACGAGATCGACTTAATAAGCACTGTTTCCCAAAATTTTTTCCAATAGCGCCCCCTGGACAGCTTAGTGACTATCAAACGCCCCTTTGATAAAATGTATAAACAATTACTGTATATTTTCCATTCATAACAACTTAATGTCTAACTCTAAAGAGACGGATGATTTTGTTGCAATGTCTTCAGTCTGTTTATATCTGGTTTTAATTAGTAACAGTGATAAGTGATAAGTGTACCGGTCTGACTATGTCAAGGCGGTTTCTTCTGTTATCTAGAAGGGTGGTAATGGCACTAAACGCACGCTCTACCAAGTAGGAGCTGGAAAACACAATAAAAAATTTTGAGCCGATCCCATACGTGGAGTTATTTCATTTTGATTTGGTTCTTCTGCCAGAACAATTGTTCGAGACATTGATTTTCGGTTTGAATTCAAAATCGCTTTGCAATGTTATAAGTTTTTCCTCGAGAATTTCATGCTCGGATATATTACTGAATGGGTCGATTATCCAGTCAGGAGCCTCCAATTGAAAGACATCTTGGAATCGAATCTTTGTGTAACTTCTGAAGAGGTTTGCTGTACGTATCTACGTCAATATGCGTCTGTCACAGACATCAGGTTGTGGCAAGCTTGAAAATTGAAAAAATTCTCGTCTAGATAAATTTCTTTGATATAACACCAATCCAGACAGTGCTGATTTCACCTTGATATTAGATTTACTTCGCTAACCTGAAGGAATAAATTCAATTCATTAAATTAGGCTAATATTTCTGATAAGTAAGCGATATCATTTCTAACAGCAATAACTTCTTTTGCAAGGCCGGGGTCGCAACTTTGTAGGAATTCCACGACAGTATCAAAAAGCAAGTAAAACTGTGCAAGACAGTTTCTCTTGGAAAGCCACTTTACCATCTTACTTCATTTTCTTTTGGAAAGCAAATCATTCTCAAATTATTTTCATTGCGCAATTGTTTAAATAAGCGAGTGTTCAGAGGAGGGCTTTAATTTTATTCACTGTCTTACTGACTGTCTTCAAGGAAAGGTTAAGACAACCGCTTATATTCTTTCCCACCAAATGCTGCAGATGAATTACACAGTGAATCGTGAGCACGTGAGGATTTGCTGCTTTAAGTAGTGAAATGAAGCCACGGTAACGACCAAATATAGTTAGGGCGCCGTCAGTTGCACACGCTATGACATTTGTCAGTGAGTTTGATTTTTTCGAAACATGTTAACTTCCTAAAATACTGCCTCTCCCCGGGTATCTGTATTCAATGATAAAGCCATTTCCAGCTCTTTATGTGAGACTCCATCGTACACAAAGCGAATATATGCTAATAGTAGTGCTTTATTTCTTGAAAAAGTGGACTCCTTCAATTAGAGACTGAGTTCTGCGTTCCTAATTATGCTGCATAGCCTACCGGTAGCCATCTCATCAACTCGTCTCTGTACCAAATTATTACTCAAAGGAATAGACTTGATAACTGCAAAAGACATTTCGTGATGCAAAAGGTTAATTCTTAACCGAACGTACTAGGTTTGCCTTTTCTTGCAATCATCAAAGACAAATTCATTGATAAATTTCAATTTCTTCGTTGCACGCAAACGAAATTGAATGCAAGAAGAAATTGTGTGGAAAACGTGCAAAGAAGAAATTGAAATTTGTCCATGACATAATTTTTTTTTTTGATAGATACGCAACCCGACTTGTGAAATTTCTTTATCGAAATAAAAGCGACATGTGTAAAGTTTTAACAAATGAATAAGATATTAGGACAAACGTCCATCTAAGGCTTTTTAAAGTCTAATCATTAAACGTATGTTGAGTTTAAGTCTTATTTTCTTTCCAAAATGTTTAGCAATGCATTGTTCATATATGTAGTAGGATGCATGTCCGATAGTACAAAAATTATGCTAATAAAGTAAAATACGTTAATGCAACAAACCCGTTAACACCGACTGTGGTCCTGTGGATGGTTGGAAAAGCAGAGTATCAATGTATTCATATTAGAAAACAATTTCAAAATTTTTTGGACTAGTAATAAAAATTTACACAATTTATTTTCTTTACTTGCTCACTGAAGGAATTTTGCTCGAAGAAAAAAAGTTAGAAAAACAAATAACTAATCAAAGTCTCAATTATTTATTTATTTGAATTGTGGTAAGTTATTTCCGGGAGTTCAAAGTTAGCTTTGTGCATGGATACTTCATTCCTCAATTTTTGATAAATAAAGGCAAGAGTTTTTTATAATTACATTATTATTTCAATTACTGTCATAAGATAACCAAACCAACTAAACTTTAAAGAATTTGCAATGACACCTGTTGTCCAGTCAACTGCAACTGAGGAAAATGAGGCCATTGGAGAGATTGTTTTCGCATTTGCGGTAATGGTAAGTCAAGTCAAAAAAAATTATTGTAACAATGTCAATCTTGATTGTCAAATACTCTGAAATAAACTTCACGAACACTTATCGGTTGTTTTTGTCTTAGTAATGCAATTCAAAACAGATACAGACTGGTCCCGGCTATTTATCTTTACTACCCTGGCTATTGCACTGAGTAAATCAAACGCTGCTTAATTTGGTAGACTATTAGACTTGGATGTAATTTACCATTCAAAGTTGTAAAACATCTTTTTTTACAAGGTTTAAAAAGCACACTGATTGTTTATAAGATATGAACTTTTTTAATTAGCTTTTTCAAAAATAAACAACTAACAGTGATCGTAAAAATTTGACTCATTTTGTCGTTTTTCTTTTTTTCATATATGTTCTATTTCTTAACATGCATTTTCTAGAAAATAAAGTTTTTTTGAAACAATTAAAAAAATAGTTATTTAGAGATTTCTGAGCTTGTTTGGGAACAGCAATACATTTTGTCACCTTTTATTTACAATTTAATCTTAAGTTTATAGCATTATAATTAATTTCAGCCTTTTTTATAATTTTAAGTTTTACTATGACGTAATCTTTTTTATATTAACTAGTGATTATATAATTGCTAAACCATCCTTCATTTAATTTAATTGCAAATTATTTAATAAGTGTTATAATTCTTCGTTTTGTTGTTCCTAATTCTGAGCACGTTACAAGTAGATTAGGAGCATGTGACGTTTAAACTTCAAGCATTTTTATTTTGTCTCTGTAACTGCCGAGAAACGATAAATAAAATTTTTTTGATTTAACATGAGACTTTTAATTAAGTATTTTATTCACTATCGATTTTTTAATTGGTTGTTCTGAATTTTGTGACCGATGGTAAACTTAGTTTAATTATTAATCAGAGAAGTCCTCCATTTTCTAAAAATTTCGTCTGTTATCTGACTTAACGTGAGTTGATCTTATAAATAGTCGGCATTTTGTTATAATTTCATTCTAGTTACGTTATTTTAAATGAGATTCAAATTATTGTATTCCAGTTGAGTCGTTCGGGTCGTCGTCGTCGTCGTCGTCATCGTTTGAAGGGCATCCACTCCAGGCCAGACACAAACAGAACTGGGGCCGAGGGTTTATCCTTTTACTACCCCAGACTGCTGCACTGCCTGGATCAGATGCTGGCAGTGATGTTATTAAGCCAGCATCGAGTTTCGTCATCCAAAACCGTCAGACCACGTGCTCCATGTGGTGCCCGATGTATGGGGCACATTGTTAGTACATGGTCTGCGGTTTGCTCAGAGGCGCCACACTCGCAATTCGGTGAAGGAGCGAGACCCCATTTGTGCATGGACGAATGGAATCGCCCAACACCAGTCCGCAGGCGGTTGAGCTTAACCCAAGCTGCTCGGGGTAAGCCCATCCCAACAGGCCTGACACTGGTCCCGGGCACAAAAGCACGGAGCCTGGAAGCACTTTCACAGTACTCCGCGTTCCATTTGTGATTTGTCCATTCAGAGGCGCGGATGCCAAGTCTGGCAAGATTGTCCAAGAGATTCCGCGCACCTGGCACAAACGGGCGTCTGGATCTTAGTCTCACTTGGCCAGTATCTGAGGACCCATTCAACAGACCATGCAAAATATGATCGGGGTCCAGAGATCCACGGTAAGCCAAGGAGAGTGTCGCTCCCAGTCGGCGAAGCTCAGCTGGCTGGATGCCTGAAAGTATAGGTAGGTGGTCCGTTGGAGTGGGACGCAGGCATCCAGTAACTATGCGCAAGGCGTCATTCAAGACACTGTCAATGAAGCGAGTGTGAGCACTGCGACACCAGACTGGCGCACAGTACTCAGCTGTTGAGTAGACTAGAGACAAGGTGGCTATGCGTAGTGTTTTAGCACCAGCACCCCATCCCGAGCCCACGAGTCGCCTCAACAGTGTGACGCGCGATGATAGTTTTTTGCGCAATGCCACTAAATGGTGACGAAACGTGAGCGATCTGTCCAGTTTTACCCCAAGGTATGTAGGGGTTGGACAGAACGGTAAAAGTCTACTACTGTTGTAGACCTTTAGCTCACGTTTGGCCTCTCGGTTGTTTAAGTGAAAGGCTGTCGTCACCGTCTTAGTGTGACTGAGCTTCAACCTCCAAGTCTGGAGATACGCTGACAGTGTGGACATGTCTTGGCTTAATGTCCCCTCCAAGTCCTTCCAGTTTCCAGAAGAGTGCAACAATGCTAAATCATCAGCATAAGCAAACTTTCTGGAAATCATGGAAGGAAGATCGTACGTATAGATGTTAAATAGGAGGGGAGCCAAGACCGATCCCTGAGGAACGCCGTTTTTAAGACGGCGTAGCCTGCTTTGCTTGCTGTCACCGGTGGTAAGGGTGAAACTTCGATTTCGGACAAGCTCCATAACCATTTTGACCATGTGCTTATCCGGAAGTAGTCTCAGCAGCTTGCAGGTAAGGCCACGGTGCCAGACAGTGTCATAAGCAGCTGTCAGATCGATAAATACGGCACCGGCCTTCTTTTTAGCCTCGAAAGAATCCTCGATGTTCTGGGTTAGCAGAACAACTTGATCTACGGTTGACTTCCCGCGTCGGAACCCAGCCTGCTCTTTAGGGAGCAGTGGATCGATTAATGGTTCAACGCGGGCGTAGATAAGCCTCTCGAGGATCTTGTAGGGGACACAGAGCAGAGATATCGGTCGATAACTCTTTGGTTCCCCCACGGGCTTTGCTGGTTTTGGGATTGCGACCACAAGCGCTCTTCTCCAGATCTTGGGAATTTTGAGTCGGCGCAAACAGGAAGAAAGGAAGTCACGTAACCAGGACTTCAAAGCAGCTCCAGCATGGAGTATAAGCTCGGGGCAGATGGAATCAGGACCCGGAGCTTTACCTGGTTTTAAATGTTGAAGGGCAGCAGCAAATTCTCTCTGTGAAAAATTGTCAGAGATATTTACTGCGTCTGGTGTTGTGGCCCTCCAAAGGTCAGACACTTCTTGAAAGACAAGTCGAGATGACTTGCGGTCAACAGCCTCGTATTTCCCATTTCTAACCAGCTGAGATGCAATAGCATCGGCTGAAACGGGACAATGACGAGGAGAGTGTCGTGACCTACCAGTAAGGTTGTTCAAAATACTCCATGCTTTTCGACTAGAGTGTGAGAAGTCAATGCTCCGAACTGCTTCGGACCATCGATCCCTCCGTTTTCTGTCAAGCTTGGCAAGCAGAGCTGTAGCAGCCAAACTTGAGTCGTCTCCCTGAGGAGACTGCAGAAAGGTTTTATAGAGGGATTCACACTCTGCATCCCAACACGGAATATAGTTGTTTCGATACCCGCGTGGGATAATCTTCTTGGCTGCTTTCTTAATGATGTTACAGAAGTCCTGGTAAGCCGCATCCACATCAAGTGAATCAGGCGGCAACAAAGTCTTTGCGAATTTATTCGTCAAAGCAATGTAGTGACTCCAATTGGCCTTGCGGAAGTTCCATCGCTTAACAGGCATGCTTGGCACTGCCATAGCAAACCTTGGTGGTGTAATAAGCGAGGGTCGATGTTGTGACCTGGGAAACTTCTCAAGGACACGTCTATCCGGTAAGCGACTGTTTGGACCTACGCTAGCGAAAGCTAGGTCTGGATTGGTGCCAGTGTTCCAGCGGCCGGAATAAAAACTGGCAGCGTCCTTGGCATTATATAGGAGGGCAAGACAATTAATACTTGCCCAGCCAGCCAAGCACTCACCATCCGGACTGTTGTCATCATAACCCCAGTCAGCATGACGACAGTTAAAATCGCCAGCGTACAGACAGGGGTGAGGAAACACTGGGAGATCCAGGGTTCGCAATCGCGTTGGTGGTGGTTTGTAGACGTTGATTATTTTATAGCCATCAACGTCCACACACAGCCACTCGATCTCCGATGTCGGTGGAGATTGGTCCAAAAGCGTGTATCTCAGTCGCTCGTGAACAAACGTGGCAAGGCCATGCTTCCTGCTTAAAGAAGACCCAGCTAGTTGGTAGTTTGGTAGCACCAACTTCTCTGCATCAGTGCAGTGGGTCTCCTGCAGTAGGATGACGAGTGCCTCAGACTGCATAGCGAGGTGATGAAGAACATTCATCTTGCTTGCAGTGAGGCCTTCGATGTTCAGCTGAAGAATAGTGGGTCTTCGGAACTTGTTGGCAATGTGCCCTGAAAAGGGCAGTTTTATCCTGACATTGCCCCGTCCTGAAAAGGACGTTTGCCGATTAACAGACCCACACTGAACATCGGAATGGGTGGATACCCTTCCGTTTTGGTAGGTTCGGTTTCGGTCTGTCACTTTAAAATCAATGAGCAGACTTACTCACGGCCCAGGCTGCGTGAAAGCACCTACCATCTGGACCAGTCGTTCGGGTTTTGTTCCTACATAACCACAGTTGTTTAAAGGCCAAGTTTTGATGCCTCGGAAATTAATTCTTTAGAGAGTTAAAATTGTTTTTGCTTGTGCAGCAAACGAAACCATTAAGATTAACATTAAACATGACATTAAATCTGAAGTTAATGATATGAAACGCTTAAAAGCGTCTATTGAAAAAGTTGATAAATTAAAAGTTCAAATTGAAACGTTTTCTAATAATTTTGGCAAAAAATTTGATAATTTATATACATTCGTTCAAGAAAATCAACAGCTAAATAGAAGAAAAAATTTAAAAAATGAAGCATACTGTCACAGACGTTGTTCGGGAATCCCAAAGGACCAGTTGAGCTAGGTAACCCGAATACCTGCGCTGAAACAAAGCTGTGTCTAAATTTTATTTTATTCCGGCTCAAGAAGTAGTCTTGCTATGAGCCTGACGGTTTATACAGTTGATTTAACGAAAGCTCGGATTGATTTTATTGAAGACTCTTCTTCACAACAAACAGAGACCACTATCTCTAATAAGAATGAATGTAATACAAAAATCACGTTCGACCAAACTTCTTATTCCACGCTTTGCCAAACTGCAAAGCGAAATCAACATTATAACTTGATTCAATTAACACAAATAATTCTACCTCTGTAGAATACAACTGCCAACCACTGGCGCAAAATAAATTCAACACTCGACGACCAATACAAAAACTAACGGGCCTTCCGCGCCCAATCAATTACTTCCACTTGAGTCGTCTCCAAATCACGTCTAATCATAATAATTCGCTACGCATCGGCTTTATATGAAGAGCTTATTTCCAAAACCCCGTATATCCACTTTGGCTACTTTTGAGAAAAACACGAAAAACTATTACAAGACTCTGGTTTGTTAAATGTCATCTTATTTTACTTTCTGAAGATTGTCTATCGTATACTCAATAAAATTAGTGTGTTTGCTGAAATCTGCTGTGAACCAACAATTTTTTATTTCAGTTTTTGTAAACTTGAATTCGTGGATATACGGGGTTTTAAAAAAAACTTGCGAAAATCATACATCGAACAAAATTTACTTTAATAATTTATTGTTTAACAATAAAAATACACGACAAAACCACACACGAATAAAAAAGCAACACAATTTACAAGAAAGGCCTACCTAGGGGGGGAAAAAAGGGGAAATCTCACCAAAAATATTTTTTAAAAAATTACATTTTGCAAAAAATTTTGTTAAAAATCTGCCAATTTTGCAAAAGTATTTAAAAAAAAGACTGTCTCCCGCCACATAAGGTTTCTAGAAGTTTTAGTAAGAAATTATTTGCTATTCATCCAATGTTACAAATTATTTTGGTTAGAAAGAGGCAAAAAAAATTTTTTTCGCCGGAGAATTTATATAAATATCTAGTTTTTTGCTGTCAACAACTCCTTGATTGCACTTCCCCCCTCAAAAAAAGCCTTTAATTTAAAAAAGAATAATTTGAATTCTACCACGAATCTTCGTGCTAGTGATAAGAGCCTCATCATCACCTTTGCCAGAATATCGGGCACATTTGGCTTTGTTTTTCTTCCACGCAGCTTCATTCCTTTTCCTTTTTCTAAGATTTTGCAGATTAACAACTGCAAATTCATCAACTTCAACATTCATTGCTTATAACTTGTAAAAACTTTACTTTGTTCCAATAGCTAAACTCCTCTCCTACTAATACAGCCACTGCTAGCTCTGCAAAAGTCCATATTACTAATAAACGTTACTTTTGTTGTTAATTTTGAAGCGGATAGAAATTATTTTGGAATCAAAACATTGGATGGTAGATGTATATGACGGAACACTACCCAATGCCGTGCATAACTTATTTTTTCTTAACATGGCGCCTACGGGGTTTTGGAAATGGGCTCTTCATATAGAAACCAAAATCACGTGACGTAAACTTCCCGTAAATTCGAGATTTAGTCAGAACTCCTGGAGAGATCGTTACGCTCGAATCAAGTAGCATATACGCGAAGATTCTACTATCTTCAAAATAGCAAAGCTTGAACAAAACGTATTACGTCATACTGTCGAGCAAAAGAGAAAAGAAGATACATATATCGAGCAATAGAGCGAATCGAATAATACGACAGCGGCGCTCAAAGAGGCGCAATTATTCTCTTATAACAAAGCTATGAATTACTTTTAACAGGGAAAAATACATCGTTATGATTAAAATTATGAATGAAGTGTGACACAGATCTATTATTGATCATGTTATTACAAATGATATCTCTAAAACAATATTTCCTTTTATATTCCTAAATGATATTAGTGATCACTTTCCCATAGCAATTACAGTGGAATGCAAAAATAAAAAACAAGATAATATTAGATGCAATAAGCAACCTTAATTTTTCAGAAATTTTAAAAAATTTAATTATGATAGCTTTATTGATAATTTGCAATCATCTATAAATAATTTCCGGCATTCTCTTTCCTTTGCTTACAATAATCAAGTTAAAAAACCATTTTCAAATTCTATTGAACTCGTAACTATGACTATTAACACGCGTGCACTATTAATTAAAGCTTCACGCAAAAAATGTAAATTAATGAATAAACCATTGATAACAAAAGGTATTTTAGTTTCAATTCGACGTAAACAAAAATTATATATAAATTTTTTTTTAAATGGTACTGAAATAGAAAAAATATTGTCTAAAGTCAAAACCTTATCAAAAAAGCTTTTACTTAAAACAAAAGATTATCAACTTTAGTCATGATATGCGCAAATTTTGGTGCATTATGAAGACTTTACTTCCTAATAAACCAATTCGGGTTCTTCCTGATTTTATTCATGAAGAGGGCCAAATAATAGATACACCATTAGACATTGCAGATAAATTCAATAATCCTTTTTGTAGGGTTGGTAAAGCCTTAGCTGAAAAAGTCAAACATTCTAACTGGAATAATTTTCAACAGTATCTATGTAATCGTGTTTGTTCTTTTATGTTTTTAAATCCTACTAGTGCGTTTGAAATTCGCTGCGTTATTAATCAGTTAAATACTAACAAAAGTTGTGGTTCTGATGGAATTGAAGCAAAATTTATCATGCTTGCGTCTGAGGTTTTGTCTCCAGTGTTAGCTATATTATTTAATGCTTGTTTTGATTATGGAATTTTTCCTACCTGTCTTAAAACAGCTAAAGTCGTTCCTGTATATAAGGCTGGAGATAAAAATGAAGTATCAAATTATAGACCTATTTCAATATTGTCTATATTTTCTAAAATTTTAGAAAAACTAGTTCATACGCGGACATTTTCTTTTTTTAAATGTCATTCAGTATTAACTTCTACACAATATGGATTCAGACCTAAGTATTCAACTTTGCATGCTTTACTAGATATTACCAATTCTGCATTAGATAGTATTGAAAAAAAATTATATACTGGGCTTGTATTTTTAGATCTAACCAAAGCTTTTGATATTGTTAATCATTCAATCTTACTTTATAAACTTGGACATTATGGAATACGAGGAATAGTTAACGATTTTTTTGGTTCTTTTTTAACAAACAGAAATCAATACGTTACTATTAATAACACTAATTTTTCCTTAAAATCTATATATATTGAAGTTCCTCAAGGCTTCATTCTTGGACCGCTTCTTTTTCTACTCTATATTAATGATATTCCCAATAGTGTTAATCGTACTCCGCGTTTATTTGCTGACGATACTTATCTCCTGGTGGGAGCTCTGTCTATTAATATTCTTGAAAATCAACTTAAAGTTGAATTAATAATATTTGCAATTGGATATCTGCAAACAATTTAACGTTAAATTCAAAAAAATTGCAAATATTAATTATTTCACCAAACCCCAAGTCTTCAAATGTTGTTTTAAATATTCAAAGTCCAGCTGGTGAAGTTAAATCTGCTTATTAGGCAAAATATTTTGGAATTATATTTGATGATCGATTAAACTTTCATGAGCATATAAAAATTCTAGAAGCAAAAATAGCTCGATCAGTTGAAATTCTAAATAAACTGAAGTACTTTTTACGCAGCTCAGCTTTATTGAAGTTACTGTATATTATTCTCTAATTCATTTCCATTTTAATTACGGCCTTGTTGTATGGGGAAGCACTTATCCGACTTATCTTAACAAACTAAAATTGCTTTAAAATAAAGCAATTCGTATTGTTACCTTTTCTCATATGTCAACAAACTCGAAACCGTTATACATTAAAACAAATATTTTGCCCTTGCCTAAATTGTTTGAGTTTGAAACAGCTAAAATTGTTTATTCTTATAATTTTAATTTGTTACCTAAGATTTTTGATAACTACTTTTCATATGCTAACGCTTGCCATTCTTGTACCACACGATTTTCACTAAAGACTTGCCTTACCATTCCTCTGTTTAAAAGTAATCGAACTCAAAGATCAATCAAATATATAGGACCAAAAATTTGTAATTCTATCAGTCACAACTTGAGAACAATGACATTTAATAAATTTAAAAAACATTATAAATCAGTTTTACTTCTCAGTGATTAAATTCTTATAATTCTTACAATTTGTTTTATGTACCTTATTTTATTTTTCCTCGTTGCTTGGTTTGTCTCTGCTTATTCTTAATGTTATTTTGTTGTTTTGTATTGCTTTGTTGTTGTTGTTGTTGTTGTTTTTCATTTTTTTAAACATATTCAATTTTAATACTGTCACTTTCCCAGCCAACAATGCTATGCAGGGCCCATGCGGGCTCTGCGAGGGCTGCCCGTACAGTAACCGTACCAATTTGGCCGCGGGCGCTGTAGTGACCCCACATGGGCTAACCGTACGGGTTTAATCTGGCTTTCAATTTTAATCCGTAATCAAAACTTAAAACATGCTAATAAGCTAGCATTTTTAATTATTTTTAAAAAGGAACATTTTGCATAAATAGTTTGAATCACATGAAACTCGTGCGGTAAACCCATGCGGGGCCACTGCAGCGCCCGCGACCAAATGGTACGGGCAAACCTTGCAGGGCCCACATGGGCCCTGCATAGCATTGTTGGCTGGGTTGCTGTATATTTCTATACTTTACAAGGTGATTGTTTGACTTAAAGACCTCGCGGTCCCTTCGCAATCACCTTGTCGCAATTTTATGAGTTTATACTAGTATTTATATTGCCTACTATATTTATCCATTTTGTTATTGCGACGAAATAAACTTAATTGATTGATTGATTGACATTAGCCATCGTGGTGATAATACGTTCTTATTGCTCGCTAGTACAAAGTTGTGAGCAATTAATGGCAGTTTTTGGCTTTGAAATTGTTTTGAAGTTTAGTGAAGCTTGGGAGCCAAATTTTTGTGAATTTTGTACATTTATTTTTTATAGTTAGTGTAACATTTCATTTTGAATTATAATTTTGAATCTATAAACCTGTAATTTATTTTCAGTGTTTTGCAGTAATTTTTAAACTTTTGATTGCGAGATCATTTTCTCCACGGCTGCGTGATGGTTGCGTGGTCCATGCGACACCCCTTTGCATGATTTGCTTTTTAAAAGTGATTATAAATGGAATCATTTTAACATTTTATTCAAAGCACATTGAAATACCAGTGGAAGCATGGATTGCTCTAGGCAATAAAGGTGTGGAGTTTTTAGTGAAGTTTTTCAACAGACTCTTGCGAGGAGAGAAGATGCCAGATGAATGGAGGAGGAGCGTGCTTGTACCTTTGTACAAAGGTAAAGGAGACATCAAAGAATGTGGAAACTACCGGGGGATCAAGTTGATGAGCCACACTATGAAATTGTGGGAGAGGATAATAGAAGCAAGGATAAGGAAGGAGGTGACAATTGCTGAGCAACAATTTGGGTTCATGCCAGGAAGGAGTACCACCGATGCAATCTTTTGTCTAAGGATGCTGTTGGAAAAATGGACTGAAGGGCAGAAGGCAGTGCACTGTGCCTTTATTGACCTGGAGAAAGCATACGACAGGGTACCCAGAGAAGAACTGTGGGAATGCTTGCGGTTAGCTGAAACATCAGAGTGCTACATAAGGATTATCCAGGATATGTACGACGGAGCGACAACAACTGTGAGAAGTGCAGCAGGGTTGACTGAAGAATTTAAGGTAGGTGTTGGACTCCACCAAGGTTCAGCACTCAGCCCATTTCTTTTTGTTGTCATTATGGACAGGCTGACGGAGAACATCAGGAAGGACGCACCATGGGATATGCTGTTTGCAGATGACATAGTTCTGTGTAGACAAAATCATAGGGAGCTAGAGGAGGACCTGGAGATTTGGAGAAATGCACTGGAGAGAAGAGGCCTGAAAGTGAGCCGGAGCAAGACAGAATATATGAGGGTTGGGGGTGTGGATGATGGAGAAGAGTTGAAGTTGCAAGAAGAAAAGGTAAAGAAAGCCAAAAACTTCAAATACCTGGGGTCAATAGTTAGTAATAATGGAAGATGTGAAGAAGAAGTAAGGAGAAGGATCCAGGCAGGATGGATGAGTTGGAGGAAGGTATCTGGAGTTATGTGCGACAGGAAGCTATCAGCAAAGGTTAAGGGTAAAATATACAAGAGTGTTGTTAGACCAGCCATGCTTTATGGAATGGAAACGGTGGCAGTGACTGAACGGCAAATGGGAAAAATGGAAGTTGCAGAGTTGAAAATGGTGAGATGGGCACTGGGAGTGACAAGAAAGGACAAGATAAGAAATGAATATGTGAGAGGGACTGCAAAAATTGCAAAGCTGGGAGAAAAACTTCGGAATGTGAGGCTACGTTGGTATGGACATGTAAAAAGGAGAGAAGAAGACTACGTGGGGAAAAGGATGATGGAGATGGCAGTGCCAGGCAGAAGGAAAAGAGGAAGGCCAAGGAGAAGGTGGATGGATTTGGTGAGAGAAGACATGGAAAGGGTTGGAGCTAGGGAAGGAGATGAAGTAGACCGAGTGAAATGGAGATTACTATCGCGCTGTGGCGACCCCGAGTAGGGAGAAGCCGAAAGAAGAAGAAGAAGATTCAAAGCACATTGATTGATTAAAGCTAAGCATTGTGACGTTTTGCAGCATTATTTCGTACTGTATATGATGCTATTTGTGACATCATAAATTGCTTTGTCTGATTGCTAAAATTAGCTTAATAATTCATTGCGATGCATGAATTTATTAATAAAATCGGTCAACTTTCAATTTATTATAGCAAATAAAAGTTAAAATTTAAAACCAACTGTATCATTATGAAAAATCGATTTCGACCTATAAAGGTCATCATCAGTTTCTGTAAAAAAATTAATTAAAATAGATTACCATATATTAGACAAGACATTCTGAAAATTCTACTCATACTATACGGGTCCTGACTCAATGACACAAAGTGAAGCTTTCAATAAAAACTAAGAGCTAAACGACACAATAACTGACATAATGATTATCGATTACGTAATAATGAAGAAAACGTACAGTGTAAAACTTGTAGTGAAATAAAAACCGCAAACTCCCGCTAAGATTCAAAGTGTTGACTGAAAAGATTAGCAAAACTGTTGTAGTTTAACTGTGTATAGTAAAGGATAAACGGGTTTAAAAATCAATCGCAATTATAAGACAAAAAAATTCTATTAATATTAATTTTAGCATTCAAATTATTAATCCATTTATTTTCACACCAATCTAATAAAGTTTTATCTGGTTGTTCTACAAATATGACCATGTAGAATTCAGTGATGTCAGGTTTACCATTAAAAGCATCAAAATGAAATGTATAAAAATGTTTAAGGAGGGCAGCTCGATCATTGTTATCCTTAACGTTAAATTTGTTCCAGAATGAGCGGTGGTTATTCCATCGGGTAGAAAATTTGTTTTTAGTTTGTCCTACGTATTGCATTTTACAAAATTTACATTCTGCGACGTAAATACCATAATTTTTGCAAGTAAGATGTTGTTTTAAATTAAATTTTTTGCTATTTAAGTGCGAAGTAATATAATCAACTGTTTTAACCATATTTTTATAGTTTTTAAAGTTTCCACATAAAGCACATTTTCCACATGGGTATGAACCTCGGTTATCCGTATTAGGAAGAATCTGTGATAATTTTTTGTAATTCGTTAATTTAGTAGCTAATTTGGGTGGGTTTTTATATACAATAGCTGCTTCCGGTTTTAGTTTCTTTTCTTGGTTAGAGAGTTGAAGTAGATTGGTAAACTGCATTGCCCAAACAATTCTGTTTTTCTTGTGATGTTGCGATTTTGGTTCGAAGCGATCTTCCCAGTGTTTAGCAATTTCCAACATATTTTCTGTCATTTTTTGGTTAAAATTTGAACGGGAACATTTATCTTTTAGATTAACCAAACTTTTTAAGTAATCGGATTTACGTTCATTAAGGCGACGAAGTCGGACAGCTTCTCCAAAAACAATTGACTTGTATACTGATGTAGGATGATGTGACGCGCCATTGAGAAAACATCGGTCTTTGGCTGTAGATTTTATGAAATTTTTTGTAATAAAACCACCTTTGGCATTTAGGGTTGTTACATGGAGTACATCTAAAAATTCTAGTTTATTATCCATATTTTCGGTGTTAATACTGTTAAAAACTAGTTGCAGATTAAAATCATTAAACTGGGCTTGGAGTAGCTCTTTAATTTTTGTTGTTGTAGAATAATTATATGAAAGCCAAATGATGTCATCAATGTATCTTTTAAAGACAACAGTTTTGTTCAGTACTTTAGCCAACGGCAATAGTATATAATGCATGCAAATATTCGCTATAGAAACTGAATGATTGTCTCCAGTAACAATTCCATTTTTTTGTACATAAAATTTATCTAAATATTGTAGAATAACGTTATTCAAGCAAGTCATAGTCAATTCTACTAAAATCTGTTGAGCTTCTAACTTAAAACTGGATTGTGTTTTCAAGGCATAGTTTAGCGCTATAGGAATAAGATCTCGGTTTACACTGGGATATAATGATTTTATATCTGCGGTATTGATAAAAAGAGTGGAGGTAAGGTTTGTTGGTTGAGTAGATTTCCAATTTTCTAATTCCATAAGGTAATGTTTTGAATCTCTGCAGTACTTATTTAATTGAAATTGACAATAATTTGTGCTAATAGGTTTAAAAATCATTTCCAGAAACGCTGTTATTCTAGACGTTGTAATATCACCTGCAGATTGAAGAAATCTTCTGGGAATGTCCATTATGTCCACTTCTAGTAACTGGTTATTATTAAGTTTGTGGGTTTTAAACAAGGGGTATCCGTAGGCAGAGTTGTAGCATGCAAAATACTTGGCAGTGGGTCCACTAACTTTTTTATAAAATCCATTGTAATTTTTTATTCCGCAAGTGTGAAATAAAACATCATCTTTAATTTCTCCTAAGCTATGAAGTTCAATCATTTTATTGTAGCATTGGACCATAACAACATCAAATTTGGCATTTTTATTGTCAATATTCCAGTCGTTTAAAATTTCGAATTGTTCGAGTTCGGCTTCCATAATTTTTTGGTAGTCCTTGTAATCTACAATAATAATTTTGCCATCTTTGTCTGCTTTACATATTACAATTTTATTAGTATGTACTAATTGAGATAAGTGTTTCAAGCTGGTACGCATCTCTAAATTTAAATTGTTTCTTTGATGGAAATGAAAATTTACTTTGTTTTTGAAATTTTGTAATTTAGATGTAATTGATTGGCAATAGGTTTTGGTCAGTCAGTGTTTTTTTTTTTTTTTTTATATTCTCGATCATTATTAAACAGTTTAACACGAAAATTATAAACATTAAAAAGATCAAGAAAAGGAAGAAGCAGCACAACGTCAGACGTTAAAACATGCATATGACAAACAAAGTAAAAGTACAAGATAGTATAAAGCATGGCTGCAACACCTTAATCATATAAAGACATAAGTGAAAAAAGAAAAAAAACAAAATAAATAAATAAATACGTAAAAATAATATTATGAAACAAACTGAACAATTAAATAACCAGTGCATGACTAGGCTGCGTAATGATGATGGGTGGCACAGCTAGCCAAGATGGGAATTTAGCTCAACTGAGCAAGGTGAGTAAAGAAAAACCACCCAAAAAAGAAACCTCACCAGGTCCGGAAACCTTTTCTAAATGCAACTGGTGACTATAATAGAATAGTAAATAATGCCGAAAGTATATACAAAAAAAATTACGGAATTATACAGCTAATAATAAACAAATATTAACGATAAAAGAGATAACATAACATAAAAAAAAAAAAAAAAAAAAAACTATTATGCTAGTCAAAGTTGATGGAAAAACATATATTAATAATATAACAATTATAAA
Source organism: Diplosoma virens (assembly GCA_963680785.1). Classification (NCBI taxonomy): domain Eukaryota; kingdom Metazoa; phylum Chordata; class Ascidiacea; order Aplousobranchia; family Didemnidae; genus Diplosoma; species Diplosoma virens. Next base: position 66,849,253 of record OY796881.1, on the reverse strand, counting down.
CAACAACAACAAAAAAAAAAAAACATTTACAACAGAATTCATGCACTACAAAAAATATTAGATAAAATTTTTGCAGACCAGCATAATAGCAACATAAAAAAATTAAACGAAGTCCATAACATTTAGTAATTGTTTTGAAACTTATTTTACAATTCTAAAAATAAAAAATTAATTGCTAAAACGAACAGTATACCATTGCCAAAAAGAAATTTTAATGAAAGAGCGAAGATAAGGGTGAAAAAGAATTAATTTGTTTAGAGTTTGAAATTATGCAGACAATCAAAATATAAGAGTTTTTTTAAAGCTTTGTGTGCAGACTGGATATCTTGATCGATTAAGCTTTTCTTCCAGAGATTGAATTCAAAAAATTTTTACACCATTTCCTTCTTTCCAGAAACCTGTAATCAAAAATACATAGGGCAGTATCGCGTTTAGGAATCTAAACATTACAATTAAGTATTATTCCCATTACTTAAAAGATATTTATAAACCTCAAGAGTAAAAGATCGAACACTTTGTTTTTTATTTTTTAAGTCAAAGGGAATGCAATTCCAATAAGCGGGACCACGGTGTGAAATAGCTTGCTGACATACTGTGCTAAAACATTTCTTTGGAATAAAGATAGACTTGTTTCTGGTATTGTATTTAGATTCGTTTTTAGTAAAAACATCTTTAAATGCAGATGGGTTTTTACCATTTTTTTGCTTAAACATAAACACAATTAGTTCTTTGGCCAAAGTTGATCTATTGTTAACAATTTATTTTCTTTCATGACATCACAAACAGTTGAGCTACTGTTAAAATTAAAAAATAATTTAACATATTTATAGCACAATCCTTGTAATCTTTTAACCAAAGTTTTATTGCCAAAACACCAATTTAAAATACAGTAAGAAAGCTGACTATTTATAAGAGAGTGATAAAGTAGAAGAAGAGATCTTTTATTTAACAGTGACTTTACTTTAATAACAGTTCCAAGAACACTACGTAGTTTAGATATTAGGTGATTTATATGTCTTGACCATGATAAGTGCTCTTGTATATAAACACCAAGAAATTTAATACATTTAACTTGTTCAATTTCATTTTGTCGCAATGTGAGAGTTTGCTTTTTTGTTATTAATTTGGATTGAACAGTCTTAAATAAAATGTATTTAGTTTTAGAAACATTAACTGATAATCTATTTGAAATCAACCACTGGTCAACTAGTTGAAGTTCTTTATTACCAGCATCAAATAGCTCCTTGATGTCTTTATTTTGTAAAAAAATGCTTGTATCATCAGCAAACATCAAAGAATCACTATCATTCAGACAATTTTTAAAATCATTGACATATATCAAGAAGAGAAGTGGTCCTAGATTAGAGCCCTGAGGTACACCACTTGTAACTTCAAGAGTAGTTGTAGAAAAAATTCCTGTATATTTTACTTGTTGTGTACGTCCTGTTAAGTAACTAGTAAACCACTTAAATGTATTGCCTCTAATCCCATAATGATTAAGTTTGGAAAGTAATATTGTATGATCAATTGTATCAAATGCTTTAGATAAATCCAAAAAAATTCCTAGGGTTGCCTTTTTACAGGCAAATGACTGAGATATTTTTTCCACTAAAATTGAAATTGCATGTGTAGTAGAATGATTTTTTCTAAAACCAAATTGATAGTTGTAAAAAAAATTTTGCTTTTCTAAAAATGAGTACAATCTATTATACATAACTTTTTCAAGTAATTTCGAAATATTTGATAATAAACTAACTGGTCGATAATTATTAATATTGTTGGAATCACCTTTTTTGAACACCGGACACACAGTTGCAAGTTTAAAGCAATCTATGAATTCACCTTTACTCATAAAAAGATTGAAGACATGGCTAAGTGCTAGAAGTATATTATGAGGAGAGGATTTAAGAACTTTGGTTGGAATATGATCTGGTCCTGCACTTAATTTGTTTTTTGAATTTTTCAGAATGCAAGCAAGTTCTTGAGGACATGTTGGCCAAGTAAACATTGATTGGCATGTAGAAGATTTTAAATATTCTGAGAAATGTTTCTTCTTGGGAGGTAAAGATTTCACTAATTCATTGGGAACATCAGCAAAATGTTTATTGAAATAGTTTGCTATTTTTAAAGGATCATGAACAATTTTTCTATCAATGTTGAGGCTTCTGCAATTAGATCTATGTTTTTTTCCTATAATAGAATTAATCAATTTCCAAGTGCTTTTAATGTCTTTTTTACAATTGTTAAATTTTAAATTATAATATTCCTGTTTTTTTGTTTTAACAGTGGAAAAATACAAATTTCTGGCTTGTGTAAATGCCTGTCTTGTTTGTGGGTTTTTATTATTAATGTATCTTTTATATAGTTTTTCTTTTTTGTTTAATAGTATGTGAAGATCAGAATCAAACCACTGATTATTTGTTTTTTTGCAAGAAATTTTAGTTAAAGGAAAGAAATTTTCAAATTTATTCATATAAAGCTTTTGTAATTTTTGGTAGCTGGAATTTGGGTCAGAATCACATAATATAGGAGTAATATCGCTTTCTGAAAGAGCTTTAGAGAATAGATATACATTTTTATCTGTAAAATGGCGACATTGTTGGACATTTTGATGAGAAATTTTGCTGATGGAAGTGCACATCATGACAGGAAGGTGATCAGATATACAGTGGGTTAAAACACCACAGTTTATCTTCATGCTTGCCAATGAATTGCTCCATATATGATCCAAAAGAGTTGCATTATTTTTTGAAATTCTTGTAGGTTTATTGATAAGAGGGGCAAATCCATTACTAAACATTTGATCTACAAAATCTGTAATCTGAGGTTTTTCACAATCAAGTATATTGTAATTAAAGTCACCTAGTAATTAAAGTCACCTAATAAAAAACAATCTCTCTTTTTTATACATTTTAAAGTATTATTTAGAATATCTAAAAAAGAAGAATGTGAAATAATATCATTGCATGGAGCCCTGTAAATGCATCCAAATGTAATAGTTTTATTTTTAAATTTAACATCAATGAATAGAGATTCAAAAATTTTTTCCTCCATTCTATTTAAATCTAGTCGTGTAGAATAAACTAAATTTTCTTTTACATAGAATCCAACACCACCTCCCTGAGTTTGAATTCTTGGATTAGAAATGAATGAGTAACCAGGAAGATTTATAATTGACTCTGAATAATTTGGCTTTAACCAAGTTTCAGTTACAGCTATGAGGCTAGGTGCTAAAGTTAAAGAAGATAATAGTCCTTCTAATTTTGAAAAGTTTTTAATATTGCTTAATGATCTAATATTTAAACATAATACTGAAAAATTACTGTTTTCATTGAAATTGTCAAACAGTAGAGATTTAGCATCTTTACTGGATAAGTATTGGTCATTTACATTGTGAAAAAAGTTAATTTCATTATCATTACAAGAATCTTCATTAGCTATTGGATGTTCATTATATGTAGATAAATTTTTGAATAAGTTATTTAGATGATTAGCAGAATAAGAAAGGTTGGAAATATTAAAATCAAATAATTCAGCAAATTCTTTATTTGAACAAGAACTAAAAGGAAATGTAAATGAACAAAAAGTGCACTTCCATAGCATATTTTTGGTGATGCAAAATTTATCTTTAATGCAATTAAGATGAATAGTCTGCAAACATGTAGAGCATGATAATATTTTTTGGTTCTTTTTAACTACTTTAAGGCAAACAAAGCATTTTTTAACTTTTTTGTTGGTCATAAGAGATGAAAAATTAAAGCAGAAAATTATAAAAATCAGAAGAAAGCAAATCAAAATTCCAGAGAAAGTGCTTTTTTTTTTTTTTTTTGGCAGAGAATGGCATTTTAGGCTACTATATCATTTTGCTTACTTAAAATTTAAAAAAATAAGTAAAAATAAGTAAATAAACAATAAGTTACTTGATAATTTATTGATAAATTTATTTAATGAAAAATAGTTTAATAAAAAATACAAAAATTCACTTAGTAATTAATTTATTTATATCTCCAAAGTCCTTAAGTACTTGCCTTTTTTCTTTGTAAAAACAATATACTATACCATTATTGGTCCAAACATTGTTGAACCCAAAAGCTTTCTTTGCTTCCATTACAAGTAGTAATCTTCTTTTGGTCAAGGATTCCGTTATCGAGAGCTTTTCCTGAGATTTCTTCAGCTTCTTCTTGTTGTAAAACACCGAATTTTGCACGGATCTTCTCACAAATTTGATGATGATAGGAGGGGGACGACCTTTCCTAGATGGTAAAACATGGCATATGTCAATATCATTAGATCTTATTTGATATTCCAAATCAAGCTCAGAATTGAGCTTGTTGGTCACATATGACTCAAAAACAGGATACTTCCCTCCAACTGGTTGGTCTGGGCATCCATGTAGTATTAGGCAGTTCTGACGTCCATATTGCTCCAGATCATCCAAGGAATTTTGGGTTTCTCGAAGTGATTTCACCAGCCCTTCAACAATGGTATCGACCCGAGCAATGGCATTCTCAAGGTCTTGAAGTTGCTGGCTCTGACCTGAAAAACAAGAGCAAGCAGCACCATTGGCAGAATCATTCAAAAATTGTTCAGCATACCTTTTTTGAGTAGATTTGATTACCTGTAACTCCTTCATTACTTCATCTAGAGATAACTTACCACCCAAAGATAACTTACCATCAGCCATTGCAAATTGATGGAAGATATTCAGTTAATTATCAACAAAAACAATAAATTATTCAATATTAAAATAGTACTTAACAATAATAATTAAACACAAGCCTTTTTGCCAAGCAAAAATAATCAAGCGCACATCTGAAACTTATTCAAATAGAATCTAGTAAATCAAATCTAGTTTCAAATAGAATCTAGTTTCAGAATCTAGTAAATCTTGATCAGGTCTGTTAAATTTAGGGATACCAAGTTTTTTAGGGGTTTTTTTAAAAATGAAAGCTACGTAGAAATGTCTCAAAATATACAAAACCTACCTAAAAAACTTGGTATCCCTAAATTTAACAGACCTGATCAAGATTTACTAGATTCTGAAACCAAAACCTATTGCCAATCAATTACATCTAAATTACAAAATTTCAAAAACAAAGTAAATTTTCATTTCCATCAAAGAAACAATTTAAATTTAGAGATGCGTACCAGCTTGAAACACTTATCTCAATTAGTACATACTAATAAAATTGTAATATGTAAAGCAGACAAAGATGGCAAAATTATTATTGTAGATTACAAGGACTACCAAAAAATTATGGAAGCCGAACTCGAACAATTCGAAATTTTAAACGACTAGAATATTGACAATAAAAATGCCAAATTTGATGTTGTTATGGTCCAATGCTACAATAAAATGATTGAACTTCATAGCTTAGGAGAAATTAAAGATGATGTTTTATTTCACACTTGCGGAATAAAAAATTACAATGGATTTTATAAAAAAGTTAGTGGACCCACTGCCAAGTATTTTGCATGCTACAACTCTGCCTACGGATACCCCTTGTTTAAAACCCACAAACTTAATAATAACCAGTTACTAGAAGTGGACATAATGGACATTCCCAGAAGATTTCTTCAATCTGCAGGTGATATTACAACGTCTAGAATAACAGCGTTTCTGGAAATGATTTTTAAACCTATTAGCACAAATTATTGTCAATTTCAATTAAATAAGTACTGCAGAGATTCAAAACATTACCTTATGGAATTAGAAAATTGGAAATCTACTCAACCAACAAACCTTACCTCCACTCTTTTTATCAATACCGCAGATATAAAATCATTATATCCCAGTGTAAACCGAGATCTTATTCCTATAGCGCTAAACTATGCCTTGAAAACACAATCCAGTTTTAAGTTAGAAGCTCAACAGATTTTAGTAGAATTGACTATGACTTGCTTGAATAACGTTATTCTACAATATTTAGATAAATTTTATGTACAAAAAAATGGAATTGTTACTGGAGACAATCATTCAGTTTCTATAGCGAATATTTGCATGCATTATATACTATTGCCGTTGGCTAAAGTACTGAACAAAACTGTTGTCTTTAAAAGATACATTGATGACATCATTTGGCTTTCATATAATTATTCTACAACAACAAAAATTAAAGAGCTACTCCAAGCCCAGTTTAATGATTTTAATCTGCAACTAGTTTTTAACAGTATTAACACCGAAAATATGGATAATAAACTAGAATTTTTAGATGTACTCCATGTAACAACCCTAAATGCCAAAGGTGGTTTTATTACAAAAAATTTCATAAAATCTACAGCCAAAGACCGATGTTTTCTCAATGGCGCGTCACATCATCCTACATCAGTATACAAGTCAATTGTTTTTGGAGAAGCTGTCCGACTTCGTCGCCTTAATGAACGTAAATCCGATTACTTAAAAAGTTTGGTTAATCTAAAAGATAAATGTTCCCGTTCAAATTTTAACCAAAAAATGACAGAAAATATGTTGGAAATTGCTAAACACTGGGAAGATCGCTTCGAACCAAAATCGCAACATCACAAGAAAAACAGAATTGTTTGGGCAATGCAGTTTACCAATCTACTTCAACTCTCTAACCAAGAAAAGAAACTAAAACCGGAAGCAGCTATTGTATATAAAAACCCACCCAAATTAGCTACTAAATTAACGAATTACAAAAAATTATCACAGATTCTTCCTAATACGGATAACCGAGGTTCATACCCATGTGGAAAATGTGCTTTATGTGGAAACTTTAAAAACTATAAAAATATGGTTAAAACAGTTGATTATATTACTTCGCACTTAAATAGCAAAAAATTTAATTTAAAACAACATCTTACTTGCAAAAATTATGGTATTTACGTCGCAGAATGTAAATTTTGTAAAATGCAATACGTAGGACAAACTAAAAACAAATTTTCTACCCGATGGAATAACCACCGCTCATTCTGGAACAAATTTAACGTTAAGGATAACAATGATCGAGCTGCCCTCCTTAAACATTTTTATACATTTCATTTTGATGCTTTTAATGGTAAACCTGACATCACTGAATTCTACATGGTCATATTTGTAGAACAACCAGATAAAACTTTATTAGATTGGTGTGAAAATAAATGGATTAATAATTTGAATGCTAAAATTAATATTAATAGAATTTTTTTGTCTTATAATTGCGATTGATTTTTAAACCCGTTTATCCTTTACTATACACAGTTAAACTACAACAGTTTTGCTAATCTTTTCAGTCAACACTTTGAATCTTAGCGGGAGTTTGCGGTTTTTATTTCACTACAAGTTTTACACTGTACGTTTTCTTCATTATTGTAAGCGTTGATTCTTCTTGTCCCCACTTTAAATTCAATAATTATTATACGTGGCATCTGTCCGCTTGGGGTGCTACTGTATAGTTTGGCGCGAGATTCTTATTTTCTTTCTTTTCCGCATAACGTGTTTACCGCAAGCATAAAGATGTGCTTCGCTTCAGTTTTGGTTTGAAAATGTGTCACCCGCATCATATAAGGTAATTGTTGTTTATATTTTGTATTCAAGTTTACACTCTTGTTTTTGGGTTTGGATAATAATAATTTTCACACAGTTGGCGGCTGAGTTTTTATTAAGCTTTTCTCTTTCAGTTGCCAACTGTCCTGTATCGGTTGTCCCGGTTGTCCCGGTTGTCCCGGTTGTCCCGGTTGTCTCGGTTGTGATGGCTGTAACGGTTTTCTCGGTTGTGATGGCTGTAACGGTTTTCTCGGTTGTGATGGCTGTAACGGTTTTCTCGGTTGTGATGGCTGTAACGGTTTTCTCGGTTGTGATGGCTGTAACGGTTTTCTCGGTTGTGATGGCTGTAACGGTTTTCTCGGTTGTGATGGCTGTAACGGTTTTCTCGGTTGTGATGGCTGTAACGGTTTTCTCGGTTGTGATGGCTGTAACGGTTTTCTCGGTTGTTAAACGATTGTATTGTTGTGTTGTGCCACGGATTTTTGTTTATGCTTTTTCACAAATTCTTTTACATTTTTTCTTTAATTAAATCTCTTTATACAACTGTATACGGACTGGCAATTTTAGGTAGTAGTTAGGTTTAACTTCTACATAATACAGGACAATACTTCTACTTGTATGGTAAAAATACAGAACAATTTTACTTGTAAGTTACTGGACGTCTTAACTTGTAGCCTTTACTGGAAATTAGCCTTTAAGATTTTTTCCTGCTTTTCCTTGCTGGTAGGTTTAAGTTTTAGTATAAGTTTTTAATGCTTCTTTGTTTTGACATTGCCTTGTGTTTAATCTAGAGAGAGGATTATGGATCACTGTCTTACTGAACCGCTAAACAAACGCACGAGTCGTTCGTTAAACTATCTTCCGGGTCTAGTAAAGCAGACGCCCGCACATAAGGATGTTCTTGGTGAATCCAAATATAGAAAACCCGCAAGCGCAGTTTATAATGTATATGGTTATGCTGCCCAGACCACATGGGATCGTGGTCGTGAATCTGAACAACCGCATTTTGAATCACCAAGACATTATGTCACGTTAGACCAATGGCCCACTTCTCCTCTTTCCCGTTCACCCAGACGTTTAGATTATCAAGAGAAAAATCCCAATAATCGGCAGGAAGGCTGCAATCAAGCTACTATTGATGACTTAATAGGCGCCATGCACCTTATGACTAGTCAAATTAATAGCAGACAGGCCCGACCACCAGACCGCAAGGAAATGTTCGATGGTGACCCCTTGAGATATAAACATTTTATCAGGCACTTTGATGCTTATACGGCGAGAGGTGTAATTGACATGTCTGTTCGCCTTGACCTATTAATTTCTTCATGTACAGGGGAGGCCCGTGAAAGTATCGCAGATTGCATTATGGCCCGAACGCCTGAATTAGGTTACTTAGAGGCCCGTAAGACCCTTGAAACGCAATATGGGCAAGAGCACTCCATCGTCACAGCCCATGTAAGGCGTCTTACCGAAGGCCCTCCTTTGAAACAAAATGATCAGGTGGCTCTGTCGCAACTTGCACGTGACATGCATAATTGCGAGGTTTGTTGTGCTGGAATAGCGAGTGCTGGATTAGACACCCAGCACACTATCTCTTGTATATTCAAGCGTCTTCCACGTTACCTTCAAGACAAGTGTCTAACGGAACTCGGTCCACTACTAGAGCAGGGTGGTGCGATCACCTTTTCCCAACTGTCTTCCTTTATACAGAGGCGAGCACAAATCGAAAAAAGCTTCTTAGGGCAATTAATGAATCGGCGGTTGGATAAGGTGCAAACGGAAAGCTCCCCCACCTTTCGACAGTCTAAGAGGTTCGCAGCCAATGCAACTCGAAGTAACTTTACTACTGGAAACACTAATGTTGACGCCCGCAGTAGACCTTGTGCGAATTGCTCTGCCCAACATCCATTGTGGAAATGCGAGGCGTTTTTACTAAAAGATGTCGATAGTCGCTGGTCTTTGGCAAAATCCGCTAAGCTGTGCTTTAACTGTTTGGGGAATCATGTTGCGAGAAACTGCAAATCTAATTCCCGTTGCCGCCATTGTCGTGGATTACACCACAGCCTGTTACATAGAGACTTGCGACCCGCTATGAGCCAAATGGCAAACCCCGGGAGCTCTAATGGGGCCGGTGACTTATCATCAACTGAGACGAGAGGGGAGAATAGCACTGCCAGCCCTGCAGCATATTCTACTGGAGTAATTTCTAATACTCGTAGCAAAGTTAGGTTAAAGGTAATTCCTGTTAAAGTTTGGAGCAGCTCAAACCGCAAATGTGAAAGCGTTTACGCATTTCTGGACGAGGGATCGGACACAACACTCTGCAGCAAAGCGCTACTAAATCGATTGGGCGCTAAAGGTAAAGCTGTACACTTTTCACTGTCCACTGTCAGTGGTACTGATCACAAGCATGGTCATGATGTAAAGCTTTTTATTCAAGGTTATAATGAGGCCACGGTCATTGAACTTCCTAGCGTACTTAGTGTTCCTTGCTTGCCTGATCTGAAATCGAGCATTCCCTCGGACCAAGACCTTATCTCCTACGCTGATGTGCTACAAGGCGTTTCTCTTCCAGAAGTTTTAGGTGGGATTGAATTGCTTATTGGTGCTGACATCCCTGAGGCTCACCGCACACTAGAGTATCGAATTAGCCAGGTTGGCGGTCCCAATGCCGTTAGAACAATGCTCGGTTGGAGTTTAGTTGGTCCCACTAATGAACGCCTAGCAACTCAGACCCCTGAATTTCGGGTAAATTTCGTATGCTCGGAAAGCTCTATGCTCCACGTACAGCTGCAAAGGGTTTATGACACCATGCATAAGCAAATGATACAGATGTATCAACAAGATTTCAACGAAGGCACAGATAGTTCAAAAATGGCTATGTCTGTAGAAGATCGTAGAGCCCTCGCTATCATGCAAGATTGCACGCAACTCCGGAACGGACACTATATCATACCCCTACCCTGGAAAAGTAATCAGGTTAAATTACCACGCAATCGCACTATGGCAGAAAGGAGACTAGCATACTTAAGAGCAAAACTCCTCAGAGATAAAGATTTATTTCATAATTACAAAGATAAAATTAAAGAGTATTTAGATAAAGGGTATGCTCGCAAAGTCCCAACTGACTTACTACCTTATACTGACCGCACTTGGTTTATACCACATCACGCCACTGTAGGAAAATTTCGGGTGGTTTTCGATTGTGCTGCGAGATTTCAAGGTGTTTCTTTAAATGATAACTTGCTCCAAGGTCCAGACCATACGAGCAATTTGATTGGTGTTCTTTTACGATTTCGCAAAAAGCCCATAGCTGTGGTGGCCGACATTCGAGGCATGTTTCATCAGGTAAGAGTTGAACCACGTGACTGTGATTCTTTGCGCTTTCTTTGGTGGCCAGATGGTGATCTGTCGGTACCACCGCAAGAATACCAAATGCTAGTTCATTTATTTGGAGCTACCTCTTCTCCTAGCTGTTGTGGTTTTGCACTACGAAAAGTTGCCAGCGATCGTGCTTCCGAAGTTGATCCCCTGGTAGTAAATTCTATTTCACGCAGCTTCTATGTCGACGACTTTTTAGGATCATTTGCCAGCATCGAGGAAGCAGAAAAGGTCATAAGATCGCTCAAGAAAGTCCTCAAAGAAGCAGGGTTTCATTTGACTAAATTTCGATCTAATAAAAATGCAATATTAAAAATGGTACCTGAAGAAGATAGATTAGGTGGCGTATCAAACCTTGATTTAAACAAAGCTTCCAGTGACAGAACTTTGGGAGTGTCATGGAATACACAGACCGACCAGTTTGAAATACGCGTTTGTATCAAGGAAAAACCTGTCACCCGTAGGGGCATACTATCAATGATGAGTCAAGTCTTTGATCCCATGGGGATCATCCACCCCTTCTTACTTCCTGCTAAACGCTTAATGCAGGAGTTGTGTTCAGAAAATTCAGGATGGGATGACGAAATCTCTGAAGAGAAAAGACAGGCCTGGTTTAGATGGCTAGATTCGTCCCAATGTTTAAATAGTGTTAAGTTTCCTAGGTGTTTACACCCGCCTAACTTTCGACCCGCTAAATTTCAGTTACATTGTTTCTGTGACGCCAGCAGTGTTGGTTATGGAGCTGTGTCGTACCTCCGGATGATAGACTCTTTAGGCGCTATCTGTTGTTGTTTCCTTATGGGTAAGTCTAGAGTAGCCCCGTTGAAGCCCGTCACTATCCCGCGTATGGAGTTGACTGCAGCAGTTGTTGGAGTCAACTTGGTAAAATTTTTAAGAAATGAGTTAGATCTTGAGCTTGAAAGTGTCACCTTTTGGACTGATTCCACCTCAGTGCTTCAATATATTAATAACACCGCAAAACGTTTCCATGTATTTGTTGCCAATCGTATAGTCGAAATTCACGCAGGATCTGACCCATCTCAATGGCGACATCTAGATTCCAAGTCCAATCCAGCGGACATCTGCTCTCGCGGCCTTATGCCAGAACAACTAAACAAAGCCGAAGCGTGGTTTGTTGGTCCCCCTTTCTTGAAGTTGCCCGAGAAGCATTGGCCTGAACAACCCACTCTCTCCCCGAAGCTTGACGGCCTAGAAATCCGCACTAGGACGAACGCTACTCTCGCGCAGGGCACACACAATTCTGCCCTAGATCGATTACTTAACTCTTCTTCATTTAGTGGTCTTAAAAGAAAGGTAGCTTGGCTGCTGCGCTACAGGCAATACTTACTCGCTAAAAGCCAGCCAAACGTATTGGTGAGTACTCGCTCTCATAGCTTGACAGTTTCAGAATTAGAAGTAGCAGCAAGAGAGATTATTAAACTGGTACAAAGGCAGTCCTTTCCTGAAGAAGTATCTAAATTGGCCAGATCGGTAAGTTCTAATTCGTGTCAACCTGACTCATTGAACGCTAAATCGTGCTCAGTGTCGAAACATTCTTGTTTGAGAAAACTTTGTCCTATTTTTGTTCAGGGCTTAATACGTGTCGGTGGCCGCCTCCAAAGATCTCCGTTTTCTTTAGATGTTAAACACCCTATTATTCTACCAAAAAACCACCATGTTACGCACTTAGTAATTAAGTTTTTTCATCAAAAAGAGGGTCATAGTGGGGTGCAACATACTCTTGCAGCTACAAGGGCGCAGTTCTGGGTCATAAACGGTCATGCCACAGTACGAAAAGTCTTAAACGAGTGTAGAATTTGTCGCTTAAAATATCCAGTTAGTGGTTCACAAATTATGGCTCCACTTCCCGTACATAGGGTCACTCCTGGCAAACCTGCTTTTACCTGTGTAGGCGTAGATTACGCTGGTCCTTTTTTCATAAAAGCTGGGCGCACTTCTCTAAAGCGCTACCTCTGCGTATTCACTTGCTTAGCCACTAGAGCTGTACATTTAGAGCCCTCCTTCTCTCTTGATACTCCTTCCTTTCTTCAAACTTATCAGCGGTTTATAAGTCGTCGTGGCACACCACAAACAATATATTCGGACAACGGCTCCAATTTCGTCGGCGCGGTGAAGGAACTTCGAGACGGCTTCAAACGACTCGACAAGCAAGCCATATGCGATCGATTGAGTCGGCAATCCATCGAGTGGCGCTTCAATCCTCCGGCCGCGAGTCATCAAGGAGGAGTGTGGGAGCGTGTCATCCGCAGCGTTCGCAAAATCATGTTGGCTCTTACAGATCAGCAACGGCAGCTCACCGATGAAGAATTCTTCACCTTTGCAGCGGAAGTAGAGAGGATCCTCAACAATCGACCTCTCACCTCTGTGAGCTCCGATCCTACCAACCTAGAGGCTCTTACACCAAATTCGTTGTTACTTTGTCGATTGGATGATTCAATCCCGCTCGACGTATTCATGAAGGCGGACAAATACAAACGGTCTTGGAGATTCGTGAACTGGTTGGCTGACCAGTTTTGGTTAAGATGGACGAAAGAGTATTTACCAACCTTACAAATTCGTCAAAAGTGGCTTCAATCAGCCCGAAACCTTCGTGTCGGGGACGTGGTCCTGGTGATCGACGACGTCGGGAAGAGAGGTTCTTGGCCGAAAGCTCGTGTGGAAGAAGTTTTTCCTGGCAAGGATGGCTACATACGGTCGGCCAGGGTTCGAACTGCGACATCCTCTTTCCTACGGGACACTAGAAAACTATGTCTGCTTGAGGCAGCAGAATGACATTCTTCTTTATCCGCGACTGTACAGTACATTTGTGATTCGTTCTTGTTTTTTATCCCCGCCTAAAGTTTCATCAACGCTTAATATTAAATAATTTCTGGATCGTAATTATTTGGGGCCGGGATGTAAGCGTTGATTCTTCTTGTCCCCACTTTAAATTCAATAATTATTATACGTGGCATCTGTCCGCTTGGGGTGCTACTGTATAGTTTGGCGCGAGATTCTTATTTTCTTTCTTTTCCGCATAACGTGTTTACCGCAAGCATAAAGATGTGCTTCGCTTCAGTTTTGGTTTGAAAATGTGTCACCCGCATCATATAAGGTAATTGTTGTTTATATTTTGTATTCAAGTTTACACTCTTGTTTTTGGGTTTGGATAATAATAATTTTCACACAGTTGGCGGCTGAGTTTTTATTAAGCTTTTCTTTTTCAGTTGCCAACTGTCCTGTATCGGTTGTCCCGGTTGTCCCGGTTGACAGTTGTCTCGGTTGTGATGGCTGTAACGGTTTTCTCGGTTGTTAAACGATTGTATTGTTGTGTTGTGCCACGGATTTTTGTTTATGCTTTTTCACAAATTCTTTTACATTTTTTCTTTAATTAAATCTCTTTATACAACTGTATACGGACTGGCAATTTTAGGTAGTAGTTAGGTTTAACTTCTACAATTATTACGTAATCGATAATCATTATGTCAGTTATTGTGTCGTTTAGCTCTTAGTTTTTATTGAAAGCTTCACTTTGTGTCATTGAGTCAGGACCCGTATAGTATGAGTAGAATTTTCAAAATGTCTTGTCTAATATGTGGTAATCTATTTTAATTAATTTTTTTACAGAAACTGATGATGACCTTTATAGGTCGAAATCGATTTTTCATAATGATACAGTTGGTTTTAAATTTTAACTTTTATTTGCTATAATAAATTGAAAGTTGACCGATTTTATTAATAAATTCATGCATCGCAATTTGATCAGTTAAATAAAATCGTCAATGTAACTTTACTGAAAGAAGGGTAATAGATTTCTGATAAAAAAACTTTAACTTAATAATTTATCTAATAAGTCTCATGTATTTGATTTTATGGAGAAGTTTTAGCTAATTTATATGTATATCGACTCGCAGAGGTTGTTCATTCATTCCAGCATTTTTTTAGCTGAGTAATTGGTTCGAGTTAAAGTGGTTAGATCGTTTATGTTACGGTACTAAAATCTTTGTGTTCTTTAAGGGTCAATTGGATGCCTTAAAAGTTGATTATATAATGAAACAGAATTGTTTAGATAAACTGTTAAGTTTAATATTAGCTCCAGCTCCGCTGCAGCATTTTAAAAATCTATGGCTTCAGCTCCAGCTCCGCTCCAGCATCTTTAAAAATCTATGTTTCCAGCTCCAGCTCCAATCCAGCGTCTTTAAAATGACTGGCTCCAATTCCGCTCCAGTATTTTTCAAATGACTGACTATATATTTGCTTTGACACTATTAAAAAACTTGCTTCATATCCAGATCTATTGTAAATGATTGATTTGAACTTGTGTTTAAGTTAATGCAATCTATGTACACACACAAAACTAATAAAGACACTACTATAAGTATAAAGTAAGAAAAACTCAAGGCATTCATCACAATCACGTAATTCATCAGACCACTTTATAGAATTCAGATTACTTTCACAATTGATAATAGTGACTACGATAATATGATTCCTAAAGACTGTTCTTTAAAAATTGAAATGGTACTCTTATTTAAAAAGACTAGCTCCAGCTACATATTAGCATCTATAAAATAACTGGTTCCTGCTCCGGCTCCGCTCCACCATCTTTAGAATAACTGGCTCCAGGTCCAGCTCCAGCTATAGCTCCAGCTCCAGCTCCAGCTCCGCAGCATTTTAAACATTGAAACAAAAATTGTGTGACGCACCTGTTTTAAGTTATTTTGACAAAACATGTCATACCCAAGTAATTGCAGATGCGAGTCCGTACGGTATAGCAGCGGTGCTAGTGCAAAAGCAAAATGATCAAAATCCTATTATAGCGTACGCGAGTCGAACATTATCGCAAATAGAGAGAAAATACTCTCAAACCGAAAAAGAAGCTCTTGCGTTAGTGTGGTCATGTGAACGTTTTTATATGTATTTATACGGTGCTGATCTTGATTTATTAACTGATCATAAAGTGTTAGAACTTATATTTTCTCCAAGGTCGAAACCTAGTGCGCGAATAGAACATTGAATGTTAAGATTGCAACCCTATCGATATAAAGTATTCATATTCATATTTATATTGCTTATAGTATTGCATATAAAGTATTCCTATTCATATTGCAGGAAACAAAAACATCGCTGATTCTTTGCCACGATTGTTTAATGAAAATGTGATCAGTAATGCTCGAAATGATGATAATATTAATGAATACGTAAAGTTGATTGTAAAATATGCTACGCCTATTGCTTTAACCACACGTGAAATTGAAAAAGCGAGTAGTGCAGATAAAGAGTTAAGAAACCTAAGTAATTGTATATTGTCGAATGATTGGCTAAAATTTGATTGTAAATCGTATTTACCTGTTCGTAGTGAGTTGACGACGATTGGTTTTATTGTATTACGGGGAACGAGAATAGTAATCCCTAACGAGTTACGTGAACATGTGCTTAAATTAGCTCACGAAGGTCATCCCGGAATCGTAATGATGAAAAAGAGATTACGAAGTAAAGTATGGTGGCCTGGTATTGATAAAGATAGCAAACGATTTTGTAAAGAATGTTATGGTTGTCAACTAGTAAACAAATCAACTGCGCCAGAATCAATTAATCGTATGTTGCGTACAAAATTGCCTCAGTTAAAAATGCATTGTGATTACGACTTTGATGTGCAAAAATGGTATACTGAAATGAAGGAAGGATAACGATGCTGAAATGAAGGAAAAAGGGAAAATGTATGCTGACGTAAAACGTAATACTGTTAATAATGATTTGAAAGTAGGAGATAAAGTTCTGTTGAAACAAAATGAAAGTAACAAATTGTCGACTGTGTATCGTAAAATCCGTTTATTGTAACTGAACGAAAAGGAAATTGTGTAACAGTTCAAAATGATGATGTGTGTCTCAAGCAAAACATAACGCATGTAAAAAAATGTAATCCTTGTACAAATATATGCAATTATTCTCAAAATGACGGTGGGGAGATGCATGATTCTGGTTCCACATCTGATCACGTAAATAGCGATTGTGAAAATAACGCAGAAAACGATGTTAATGCTAAATGTTTGCACCCTCGAGAAATCTTAAACAACCGAAACGTTTTGATAATTGAGTAATGTTTTATAGCAAAAAAGGAGGGGATGTAGTGTTTGTGAATAATTATAAATGTAAATTGAAACATAATTGGCAACATTGTATATATTGTTATGTAATTGCAATTAGTTTTAGAAGAATGCACGTTTGAAAGAGAACGCGTGCACAGTCTGTTGGACTATGTAAGGTTTAATCCCTTAAGACAGGGTGGTCCAACTTCTGCACTCTTGTGGGCCACTTTTCAAAATTATTCGAGTTTGCGGGCCTCAGTCGGCTAAAAATTCCTATTTTCGTTCCAAAATCAGGGTGTTCTCTAAAAAAAAAAAAAAAAAGGTCTTCACTTGGAATCGGTCTCCAAAATTCCTATTTTGGCGCAAAATCATAGCGTTCTCCAAAAAAAAATTACGGCTGCTGCTTCTGATCGACAAGACTTGTGCAAAATTGATATGCGGCATGCGGCCCGCGAGCCCGTAGTTGGACCACGCTGTTATAGAAGATTGCCGCTACTTATGATCGACAAGACTTGAATTGTGCAAAATTGTTCCGCGGGCCGCACAAAATTGTTTCGCGGGCCGCATGCGGCCCGCGGGCCTGTAGTTGGACCACGCTGCCTTAAGATAGCCAGCAGACACTACAGGTACGAGGATTATGGTGGGCAAAAAAGATTAAGAATGGAGGTAGTCTTAAAGCACGTTCGAAGTAAGAGAAAAGTTGCAGGTGAGGGTGACACAAAGTGGGAGGAGAAGTGCTTCTAGGTGTAGGAGAAAAATCCGAGTAGAATCGAATAATGGGTTGTGTCGAGAAAACCCAAAATCGGACATAAAAATGACAAAAGTTATTTGCAGTGACACAAAAATAGGCTTGTCAAACGTTTTGGTTTCTATAAGTAAAGCTTTTTTCTTTTTCGTCATCAATAACTTTTCTCTCTTTTGTTGATGATTTTTACTCAAAAAAAGACTTCGTTGGTAGAATTTTCTCAGTTAAAACCCTATCTCAAGTGGATAAGTTTTGTTTTGTTTTTAGCAAAACTAATAATAACTTGTTATTGCTAAACCAATAAATTTTTTTTGTCATAATTTTCATCCATTAAAGAAGGGTTTTGGCCGTAATATATTTATCAAACTCAATTTTAGGTCCCACTTAAACCAAGTTTGGGAA
Organism: Diplosoma virens; assembly: GCA_963680785.1. Classification (NCBI taxonomy): domain Eukaryota; kingdom Metazoa; phylum Chordata; class Ascidiacea; order Aplousobranchia; family Didemnidae; genus Diplosoma; species Diplosoma virens. The sequence goes on along the minus strand of OY796881.1, from coordinate 66,831,150 downwards.
CCACTGGTATATCCTATATATGTAGGCTAAACAAAAATTATTTTTAAAAATTTAACCGAAAAGTAATATCTAGTCTTGGGTTAGGGTTGAGGTAATCTCTTGACAGCTGCTCTGAGCTTAACATCTCAGTCTAGATTTTTCATGTCATATAAATAAAAGTTGATTAGATAATGACGATTATAAACTTAATTTTTCAAAGTACGCCTTTCGGAATACGCTTCGCCCAATTGCCTTCACTAAAATGCGACCAATGAGTAGAAAACAGCGGTTTGTTCAATTTAGTAAAGCTATTAATTTTTGTACAGTAGCTAATTGAAAACCGTTTCAAAATTGAATTTTGTTAACATTTTATGACAAAATTTAATTTAGTTTTCATAACTTTTGTGATTTAGTACTGTTTGCTTGAGATCGCCAAATAGAAGAAAGTGTCGTAGAGTGTCTTTTTCCAAGAACACAACAGATTTACGAGAGAAAGTTTTAAACAACATTCATGTCAAAGACGTTTGCAGTCGATATGACGTTGTTGATCACTGGGCGACGTTACCGACAAAACCTTCTACCAACTAGCAGGGGGTCGAACCAAACCCAAACTGGATTCGTAAACCCGTTTTAACAGTTGTTATTCTTTGAACCTGAACCGAAAATAAACCGCTAAAAATAAAATTTGCTGAACCTAAACCAAAATTTTATATTCCGCGGCTCCGGTTCACCCGCTCTGGTTTTAATTTTTAATTTATATAGACTTAGATTGGGGATTTCTAAGCTAAGGACCGCTCCCCCGGGGGGGGGGCGCGCGCAAATAACTGGCTGCAAACTGAATTGATTGCTGCAATGACAATTTTTTTGGTCTTCGCATTGAATTTGAAACGAAAATAAAATTTTGGAATTTTGATAAAAAGTAAAGACCTTTTTTTGGTTTTCCCCTTTAATTCCGGATAAAAAGGGAGAATATAATGATCAAGTTTGGCTTTTGTTTTTTGTTTATGTTGTGAAGGGCGCCGCGAGTTCCGCTTGTATGAAAAAGAGGGTAGCAAGTTCGGTTTGCGAAAAAAAGGGAGCGCGTCTCAAAAAGTTTAAAAACTTTGGGCTAGACCAGTGGTTTTCAACCTGGGGGTCGTGACCCCCAAGTTGATCGTTTTGCTTTTCTCTGGGGGCCGCAAGAAGTTTTTTATAAATCGGGGATGTCCAACCAGCGACCCACTTAAGGTTCTGATGCGGCCCTGCGACAATTTCCAGTTTTCTGGCTATAATCAAAGTTGCAAAAAAGAGTTCCACGAGAGTTAATAGACATTTGGGGTGGAAATCGATAAAAAAGAGGAAATTCTAGAAGACCTTTTTTTTTAAAGATCACTATGATTTTGGGAGAAAAATAGGAAAATTTGAGATCGATTCGAAGTGAAAACTTCTTTTTTTTAGAGATCACCATGATTTTGGGAGAAAAGCCACGGTATGAAAAAAGTTGAAAACCACTGAGCTAGATAAATAACAATTTTGTATTTAAAGTTGCCACAACTTGTTTAATCACTTATTTGCTGTGTGGTTAAACACAAACGCCATAAACGATTGTTTAGGGTATAAGTTAAAGCAAAAAATTTATCATGTGAGTAGAATAAGGAAAACGCAATTTCAAATAAATAGTATTCTACATCAGTAAAACGAAGAATTTATTGAAATGAAGACGCACCAAAGATAACTAAATAGACTCATAGACAAAAATCAAATCTTAAAACTAATAATGTTTAAGTTTGTCAAATATCTCAGAGACAAAGAAGAAAGAAAATAATTAATAAAAAAATTCACACGGTTGCAGTCCTACACCTTATTTGTCATATATTTGCGTGTAACTTGTCTTTAAAAAAATGATCTAATATATGCATACACACAACAGTATAAAAAAATTTAATGTCTTGTCTTCAGCGTAAAATAGCCAAAAAATCTTGATATCAAAACTAAATTTAGAAAAAATTTTCACTTACACATTTGAGGCTTGCAAAATCGTTATTTAGGCTGTTTTCATTAAACTTTGCAGAAATATGCGAAGTTAGTTTTGCAATTCACGCTTAAGGCGCGTTTACAGCCGTTTACAGTACTTTTTTCATTCAGCGCGATTTTGGTTTGTTTTATTGACGTTCAAATCCACTCATGTTTTCGAGAAAAAATAAGTGAATTTGAGCGTCAATAAAACAAACTAAGATCGCACTGAAAGAAAAAAGTACTGTAAACGGCTGTAAACGCGCCTTTAAATAGCTTCCCAGTGAATAGAATTAGTGTTTAACTTTTAAAACCTATAGATTTACCTTAACAAATGCACATAATAATTTTTGATAGGCAACTTTAAAATTTTTAGTATGGCCGTCCAAGAAACATGCCAGTTGACGCCCATAAGATATCATTTGACTACAAACATAGCCTTACAAATTGGTAGACAATAGAAATATCGTCGTTATGTTAATTTGTACAGCAGCAAAAAATAGAGAACAACCTGATTTTTCGGGCACTGAGTATGTTTTTTAAGACATCAAATGCACCTGAAAAATATTTCTCGAAAAAAAGAAAATATTTTACATCCAAATAATTTATTTCAATCTGCTGTGCACTAGATTAACTATAAAGCTATCTTTTATGGGATAAAATTGATTATTTCAACGCATAACACTTCTAAATTGATTTTTTGGCGCCAAAAAGATTCAGTACAATACAAAGCTAATATATTCTGCTGAGTTATATTTGTTTCGTTTGGGCTTTGTAGTAAAATCGTGCAAAACCATGATACGGACAAAATTGTTTCGCCCTCCTTTCTCTAATCCTTTGGTCTTGTATATCTATGGCCACGATCTACGAGCCATGTTCTTAGTTTGCACGCTTGCACAAATGGGTATAAAAATATTTCATAAAATTATAAGCATTAAACCAAACGTGAATCAAAAATCCGTATTAACCGAAAATATTTTCTTAAACCCAAACCGGAGCTGAATAGAAACTGAACTTTCAAAAACAAAATTTACTATACCTGAATCGGGACTGAACCTGTACTGAATCGAAGCGTTAAACGGTTCGGCGATCTGACCAGTAGTCTGAAATTGCATTTTACCTGTAGGTCCATATGTTTTATAGCGTTGTTACTAAAATTGCAGTGCGTATCATGTCTTTTAGCACTTTTTAAGCGTTTTTAATTGAATCTTTAATAAGAATTTTCCAACAAAAAAACAATTGTTTATTACACCGTATTTACAATGTTTTTGAATGAATATCAGCAGTATCAGTTATTTTAATGGTTTATCATAAAACAGTGTTTTTCAACCTTTTCAACATTGCGCATCAGAAAAATTGGAAACCTACTTGTTGCGGCCAGGCAGCCAGGAGTGTGGAGCCGGAGCTGGAGCCAATAAAACCGTCATATTTTACTTGCCCGAAGCCGGATCCACAGCTTTAAGATTGTGGCTCCATACAGCCGCCTCCAGGGTTAAATTCTATTGATATCCAAAAAATGAATTTTAAGTACTAAAATAGATATATAGAATTAGGAAGGGACAAACCTAATTTGCCAAAAAACAATCATATAATAGATAATTTTAGAAAGTTTGATTTTTAATAGATGGATGGTTGCAATAAAAGTTAGCCATGCGGTATTGAAAACGGTAAGGAAGATTGACTTGACATTTTGTAAACTTTTCTTGCGCAAACTATCCAATTATTAATTTAAAGAAAAAATAACATTTAAGGTGGATAGCAGCTAGTTAGATAGTGTCACACTTCATTTATAATTTTAATCTTAACTTTACAAACCATTGTTGATTTTTAGTCTTTTACAGTAATTTTAAATGTAGTATTATGGGCACAAAAAGCCTGTATCTAACCTTTGTGGATTTATCGAGTCTTTTTCACTTCCGGAGCCAAGGGTTTATCTTTTTACCACCCAGTAAGCACCTCTAATTCATTGTCATTTTCCCGGTCATTGCCAATTACCTGCACTTGGCGCGTGGAGATTGATGATATGAGTCCCAATGCTTGGCTTACAGCTGGATAGTGCACTCACGTTTTGCCGACACTTAGAGTCACTGCGCAAGACGTTAACACTTCGTGTCGGGCTTTTATTTATTTCTTTTATTTTTATCTTTATAGTTATCCTCCTGACTCGCAGGAAAGCGACGGAGGCGCTATACATAGGGTAAGCAATTACCTCCATCTGCTTCCGGATATGCCAAGATATTGCTGTCTGCTTGAGATTTTAATATAGATATGACTAAAATTTAGAACTGCTTGCCGAGACCACCAAGCAAGGGAAAGTGCCGTAAAGTGTCTTTCCCAAGGACCCAACAGAATGGCGCGAGTAGGTTTTAAACCAAGATCATGTCGATCACAATCCTGGCGCTTTAACCACACAACCACGCTGCCGACAATATTTTAAGACGATTAACTGGATCAAGTTGGGGTGCGGATGCCATAGCACTCCGAAGAGTCACCCTTGCCTTGGTCCATTCCACGGCTAAGTACTACGCGCCTGTTTGGTGTCGCAGCGATCCTACTCGCCTTATTGACAAGCCCATTGACAATGCCTTGCGCATAGTGTACCAGTGCACCGGATGCCTGCGTCCCACACCAACAGACAACTCTTTTATCTTAGCAGGCATCCAATCAACTGAGCTTTGCCGATAAAAAGCCGTACTGTCTCCAGTACGCCGCGCTCAGGAGCCAGAACTATGAAATCCTCCAGTATCCACTTATTAGACAGCTGCGGCAACTTAAATCAAGACGCACATTTGTGCCTGCTGCACTGGAACCGTTAAACGATCCCGCCCAGTCAGTCAGGCACCAGTGTAGCACGATGGGCGGAATATAAATGAAGCATGGAGTGGTGAAAAAACACCTCGCAACTTCACACAATTTATTGGGGATGTTAGTCCTAGTTTACCCGGAATTAGCATTCTCAGACCTGCATGGGTCAAGCTGAACCGCCTCCAAACCGGCGTCGGACTATTCCGCTCAGAAACGCACAAATAAGGTATGCTTTTACGGTGGCTTGTGAGTGTGGCGCAATGGGCAGAAAGTTGAGCAAATAATAGCATCTTGCCCCATTTATCACCATCCAAACGGAGCCAGTGCTCTCTCATATGTCGACAAGAGGTTGATGATCTGGATGAAGGAATCATGTCCGGCCGTTTAGTAAATATCCAGCTCCCATCCATCTCCTTCAAAAGAAGAAGAAAAAGAACAGTAATTGTGCACCACCACACCACACGGCATTCGCACAGAATTGTAAAAAACTGGAATGGCCTTACTTGTTGAAGATCAGAACGCGTTATCCACCACAAATCGTAAGCCACCAAAACTTTTATTCAACAAATTTTTTCTAATGCGGCAACGAACAATTAACAAACTGTTCAGTTCACTTCAGTCGTTTTTTATTTCCGCCACTTGTCGAACAAAATACTTACATCAACGTAGTGTAATTACGTTGATCTAAGTATTTTGAACGTGCAAAAACTCAATAAATTACACTAGCTAAGGTAACGGCTTGCATGGTTGCATCACCTAGAAAAAATATATATATATATACAAGTATAGAAAATAAAAATCCCTAAAACAAAACAAAAAAAAGCATAAAAAATGCATAAAAACAACAAAAATTAAGACAGCCTTGTTTTTTATTATATCAGTGGTTCTTAACCTATTTACTTGCTGCACCCCTTTTAAATCACCAACCAATTCTCGCACTTCCTTTTAGAATTGGTTAAATATAACAAGTTTCAAAAAACGTAAGATGGAACCATCTTTTAAGCTCAAAAAAAGAAATCAGCAAAGAAAGAATAATTACAGTAATACATCTAGAAGAGTGTCTCAGTGACTCTTTTGTTGTTGCTTCCTATTTATAATGACATCAAATCTTGGTGTCTTGGTGCTAAGTGCTACTCGCATGTCGTGCTGAGAATCCAAACGATTTCTAGATTTTGTTTTAATGTGAACGAGGCAAGAAAATCCTGTTTCACACAAATAAATTGTTGCCAAAGGCACCAACACAGTAAGAGCCTTTTTTGCCAAAACAGGATATGTTTCTAATTGAGAAGCCCAAAAGTTCTCCAGACTATCATCGGAAAATTCCATTTTAATTCCAGTATTGTTTCTCATATCAATGAGATCTTCCATAATGTCGCTATTATCATCAATTTCTTCCAAATTCACCTTGAAAGGATGATGGATCCAGTAGTCACAGGTTTGTATCTCTCCACATGAGAAGTAGCCATCAAATGCAGTAATAAGTGTTTGTAAATGTTCAGCAATGGTTGAAACAAGGGGTGGATGCAAGGAAGCACTTTGCTCGAGTGTTTCTTGAAGGGAAGGAAAATTTACCAAGTTTCCTTTCTTTACACGTCTAATGCACAGCTGAAGCTTTTCTTTAAATGCAGACAGCTTCTCACATGCATGAATTACGCTAATTCCTTGTCCCTGCAAAGAGCGGTTGAGCTAGTTGAGTGGTGTGAACACATCAGCCAAATAGGCAAGGTTTTGAATAAATTCAGGGTCTTCAAAATATTCAGCCATTTTTTTCCCATTTTGCAGAGGAACTCTTTAATTTTATCTCGCAATTCAAACAGACGAGATAGCACGCGACCACGTGACAGCCACCTTACTTCGGTGTAATATAAAAGCACGGTTTGTTCTTTACCCAACTCCTTACAAAACAGTTGAAACAGTTGGTGATTCAGTGCACGGCCACGAATCGTATTCACAACCTTAACGCAAATTTCCAAAGCTTTTTTCAGTTTGAGGGGTAATGTTTTTGCTGCAAGAGCGTGCCGATGAAGAAAGCAATGGGTAATTTTCAGACTGGGAATTTCTTTTCTTAGTAATGCAGCAAATTCTGAATGGTTGCCCAACATGGCTGGTGCTCCATCAGTGCATATCGAACCAATCTTGTCTAAGTGAAGTTGGTGTTTCATGAAGAATTCTTTTATCATATCAAATACGTCTTTGGCTTTCGTTGTAGTTTCCAGTGACTGACAAAACAAAAAATTTTTTTCAATTTTCTTGTTTTTCACATATCGGACTACCGCTATTAGCTGACTACAGTTTGACACGTCAGTAGATTCATCAAGCTGCAGTGAAATCGTTACTGGACTTGCCTTAATGTCAGCAATAACCTGCTCCAGAATATCTTCACTCATATCGATGATCCTATTGTGGATAACATCATTAGATAAAGATACTTGTTGCAACTTTTTTGCAGCTTCCTTGCCAAGAACAATATCTGCTATTTTAAGTATACATGGCTTGATCAATTCCTCTCCAACGGTATGGGGCTTCTTTGACGTAACAATTTGGTATGCAGCTTCACAAGAAGCTAGCAATAGTGGTTTTTCTGGTGGTGAAAACCCATACTAACGTAATGTGCCGGCACGGTCAAATCTAGCCCTCTTGACTTGTAATGTCGCAATGTCATTTCCTGCATTCACATCACCATGTCTGTTCTTGAAATGTTCATCAAGTTTTGATGGTTTCAAGTTTGAGTTTGAGAACATAGTGCCGCACAGGACACACTGCAGACGTTGTGTACCATCTTTTTCGGTAATAAATGTAAAGCCATACTGAACATAGGCATCATTCCACTTTCGTTTTTTAGACATACCAAAAACAAAGTTTAGTGATATAAAAGTCTGTAACAACACTCAATTCTGTTATTTTCCACTTGTAAATTTGAAGTCTGTAACATAACGTTTTTTTGTATTTAAAAGAGTAGGCCTAATCAACCTTAATGATTCAGCATTCCCGCACCCCCTAGAAACATTTCTCGCACCCCCGGTTAAGAAACCCTGTATTATATTATTTGCTGGCATGTAACCCCAGCTCAGGGAGGCTTTCAGGTACTACACCTTGCCCAAGGGTGATTTGGAGAAAGTTGTAATTGGGTATCCTCGTTCATCCCGACTTATCAGTTGGTAAGCTTACAACCGGATGCAGTTTACACTCATACCCAAGAGAAACATATTTATAGGCAAGACTTGTTTTTGTAACAAATTTATTTTCGTTTAAAATTCTTTAAACGTATTATTTAAAGTTCTAATATGAATTTATTTTAAGACTCTGCTAGCATTAGACTTTTTTATCTGGTCAATTTTTAGGAAAAAAAAAGTTTGTCGCGTTTCAAGACTAGTTTAATACAATTTGGGATTAAACGATTGTTCCAGGTGCATGTGGAGTTGAATTCTTAAATTGATATCGACGATGACCTGAAATATAAAAAGAAAACAGCAGCAGTCAGGAAAAAAAACTTTTTCTATGTTGCAGGTACGGCATTATGTTTTCGTAGATTCGTCGGGTAATACGCCAGTTAGATAATAAATTTTTAGTTTGTTTTTGAAAGAAACTAATGTAGAGCAGTTTTTAATTTCTTGAGGCAAAGTATTCCAAATTTTGGGTCCAATAAATTTAATTGATTGTTGGCAGACTGTTGTTCTAAAACACGAAGAAATAATTTGACTGTCACTTCTAGTTTTAATTTGACATGGTTTAAGCTGAAATAGTTGTTGAATTGGAATAGGAAGAGTGCGTTTTTGAAATTTATACATTAAAATTGCAATTTCACTTTCATACAACTGCTGAATATTTAAAAGCTCGTTTTTGATCATAACATTTTTTACGCAGCCTCTCCGTTTTATTCCATACATGGTTTAAATAAATTTATTACAAATATGTTGAAGTTGATTGATTGTTGTGCGATTTTCATAGCACCAGCTGGTTTTCTAAAAAACAACAACGGTTTTCTAAAAAATTAACATATTAATATAAAAGCAGTGGTACATTAAGCGGGACAAATGTTAAAAACTTAATATACAAATTTAAGATTTACTATTAAGCCGGGAGACAGTTAATATATGCATTTCAAGTTGTTAATTATAAAATAATCTGCACTGAGCTATCATTTAATTTTACAATTTATTTCAAAAAAACACTGGCCAACACAAAATTTCTTTCTGGGATTAAAGTAGCCACCCTTTACTAATTTTGGGGCGCTGAATCCGAAAATGAGCCATAAAATTGTCAGTTAGCTCTAGTTTTCAAAATATGGGCACGAGCAACATATGCTAGGGGAACAGGTGACTCCTGTTAGAAATCTAAGTCGAATACCTGTTATCTCGTTCATTCACAAATTTACCTCTTTTAGATAACAGGGCTCGAAGACATTTTTAAAACAACCACCAAGTTACCACCAAGTTATCTTTTTAATAACCTAAGGTCTTTGGTGAATGTTACATTTGACCCTCTTTCACAGATCATTTGATGCCCCTTTCAAACATACTGCAGGCGCCCAAGTTTGAAGATATTTCAGAGGAGGTAGATCACATGTTTTATTGTGATAATAGCTAGGCTTATAAAAGATGAGAATACATAGTGCATTCCTCTTATACTGATAAGAAGTTTTTCAGCAACAGAGATGAAATAAAGTTATCAGTTAGGGAGGGCATATCCCAAGATAATACAGTGCTGTGAAAACATTTTGCTGATTTATATCAGCTACAGAGCTTAAATAGGAGTGTAGCTTAGTTAATGTGCGTGATAAACAGTAAAATACAACAGGTAACGCTAGCCAACAAAATTTCACCTAACTTAGACTACGCAGAAAAGGCTTCTAACAGGTGCAAATATACTGCAAAGTACACTACCTGTGTAACATAGTCATATCCAAAAACTTGCACTGTGTTCTTTTTTGTTTTTAATTGAGCTCGTTTAACTACAAGTACGATAACCTGTTAAAGTAGCTTTCACTCAGTATATTTTGAAATGCCTCATGTTTGTGTAAATTCTGCAGATAACTTCTGTTATATCTGTGGGGAGTTCACCATATCTTTGCAGAAGTGTGTCTTAATGACTAGAACAAGAAAGGCTTATCATCAGTACTTTGGTTGTAAAGTCAGAGATCAGGAAAAGCCTTGGGCTCCTCACATATGCTGCAACTCCTGTGTGACTGCCCTTAATGAATGGTTGAAGAAGAGAAGAAAGGCAATGCCATTTGCAGTGCCAATGATTTGAAGAGAACCTACAGATCACGTAAACGACTGTTACTTCTCTCTCACACCTTCCATGAAAAAAGGTTCAACAGGAAGAAGAAGTCTGTAATAGAGTATCCCGACATGCCATCTGCAATTCGTCCTGTTCGTCACAGTGACGAGCTACCTATTCCTGAACCAAGTGAAATAGATCTGTTGAGTTCAGACGATGCAGAAAGCAGTGAAGAGTGTAGCGTTTCTGAACCGTGCATATCCAGGAATGAAGAATTTGGTATTACTACTGAAACACATTTAATCAATGAAAGTGAACTGAATGATCTTGTAAGGAGTTTAGATTTGCCGAAAGTTAAAGCTGAACTATTGGCTTCCAGATTAAAACAGTGGAATTTGCTTCAAAATGGTGTCAAAGTTTCTAGTTTTCGTACATGTCAACAGTCTTGGCCCAGTTTTTCAGCATGAAAGGGGGACTTGTATATTGCACAGATGTTGGTGGTATTATGCAAGAATTTGGGCACTTCAACAGACCAGAAGAATGGAGGCTGTTCATTGATTTGTCGAAACTAAGTCTAAAAGCTGTGTTGCTGCACAATGAAAATATGTTGCCATCAATTCCTGTTGATTATGCAGCTCATATGAAAGAAACATATGAGAATATGAAGAACCTTTTCAGTGCATAAATTACAAACAGTATTGCTGGCAACTGTGTAGTGACTTTAAAGTAATTGCAATACTGCTGGGATTGCAGCGTGGTAATATAAAGTATTGCTATTTTTTTTGTGTAAATGGGACAGTCGTGCAAGACATGAACATTACCTTAAAAAGGAGTGGCCAAAAAGAAGCACTTTGAAAGCAGGTACAAAAAATGTCAAGTACACTCCACTCATTGAAGCATCAAAGATTTTACTTCCGGAGCTATGTAACCTTTATATTAAACTTTAATGAACCTTATATTCTATGTAACCTTTATATTAAACTTGGATTAATGAAAAATTTTGTAAAAGCGATAAATCAGGATGGAGCAGCTTTCAAGTACATTTGCAACAAGTTTCCTGTATTGAGCCAAGCAAAGCTGAAAGAAGGTATTTTTGTTGGACCCCAAATCAACAAGTTGTTAAAGGATGAAGACTTTGATTACACCTTGTTTGGAATAGAGAAAGTTGCCTGGAATGCATTCCGAGATGTGGCACATAACTTTCATGGCACATAACATAAAAACTAGTGGGTTTTGAACCTAGACCATGCTGATCATCAGTCTGGTGCTTTAACCACTCGACCACGCTGCCGACATAACCTTACATTACGTTACGTTGGCAGAGCAGAGCATGGATTATTGTTTTTTAAAAGTTTTGCTGCACACTAAAAAATGTCTCATGGCACACAGTTTGAGAAACACTGAAAAGGGTAGTTTAATCTTGCTAATTTGTAAAGCTATGATCGCTAGGAGCACAAAAACTCTTATGTAGGTTTGTACAAGAAATAGCTACATGACAAGTATTTACAATATTATATAAATACATATTTTACTCTACCCTTTACAATAGCTTTTTAGGATTAGATGTTGGTCCTAAGCATGGTTGTAAAGTTTTTCAATTGTTTTGCTAATTCTAAATAAGAGGGGAAAAATAGTAATCAGGTCTATGAGATCCAAATGTGCTGGATGTGAGGGCATGCTGTTATTGTGTGATGTGTTTTATGTTTATGTTTAATATTGTTTTTTTATTTTTTTTTTCAGAAAAAAATGCTGTTGATGTATTGTGGAAGTCTAAAAGTCTTTGTCATTTCCATTTAATTTTTTATTTTGCCTTTTTTTTAAATTCATCAAATATGTATAAATATGTAAATTTTCAATTCAACATAGATATTCGTTAATGGATTGAAAATCAGGACCAAGAAGCTTTGGGTCCCTTTAAGAAGTCATTGTGAACAATTTTGTGGTGAAACTAACCTGGAATCCCCCCTATAGAACAAGAATGGAATATAAAAAAACCAAGAGGAAAAGATCTCTTCAAAAAGCAATAGTAACCACAGGTAGGATACAGGTTAGTTTCATGAACAAAGTCACTTACAGTGACTTCTTGAAGGGACCTGAGAAATTTTATGAGTCTCTTCAAGAAGTCATCGTAAGCAATTTTAGTTGTGAAACAAACCTAAATCCCCCTGCAGCTGCTGTTGCTTCTTGAAAGATTTTTTTCTCTTGGTTTCTTCTTTATTTGATCTGTCTTTAAATCTTATCCTTGGCTTTATAAAAATTTGTTCATAATAGATATAAAAAATGGGTCTCTTCAAGAAGTCACTGTAAGCAAATTTTGTTTGTTAAACTGTCCTGGATCCTCCCATGTTATTACTATTGCTTCTTAAACAGTTAATGAAATCTTTTTCTTCCTGATTTCTTTTGTATTTGATTCTGTTGCTGTGGGGGTATTCTGCATTAGTTTTACTAAAAAAAGTCACTTGTGGAGACTTCTTAAAAAGCATCTAAAAAGTTTTCAAGGTTATTATATTTTTTTGCCAAAAAATAAGTGATTTTATTTTTAGCTCTAAAATTTTGTTGTTTATCATTGAATTATAAAACATCTAAAAAATATTGTTTTTTAATTCTTCTTAACAATCAATCAATGTATTTTTCTTTAAGTTTACCTTATATGCTATTTTATGGTCCAGCATACACTGCAAATAAACTTTGTTTCCAACTGCTGATCATCTTTGCTCTGTGAATTTTTTTTAGTGTTTGCTTCTAGGTCTTTGACTGATGCTTAAAAGGATTCAAAGCTGGCTCCGAGACCAAAAAAATTGGGGTCTCTTCAAAAAGTTACTGTAAGCAATTTTTGTTCATGAAACTAACCTGGATCCCCCTGCAGTTACTATTGCTTCTTGAAAGATCCTTTTCTTGGTTACTTCTTTATTCTATCCTGTTGCTGAAAAGGGGGATTCCAGATTAGCTTCACTCAAAAAAATTGCTTACAGTGCCTTCTTGAAGAGATCCAAAAATTACACTCCAGAGCCATAAGAAAAATCTTAGCCTCCAGATCCCTGCTGGCAGTGCGCATAAACATACCAGCTGAAAAATTTTGCAGGGACAATATAATTTTGTCTGAATTTATCAGCCATTGTCTGAATCATGATTTTGTAGCTTTTCATGGAGATAACAAAATATCAAACTTTTTTTAAAAATTGAAAAAACAGGTGAAGACCAAAAAAGGTTTTTGCAATACATCTGTATTCAATTTCTTTTTTGTTCTAAAACCTAGTTAAATCTAAAAAAAGGGCATCATTTTACTGCATTGGTTCTTCATTTTGTCTGTATTAAAACTATGTAACCTTTATAATTTTTTCTCGTGCTGTTGATCAGCTGCTGCCTGTTCACTTTTTACTTATCAAGTCAATGGGTAGAAATTTTAAAGCAACAATAAAGATCATAAAAAAAACAAGTAGAATATTTAGTTAATGTTGTTTTATGTTTTTTTTTATACCATAAGTTCAAGAAATTTTTCAAAACTATATTTTGCAGCTACCTGATTTCAAAAAAAGTTAAGCATTTTATTATAAATAAACTATTTTTTTCAAAATGTTATTGAAGTGTTGGGCGGCTGGCTGGGGCCTACCATCAATTGATATTGACTCATTATCTGTATTAACATATGCTTATTTTGCAAAAATACCAATTGAACGAATTGAATGTTTACCTAGAAATACTGTATCTGGAACACTACCTGAATTACAGGAAAATGATCTTGTTTATTCTGAACCATTTACAATTATTGGTGTTTTTCGTCGTGAAGGGTATAATAAAGATTATGATTTGACCAAAGATGAAAATGCTGATATCTTAGCGTATTTAGCATTGATTGAGCAAAGATTGCGACCTGCTATTTTATATGCCTTATGGCTAGATGCAGAAAATTATACTAAAGTCACTCGTCCTGCATTTGGAAAAGCATGTGGGTATGTCTGTGGCTGTTCCATATGCTTTTGAATGGTTTAAATAACTTTTTTTTTTCAAATTATTTGTTAGTGCTTTTATTTTAAACTTTAATGGGTATTGTAAACTGCAAATCGCTCAATCTTTAAATTTCAATGTTTGTATTGTCAAATTGTATCAATATCAAATTGTTTATATTTATCTCTATATTTATCCTCCTGACCCACGGGAAAGCGACAGAGGTCGCAGAAAAGCACTAATACATACGTTAGGCAATTACCCCGACCTGCTTCCGGAGATGCAAGATATTGCTGTCCACTTGTAATTTAATAGAGATATGACTGTAATTTAGAACTGCTTGCCAAGACCACCAAGCCGGGGAAAGTTCCATAAAGTGTCTTTCCCAAGGACACAACAGAATAGCGCAAGTGGGTTTTGTTTATGTATATGTTTAACATAAAATTAAATTTATTTTAAATTGATACAAAATGGGTGTTTGATATTTGTTTACAATTATTGTTGAATAAGAACTAAAAGTTTTTTTTCTTACTTACATACATATTTACAGTAGCGGTAAGTATCATTCTGTTTTTTAATTTGTTGTACCCATTTAAACTATTTTTAATTTTAGAATATTTTTAAATATTATTACTATAGGTTTATAATTATATTGATTCTTTTAGACAGTATGGTCTATCCTCACCTAAAAACTTGCTTTTTTTTAACATGTTACCCCTAAATTGGTTTTGACTTTTTCATGTTGATTAAGGTAATTAAAGAAGCAAAATTTTTTTGTGCAGTTTTCCATGGAGCTTATGGTATCCACAGCGTAAACATCATTGGATTGAGAATTACATCTATCAATTCAAAGGAAATGAAAATATGGACTTCACTCTTTTTGACAAATTAGTTTACAAGGAAGCTTTTAATTGTTTGAATATGTTGGATAAACGTCTTGGAACAAAGCGCTTTTTTTTTGGGAACTCACCATCTACTTTTGATGCAGTTTTGTATGGTTATCTGGGTATTTTACTTCATGCGCCTTTAGCTTCTACCGAACTACAGGTTGAGCTGACTTTTTTTTCAATAGAATATTACTTTACTGCAAGTTCTTTGCATTGTTTGAATTTATTTATGTGACCTTATAAGCAGAAATGGCAAATTTTTCTATTTAATGGGTAAAAATAAAAATTTGAAGAAAACGAAAATTTCAAGTGTGTCACCTTTCTCTATATTCGGCCAGATATAATTGATTAATACCAGTGATAATTGATATCAACCAGGTTTGTATTATTTGTTTTAAAAGGAGTCACCATTGTGAGTGAACGGTATAACTCCATTTTTGAAATTTGCTGTAAAACAAAAGCAAAAGAGAAGTCACACTTAAATCAAATGAGCATTGAACTCGCGCCCTTCTTGCAAATTTGGATCTTTATAACAGTTTTGTTTTTGGCCTGGGACAATAAATCTCTGGAGTTGTACTTCTTTATACCAGACCCCAAACCCTGACTTTAGCAATGATTATTTCGTTAATTATGATCTTGTTCAATGACGTCAAATTTAAACAAAAATCAGACTGTATTGGCTTGGGGCAGCCTTCTTTTTTTTAGCGAAGTCCTCATCGTAAATTATCGGCAGCGAAATCAAGTGGTTAAGAGCGCCGTGATTGTTCTTTTTTTTTCATTTCATTTTATCGCTATTTTTATCCTCATGACTCGCAGGAAAGCGACGGAGGTGCTAATACATAGGGTAATCAATTACCCCGATGTGCTTTCGGAGATGCCAAAATAAATTTTTTTTTTAATTTTTTAGAAATACGACTGAAATTTAGAACCATCAAGCAGGGGAAAGTGCTGTTAAGTGTCTTTTCTCAAGGACACTACAGAATGGCACGAGAGGTTTTGAACCGAGACCATCTCGTCTACAATCCCGGCTCCCTAACCACTCAACCACGCTGCCGACACCATTGTGATCGACATGGTCTCGGTTCAAAGTCTTACTCTCGCCATTCTGTTGCATCTTTGGAAAAAAGCACATAACAACACTTTTCCCTATTTGGCAAGTAGTTCAAAATTTTCATCACATTTAAAAAATTAAAAAACAAAATAAAAAATTTCAACCGGACAGTAATAACAGTAATATCATGACATTTCCGGAAGCAGGACGGGGTAATTGCTTGTCCTGTGCATTAGCACCTCCGTCACTTTCCTGCAAGTCAGGAAAATAAATATACGTAGAGATAAAAAATAATAATAAATTAACAGAGTTGGTTCATTT
Source organism: Diplosoma virens (assembly GCA_963680785.1). Classification (NCBI taxonomy): domain Eukaryota; kingdom Metazoa; phylum Chordata; class Ascidiacea; order Aplousobranchia; family Didemnidae; genus Diplosoma; species Diplosoma virens. The sequence goes on along the minus strand of OY796881.1, from coordinate 66,814,950 downwards.
AAGAATTTGTCGTGAAATGCTTTTAACACATTCTTACAGATCAAGCATCGTTTTGTTCGAAGTCAAAATTTTATCAACTCGGAGCTATTTCGAAGACATCAAACTTTAATACATTATGATGGTTGTTGTTTTAGAATCATTTGAATGGCTGCGATCACCTAAAGAGGTTTTGTGGTCGTGTGGAAACTTTTTTTCCTGAGCATTTGATTGCTTCAGTTCCGTCTAGTCCTTCCCTGAACAAAGGTGCTGTCGTTTCAAAAAAGATGGTAGGTCTATAACATTTGTTTACCGTGTTTTCCCGAAAATAAGACTTATTAGTGGGAAATTATGACGTCATAAAAGTTAAGGTTAAGTAAGTAGCTCGATGTAGCAACAGACACGTGAACCTAGGTTGCAACAATTACTGCACTTGATTGCTAATTGATTTTTAGATAAACAGTTTAACATTGCCACATTGGGTAAAAAATATTTTTTCTGCACATTTTCATTCCGAGACAAGATGAGTAAAAAAAAAGTTTTCATGTTTTTTTGTATATTTAGAAATCTCATAATATTCTACTTTGTAACTTTGCTTCTAAGCTCTAATATCATACAGGGTGTTTCAAAAAATTTGACAATGTAAATATTACAGAAACTACACAGTCAAATCAAATGAAATTAAACAGGGTTAATGTTGAGCTGAACAAGATTTATTCCTGTAAATTTGAATAAGAAATTCAAAGGCACGTGAATTCCATGAAAGGTTTTACAAATGTTCAATATGCGCACCACCTGTAACGCAGCACGCGTTACTCTGGCTCCTCTTAAACATGCTGCAGCATGTCTTGGGTAACAATCTCCAGTTTAACTTTAGTGCAAGACAGGTAGTTAACTACCCAAGACATGCTGCAGCATGTTTAGGAGGAGCCGGAGTACCGACTTCACGTGTGCCGTGTCACAGGTGGTGCGCATATTGAACATTTGTAAAGCCTTTCATGAAATTCAGGTGCCTTTGAATTTCTTATTCAAATTTACAGGAATAAATCTTGTTCAGCTCAACATTAACTCTGTTTAGTTTCAATTGATTGGACTATATAGTTTCTGTAATATTTACATGTCAAATGATGTCAATTTTTTGAAACACCCTGTATTTTATAGTAAAAATTAATATAAGCCCTGTCCTATTTTCGGCAAAATACGGTAAGTGTAAACTGTGTTTTTTATAACGCTTGACAGTAACATTTTTTTTCAAATTCCTTGCAAGTCAGGAGGATAAATAAGAGATAAAATAATAAATAAATGTTAGTTTGATATCAACTATTGATCGTAGAAATTTCAAGCATTGAAACAGGATAGTTCTCAAATTTTTGAAAAAACTATTTTTTACAAATTGAAAAAAGCAATTCAAAAACGTAAGGTTATGATGACGTAAGTCACTTGGTTTTATTCTACTTTTAGCAAAACGATCTTGTATTTAGCTTGTGTCGATCGGAGCGGCAGTTCTTGCTATGTTTGTTTACTCGATGTCCAGCGGTGTTTTAACAAATAAAAGAAGCAGATTAGCTCAAAAGCTGAAGAAGTACAAATCAGAAAATTCCACGACGAACTTTTCTGAACTTGAACAATTTGATTGACTTTTTTTTATGTAATATTTTCTGTTGATCTTGTTTTGCTAAATCTTTCGTATATTGAGTGACCGTGGTATTACAAAAAATTAAAAGAATTTGTATTGGTTTCTACTCTTCTGAGCAAAATTACTCAATTATTAAAAATCACCAATTGTTAGAAACTGTGCTCTCTAATCTTTTTAGAACTCTCGAGTTAGTTTTGCAAATTTGTCGGAACTCTATTCTTAAGGTTCATAGAACCAGTGATGGCTTTAGTACGGTGCAAATGGAGCCGCCGCACCAGCGCCCCCCCCCCCCCCAAAAAAAAGCCTAAAGTGGGCCTTTCCTAAGCAAGATATTGTTACAGCAAGCTTTACTGAGTTTCGAACCGCTTTCTGTTATTCATGATTCTGTGTTATTAGTTACCTTCTGTTTGCTTTAATTAAATCTTTTCTTTTCAGCGCGCATTCTTTTGTCAATAATTATCTTTAAGCACGTTTTATTCTTATTTTTTGTAAGTCGTTTTTTGTTTTACACACAAGCACAGTGAGTTATCGTGAAAGAAGAATTGGTTTTTTAAGTGATTGTATTATAGTAGACTGTTATTAAGAAGACTGTTACGATTTATTTGTTGAAGTTGCTGAAGTTATTGGGAAGTAAAAAACAATTTAAAAACGCATCGCTCGCATAATTTAGCATCATTTTAGATCACGAAATCATCACATAATTCGGATCGTATTGTATCATTTCATATGGATTGAAATTAGATTTAAATAAAACTGTTTTTCATTTGCGCAACAATATTGCTCTACTTCACAGTAACACCACGATGATGGTGTCCTTCAAGTGATGATTTTTTTAAAAATCACTTTGTTTCGGAACACTAAAAGGTCGCCCACCAATTTTTCTTGAACCGAGCCCTCTTTTTGTAAGGCCATCACTGCAGAATCCAGTGAATATTTTCAGAGACCATGATTGAAGAGCTTTGGTTAAAAACGGATTTAATTTTAAAGTGATGTGTATTTTATAATTTATTTTTTATAAAAATTTGCTTCCCGTATTTTGGACAGTAGTATGCAACTTCATTGAAAACAAAATTTTATAAAGTTGTGCAGACGCAAACATACCGGAAGTTGCACTGCGCTTTTCTACTTTTTTCGAAGCGCTGCGCACTCTTCGCCGCGGACTTGGTGAAAGAATTTATAAGTTGCCCTTAAATTGCGCTTCACACCGAGAAATAAAAAAGCTACTTGCGCTGCCCATCGAAAATTAAACAAATCAATTGGGCTTTATGTAGGCCTACTCCTATTTTGAAAAGCGCAATCTACTTGGTTGTGTTTCGATGTAGGCAATTGGATAATCGATTGAACTGCGCTTCTGATTCAAAAAAGTATATTACGTTTTAATTAATTTACAAATTGCGTTGCGCCGCGCTTACTATATTTTTAAAATAGTCTACATTGTGCTTTACTTGAATTTTAAATATCACATTGCGCTGAATTACATGATTTCAAAAATCACATTGCGCTTTCCTACATTAAGAAAAAATGCCCACCTCTTAAGTTGTGTCAATATAACACAAATATAACAGAGTACGCCTTCTTGTAAGTTACCGTAAAATGGGGTGACAAAAACCACTTTTGAGGCTGTTTTAGTTCATAGTTTCTTTAACTTTGCGTGAATTGTACTGTTATTAGTTTTAGACTCATATTAGATTTAGGAAAGGATGAATGTTGTCGAATTAAAAAAATTTTCATGACATGTGGGGTCATAAACCGTGGTGGTTTTTTTCACCCCGGCATGAGGTGACAAAAGCTTTAAGAAAATCTCTTACCTTGATCTAAGTTAAGCTGAAATGATTTTAAGTTCTTATGCTTTTTGCAGGGTATCAGGCAGGATTGTGGAGTCGGTAAAATAATTTCGACTTCAAATAAATGAAACTTTTCGGCTCCGTCTCGAACTCCAAGTGATAAAAATTTTCAGACTCCGACTCCACACCTCGGAAAGTTCCTTCTCCTCCTTCTCTCGGAAATCTTTAGAAGACATCTGAAAATGTTTTTGACCCAAAATTCATAACTTTGATTAATGAGATCTTCTTTAACTGGCTTCCGACTCCAGTAACTAAAAACCCTCCGACTGCATCTCACCCTCAAACTACCGACTCTTCGACTCCGACTCCATAAACCTGGTATCAGGTCGTCCTGCTAGGTATAGTCGAGGATCAGGTTTTGTTTTATACGATCTTGGCATGATGAGAGCGCAAGCAATTCCAGCACCAACGTGATGAGGCTCGCTAAACTTAAAAAATATTGTAAATATGATAAAGAGAAGGAAATTCCTTCAATTTATTGGTGATTTTTGTCACCCCATTTTTGCTCATGCAGTCCGGGGTGACAAAACCAACCGCATAAATAACCCCTACGGGGGCTCATTCACAATAATTAAAAACTATTTCACTTTTGGTATAATTAAAGCTACGAATTAACGCAGAATTAAATGTAAAAATTTTGAAACAATATTTGAGATACATATCAAAGTTTCCAAGGGTCAAATTTTTAAAAATTTTTCGAATTTGAGCCGGCTGATCTATCGCAGTCAGATGCAAAAATTACCGAAACTCTGTTTTTTTACAAAGTAATCTAGAAGAATTACATTCAATTTTAAAATCTAAAAAACATAGATTTGAAAATAAAATTAAGCTTAATTTTAACTTCGAAAGTCGAGAAAATCATTTTTTGACCAGTGGTATTAGTCACCCCCGTTGGTATTTGTCACCCCGTTTTACGGTATAGGTTAAAAATAAGCCGAACGATATAATTGCATTAATTTTTTATCTTGTCACATTTTGACTCGCTGATTCTGTTATATCGTTTTAGCAGCTTTTAATAAAGAATCTGAAAAATTTTTTTTAGCGTTGTAAACTCGATTTATATTCAAATTTACGCTCGAGTTGGGTGATTTTTGACAGAGTTTAAAATCGAGTTCACTAAAATTTTTGGATCAATCTTTATAAATTTTATGTTAGTTGTTTATACTCTTGTATTCTGTCTATCCTTCGCAACTTAAAAATAATGATCCTTGAAATTTTAGTTAAAATTGTTATGCTCTCCGTCCGTAGTAGTTTTTAATTTGCAGAAATTCAACAAATTTTATTCGCTTTCTCCAGTCTATATCTGCAAGTGCAATGTTTTGTCTAGTTAAATGCTTCTAAGGGCAACATTACTGATATATTTTATTGTTGTGAATATTATGCACTAAATAAATAAACTTGATCGGTTTTTAAAATTTGCAGGCTTTAGCTATCTTACCTAGATCAGTGACAGTTTGCTTCTTTGCAAATCAAACTGTCACTGACGTTACTACTAAAGGACTGGAACTGAGAGTTTAATTTATTTTTTAATTTTTTATTTGAATCAGTTTGGCTTGAAAAAAATTCTAAGGAAACTAAAAATCTTGTTTTTTCTTTATTATCAGAGTGTAATTGAGATCGAAGATCCTTACCAGACTTCAAAAGTTGATGTTAGTTTAATTTTCTATAATTATTTAATAATCAACATAATTAAAACTGCGGATGATATGAAACAATCTCTACACTTCCATTGCAAAAAGCTTCACAGTATGCATGAATGACGCGAGTAGGCGCGTTAAAACGCAGCAGGAACAAATGAGCGTGAACAATTGCTTGGTGGGTCCTTGCAAGCAGTTCTAAATTACAGTCATATCTCTATTAAATTACAAGCGGACAACAATATCTTGGCATCTCCGGAAGCAGGTCGGGGTAATTGCCTACCCTATGTATTAGCGCCTCCGTCGCTTTCCTGCAAATCAGGATAAATATAAAGAGATAAAAATTTTTAATCTATTTTTGTAAAGCATTGTACCAAAAATTTTGGAACGAGACGCTAACTCTTGATATTTCCGTGGAACTGAGTGACCAAGGTAGTCGGCGAAAAAAATATCTTAACTAAAGTGTCTTTTGTAACGTTTGAATACGTGGCCTGTCGACTACACAAAAACAGGAACTTGTAAATGCGAACGGTTAGGTCTTGTCTGCTGAAGTTGTCGAAAACAAAGCTATTATCTTAGAGGATTGGCCTACGTAAAAAAAAATTTTAATCTGGCAGGTTCTAAATAAATTTGCAGTAAAACAAAAAAACCAACCTGCTGCATCATGCTGCATCACTTATCAAAGTGTGATCGTCGTGATGGAAGCATAGAGAAACGTAGAACTGATTTTAACCAAAACCTTTTGATTGAGAAATCAAGAAAAACTAACCATTGGATCTAACCTAAAAACTTCAAGCTGAAACATCATACAGTTTAATAATGAGCAAAAACAATTATTTCATTCGTTCGTGCATTCTGCAAACAGCATAAACTATTTCTTGACTTTTCAATTTCAATTTATTTGTTCGGTCGGATTGACGACGAGGTATAGCGGCAAAGCGAAAAAATTAAGATTACAGATAAACATTCTGCCTCATGTTTTATCCTGATATGATGATTATTATTAGAAAACAGCTTTTAGATCAAATCACCCACCGCCATTATGGTGAGTTTCAACTGTTTTTGCTAACGACGATTTAAAATTAATTCAAAATCAATTTCGTACAATGCTATGCTTATCATTTTTATGCAAGCGTACTATCAAAGTACTGATGGTAGAGGTGATCGGTGATACTGCCAACTAAATATCATCAACCTCAACATCAAGAACAATTTCTGCACCGACCAATCCAGAAGTGGCAAGGAAAAATGATTGAAATCATCGAAGTTGAAGGGTCAGTTGAAGCAGTTTGCTACGTACGAACCCGCTACCCGCTGGCTACTGAGCGCAACGTTTAATGCTAAACATACACAAAATGTAAAGTAGAATGCAGAAGCTACACGAAATATCAAAAACTGTTCTTTCAAAGTAGAATTCAGAAAAACAAACACAGAGTCACCACGAATACTGTCGACCACATGAAGTGACGTTAAAGCGTTTGGTTGACAAACGTTCGGGAAGAAAGGAGCCAGTTCGGAAATTTTCCAATCGTCAGTTACGAACTGGAAGTGCTTTGTTGTTGCTCGATGAGTTCATCACAAATCTTAGTTAGTTCTGAGTTTTCACTTGTCTTTTGATCAAGTTGAAGTTGAAGCGATTTTGCTTGATTCTCTAAAAACTTGCATCGAGCCTGAAAAAAACAAGGATTTCGCTCGTAGAACACTGACTCTATTACTCCCAAAATATTGCTACAACACAGAGCAAAAACTAACTTCAACCTTTTTTTATTTTATTTTTATCTCTATATTTATCCTCCTGACTCGCAGGAAAGCGACGGAGGCGCTATACATAGGGTAAGCAATTACCCCGACCTGCTTCCGGAGATGCCAAGATATTGCTGTCCGCTAGTAATTTAGTAGAGATATTACTGTAATTTATAACTGCTTGTCAAGACCAACAAGCAGGGGAATGTGCCGTAAAGTGTCTTTCCCAAGAACACAATAGAATGGCACAAGTGGGTTTTGAACCAAGACCATGTTGATCATCAGTCCGGTGCTTTAACCACTCGACCACGCTGCCGACTATAATATAAACCTAAATGGTATAAACATGTAATTAAAGTCAACTCCTCGGGAGAGAGGGTATTGTGATTTTTGGACAGGCCAAATCAAATAAAAGTGTCGCGAAACCACGCTCTGTGTTACCGATGACCTGTTGTTAGGACAACCGCAAACTTTGGGATTTAAAAAAAATTAAAAGAAATGAAGACCTTCAATGCAGAGAGTTGTGATCGCAGTTCCTTTCTTTCAGCATTGAAGTCTGTTTCCAGTCTAAAAAGACACGCGGTCAATATGCTGCTGATAATTTACAACACCTTGCAGAGAAGCAAAAAAAAAACATTTACAACAAACACAAATAACAAATTTTAAAATCATGCTGACCAAAAAAACCATTTACTTTGTTTGAGTCTCTTCCATAGTAGCTTTAAGAGCCTTGTAGCGCTGTTGCGCAGCCTCCTGGGCAGTCTGATACTCTGATATCACGTTCTTGTAAGTCTCTTCGTTGATCTATTGATACAAGCGGCTTACTAGAGCAAATATAATGATGTCGAGCATGACAGTCAGCTTTTAAGTTAAATCTGAGATACAAACGATAATATTTCCAGTTTTGTGAAAAACCCAAGTATAATTTTCTCTCCAACTTTTGTGGTTATGTTGTTAATCAGATTTAACCTCCCAAATTTGATACATCTAGTAGTATCGCAATTCTAAAGTTGAGAAATGTTACTCCACTATTCTTTAACTTTCTAGAAGACTTTTAAAGGTTTTCTTGGCTAAGTTATATAACAAGATAATCTTTAAAATCGTATCATTAAAAAAAAAATATTGCATTTTGTTTTGTTCAACAGATTTTGGATGAAAATGAAAATATTCAACATAAAACCTTGTAATTGCCGATCCCTTTCTTCATCTGTTCGCTTCTCTGAAGCAGCTCAAGGTAAGCTTTCTCGACGCTTTCGAGATGATTGACAGTCTTCTCTTGCTCGACAATTATCTTAGAGAGAACAATGACGAAAGAAACAGGTCATGGTTCGATTAAACAGCAGCTAACTAGCTAGTACCAATGACACAAGTAGAAATGTAAAATGTGCACCAACAAAAACTACTCCAAACTAAAACATTTGCTTTGATTTAGAGATTAAACAGTACGAGGGGCATTCAAAAAATACGCGGAATTTTATAATTTTTTATAATTAATTGATACAATCAATCTACTTTTCAACGTAGTCTCCATCAAGGTCGATGCATTCCTCCAGGCGGTGCTTCCATCCTTTTATTTATTTATTTATTTATTTTATTTCATTTTTACTTACAATCAACTTGAAATTAATCATAGGGCATGTAGAAATAAAGATTGTGAATAAGGAAGCAGCGACTAAACGAAGTACGTTATTACATGCACATACGTTATTACATTTTATCCCATTTTTGAAGTAATCTGCTGACAATTTTGTAAGCCATATTTTTGCTGCTTGCTTTGCATCATTAGTGTCATTAAAATAAACGCCTTTCAAGTGTTTTTTAAGTTTTGGAAATAAAAAAAAGTCAGATGGGGCAAGGTCTGGGCTATAAGGTGGATGTGGCAGCAATTCCCACCGAAATTCTCTAAAACATCTCTTACGATCCGAGAATTCACTGGGGCGTTGTCGTGATGGAAAAGAATTCCACAATGAAGTTTTTCTGGACGCTTTTCAGCTAATTTTGTTCTCAATTTCCTTAAAACTTCTACGTAATAGGCGCCTGTAAGAGTTTTTTTACCTTCTAAAAAATCTACTAGCACAACTCCTTCGGAGTCCCAGAAAACAGTTTCAATTACCTTCTTGACACACCTCTCAGACTTGAATTTGATTGGGCCAGATGATCCACGTGGGAGCCACTGTTTGGACTGCTGTTTTGTTTCAGGATCATACTGGTAGACCCATGTTTTATCTCCAGTGATAATTCGATCAAAAAAGCGGTCTTCATCTGCTTCAATTTTGAGCAAAATCGCCGTTGACAATTCACTTCTGAGATTGAGCTGATTTGGGCGCAACGCTTTTGGCACCTATCGCGCCGAAAGCTTGCTGAGGCATAAATCGTCATGCAGAATCGAATGAGCTGAACCAACTGACATGCCCACAGTCTCAGCTATCTGATAAACCGCCAATCGTCCATCTTCTTTGACTAGGTTCCTAACAAAATCAATTTTTTCATTGTTTTTTGAGGTTGTTGGTCTTCCACGACCCTCATCATCTTCAACAGCTTTTCTACCATCTCGAATTCTTTCAATCCGCTTGTAAACACAAGTTTTCTTCGGAGCATCATCTTTATAAACGGTCTGCAGAGCTTGAATGATCTCCGTTCCTTTCCAACCAAGCTTTACCAAAAATTTGATCTTGGTTCTTACCTCGAAATCCTTACGCTCCATGGGTTAAAAAACTACCTTAAATATACTAGCTCTTGACAACTTCGTTTACAAGCGCAAAATGAGTGATAGCAATTATTCGATCACAAAAAACATGTGCTTTTTATAGCTAGCATGCTAAAATACGTTTCTTTTTTGCTGGCACTCTTGTCACGGGAGAATTTCGCGTATTTTTTGAATGCCCCTCGTAATTGAATAATACTTCAAACAAATTTTTCGGGTTAGAAACGTCCCATATGCGGGTTTCGCAACAAAATGGCAACAACAACATAAATTGATTGCTACAATAAAATTCAAAAATTTAATCTACTAAAAGCCATCCTTAATTCTAATATTAAATCACGCCTATGGTGAAATGCCGGTACACATCTTAAAAGAATAACAGCAGGTAAACGTATCAAAAAACCAACTGAAAACACAAAAAGTTTACAAACAAATTTGGTACTGGTTAAGTATACAGTCTACGAACAAATTTTTTGCTAAATATGCGGCCTACCATCTATCAAAAAGTCTGTTAACTAACTTCTAGTTAAAGAATGCGGTCTACCATCCATCAGATCCAGTAATTAGTTTTAAAACTCTAAACTACTGCTTAATTGAGAATACAATAGCAACCATATGGTAGGCGGCACGCGTCAGGTACACTGCATATTTAACCAGTACAACAAATTTGATGCATGCATCAAATCCGTTTATGGAAAGCCATAATTAAATCCGTTTTTAAAAAAGGTAAACACCTCCGTTTTTTCCATCTCCAGTTTGTTCTTTTCTTGCTCGAACTTCTGGGCCATTTCAACAACAGTCGCCTCAAACTCCTCCAAAACAACCTGCATTTGCTCGATACGTTCCGCTTGAGTGGCCAGCTTATCGTCGGAGGATGCGAGTTTTTTGTTTAACGAAGCGATCTAACAGATTCACTTTCAATTATGACGTAACAAAAATAAGTTTTTCCAAACGTACAAATTTTAAACAAAACTATTAGAATATCAGCAGCACGCAAAATAGTTTAAATTATTGGCTTTTCTAGTGCAACTTCAATCACTGAACCAGTTTAAAATTAGATTCATAGAAAACAGTTGATTCATATTATTATATCATATAAAATAGAGAAACACTCAATTCTATATTTCTTGCACCATGCACAACCGCACATACACCGAACAACTATCAAGTGACTATTTTTCTGTTTTTTGACACTAAATATTTCGCCTCGATTCAATTTTAACTCGGAAGAAACTCGCTTGGACGTAAAAGTCGCGACCTCGAGGTCAAAAGTTCAAAGAAAAGCCTTAAATAAGAATCAAGAACGCGATTGCAGATTTGGCAAGAAAACTCACCTGTTTCAGCAGAGGTTCTTTGATTTTATCAACATCGGCATCAGTGTACTTCAACAGCTCGACTATACCCGGTGCTTCGACGTGAGAGCGGGCGGACAACCAAGTCTCCTTCGAGGTGCTCTTCATCGCGTCCGGACGCACTTCCTGCTGCTCTAGCTCTGCTCTAACTTCAGGCTGCGATTCTGCGTTGAAAATCGCGAACAGCGCGTCGGTTTAGAGTCGGATTATTTTCGCCGACATATGGTTGACGGGCGCGATGACGTCACGGCGACAATCGATGGTCGGAGTTCACACGACACAACGCGAACCAATTAAATGAGAAGGTTTTAATTGAAAACGTCATATCAAGCATGAAACTAATCACTTTAAATTTAGAGTTTTCGAGCAGCTATTTTGAAACCCGAACAATTTTCCGAAGCATAAGGTGACAATAAGGAGTTAACTTATTTTATTCTGATAATTCGGTTGTTAACAACAACGCCATAGTGCGATTGTACACTGTACAACAAGCTTATGGTTACAAAGTCAGCTACTAATTCTTCTAACATTCTCATGACCCGTAGATAAGGTTTCAAGCCAATATTAGAAGAGTTCAAATTTAATTTTGATCGACTCCTTTCTATCCTTCTCAGGCACCCAAACAAAAGAGAAATGCGGAGTAAACACATGGTGTCAGCATTATTCATTGACCTTCCAATTTACGGCTCACTGAGCCTCTCTACAAGCCACAGTCGTCAGCGTCTTCAATATTTCATTTCAAGTTTTTAATAGTGCAGCAATATTAACAGGTAATAGTTTCGTAACAACAGGTATTTATGTATAATAACTAAATAGGGTTTAACACGCTAACCAGATTAAATCAATGTTGCAAATGTTTAAGTACCGTTGTACGTGAAAAAGTGCTGAAGTGGCAGAATCTAATTCAATCCGCAATGAAAACAAAAATCAATATATTAACTTACCTCGGTCTCCTTTTGCATAAGACGATGGACTGGCACATAGTAGATCCTGCTGTTCGACTTGTTGCTGATTGGCTGCCTTGTTGCTAATTGGCTCTTGGGTAAAATGTGGTAGACCCACGTGACCACATAAGTCGATGATGTCAGACTTTCGACCAATCAAACCGCGAGATTCGGAAGTATTTTCTGCGGCTACTAAAGGATCGAACTTGAGATACAAGGATTGTTTTCGAAGATCTGAAGTCTGTTTGTGTTTCAATCCATAAAAAAATTAATCAAAATAAGAAGTATATTTCAAACCAAAACAAAACATACGACAATGTAAATCTTTTGAACAAGCTTGGGATTTGCAAAGGTACTTTATTGTCTTAATTGCATTACTTTCTCTTTGTTTAGTCCAGTAAACCAGGATAATAAATTGCAAAACACATGGTATGTAGTTATTTTCATTTTATCTTTAAATATTGCTCTTTAAATTTGGGTAGTGTAATTCATTTTAACTTTAAATGTTCTTTTTATCTTTAAATATTGCTTTCTAAATTTGGTTTATTTTATCTTTAAATATTGCTCTTTAAATTTGGGTGTGGTTTAACGTGCTTAGAAGAAATATAAACAAATTATTTAAACGATTTAACTTAAGAAAACAACGCTTGCAATCATGGCAGAAAAAAAACAAGATTTCGTAAAAATGCTTGACCATGACAAACCCCGTCAATTTGATTTGTTCTACATCTAACGCCAATAAGAAATCAAATTAGTTATTTTCACAGCACAGCAAGAGCCAGCTGATATGATTTGAAAGAAGTTGATACTTAAGCCAAAAATAAAATTAAAAAATATATCTTTGAGTACATACTGCAGAGCTACAAAGTGGAATCTAAATTTGACAGTTTATCTGGGTTTAAGCAAGACGCAAAGTATCCGACAGACGAAAACATCATTTCGCTGGTTCTTCATCTTACAAATGTGGAAGGATTCCACGCGTGAAACGCGAAACAACACAATGGGGTTCCGTATCGCAGACACACAAGTACGTCATATTTAACTTACAATTCCATCACTCCCTTTGTTCTCAAGAAAATCCAAGTCAAAATCAAACCCTCGTTCAACCACTGCAGATAAAGACAATTATTACATCAGCAAAATCCATTGTTTTGCATAAAGCAGAGTTTCACAACATGTAGTAAATGTAATAGCGCGGTCGCTATAAAATCACTCTTGAATTTTTTAAATGAACAATATTCAAAATTTATCTTTCGTTTAAAATAAATTAGCGATAAACTAATAGTGCTTGATTGTGGCGAAAACAAAAAGATATAGTATGACTAAATGCAGGCAATTTAATTCAATTGAATAACGAGCTGGAAAACAGTTTAATTTTTTTAATAGCTTTAAAGCTAGCAATCTTTACAGCGATTAATTAGAATAAAAAAATGCTTCTCAACTCCTGGGTCGCGACCCAAAAGTGGGTCGCCGATGATTGTAGTCACTAAGAAAGGAATTTGAGACAAATTCAACGTGCAGACCTTATTTTAGAGATCACTACTTATTAGGAACGAAAATCAAGAAATCCGCGACAGAATGTTAAATTTAAAATTGTTTTGTGTTTAGTTAACTTCTTATGCTTGCAATAAAGTCTGTAAAAAAGATTGGGTCGCCAAATTTATGCTCTTTATTTCCGCTCAGCAATTGGGTCCTTACAAAAAAGATTGAGAAGCACTGGTATAAAAATAAATTTTAATTCTGCAAATTAAAATAAACAAAAATATGTTGAAAAGTCTTTGTTAAATGATTTTGCGCAAAAGTTATTTTTGCAAAATGCGACACCTTGGCTATTAATTGAAATAGAAAATAAAATCCAATCAAAATACAAGCGCAGAATTCAAGACAGACGTTAGTGTTTTGTTTTCGGTCAACCTTGCAAATCAGTGAAGAAAAATAAATTTAATATTTGCCTGAGTAAAACTCAAACTTCCAGAGGCCAAAATCTCAAGCTTTACGGAAGATATACAAAAGGAACTAGTATTACTTAAAAATACATGCTTTTGATGACAATAGAATTGCTTATAAACGCCCAACACTATCACATTATCATATTGAAACAGAAGCAAATAAGATTCAATAAAACACCGAAAGTGAAAAGAACTATAAGCATTTTACAAGAAGTAGTATCAAAAAATATTAATTTAAAGATACTTACAAACAGCTGCATCTTGAAAGATATCGTCGCCTAAACTGGTATTAAGCTGTTGCAATTCAGTTGACGTGAAATTCTGAAATATAGAGATCTTATTGCGGAACATTTTTGAATACGTTGAATCTTAATCGACTCTACAGGATAATTTGGAATAAATTTTAACTGAATAATAATTTGAAATAATTAAGTAGAAAAAACTTGCAATAATTTTAATTGAATCCCAATTATGAAGTCATAATCGTGCAGTCACGTTTTAGAATTTTTTTAAGAATTAACAGAGAATCATTAAATTATGCCCTGGCCCAGTCGTTCGCAATCTTTTTGAATCCATTTCCCCCATTGCTCATTCAGAAACTTTTAATAAATTATTAGTAAATAGCACGTTTTGCATCGGACCATGTACGACGATATAATTTGATTTTCCAGAAATTCAAATGAAGATTATAAGGCCTTTTTACGTTTGACGGAAAACTTGCATTCAAACTGCAGTCGGAGACTTTCTGTAGTCTTCACTTGACTTTCTGAGAAAAAAATTTATTTTAACTATAAATGAAAACCCCAGTTTAATCCAGGGTTTCCTCCCCGATCGGGAACCACTGCACTAGCCAATTTTCGGTCGTGTTCAACAACGGATCGCCGTTACATTTGCATGGGTTGCTGACTTAAGTATCTTGAAGCCCTTCGATTACCCACCAGGGGGTTGGATCCTTTCTTTGCACCCCTTTACAAACAAAGCACTTTTATAAATCTTAATTAAACGAAGCTGAAATTGACATCAAAGTCGCAGACTGAAGCTTAACATACATCTTTTGAATGACTGCGCTTACAACAAAAGTTCACTGCTGACATGAAAAATATCATATAACATAAAATACCTATAAGAGTCTTTATAATAGAGATGTACCGCAACTTGGGCTTCGGCATGCCGAAAATATTCGGCACTTGCAATTTTCCATTATTATAAGATCTTTATACCTGATAGCTGATATAATTCATTCATTATATCAAATACAAAGCTTATTACAAAATCACACGCTATTGCTAAAATGTGATGTGTTGAAACGTGTTTGTTCATACTGACTTACAGAAGTGGCTTGTGGTCAGGGCATGCAAGTCATGCTTTACTTGACCAACGTACTTTTGTGTGATGACCATTTATTTTTTTACTTTTTTAACACTTCGGTTTTGGGGACTTTTTTTTCGGAGAACGCTATGATTTTGAGACAAAAATTTGTCTTCGTCTTAGAATCCCAGACAATTTTTTGTCCTATCGATATAATATTGCATGCCAATTGCATGACCGGCTTTTGCATACAAACTGCATGACCAGCCTCGGAGGTCACCGCACGCCACCGACTTACAGTTAACCCCACTTTCTACCATCTTTCCTTCTGTTGTGCTAGCACTAAGCAAGGAGTATGGCAGTAAAATGCCTGACCTTCAGATCGATAGTAGTGTGTGCTATGTTATCACTGTCTGAACTTTCAATTTCTAACTTTCTATGATTTTAATGTAAAATTTAAAAACTTCTCGTGTGTCTAAGTGCTGAAAAAACGTGTGTTGTAAATAATGTTGTTTTATAATTAGTCAGTGGCTAATTCATTATATTATTAAAGTGCATATTGTATTATATAATTGTTATAAACAATTGCATTTTTTTAAGTGTATAAATATCATCATGTTGACCATTGATGTTTCAGATCTTAGCATTAACGATATGGAGAACTAAGCTAATCCTTATTCATAATGCCTAAACAAGGTGAAAATCACTTATGGGGTTACTTCAAAATAAGTAATGAGGATGCTAGCAAAGCTGTCTGCAAACTTTGCAAAAAGAAATTATCAAGAGGGAGCAAGGACCCTCACAAAATGACAACAACAACAAATCATAAAGCCGAAGTTTCGGCACATCCCTACTTTATAAGATTGCTAGTGCATGATTCTACACTATACAAGAATAATAATATCTAATAATATTGTTATAATTATGACGTTTAAAAATGGAGAACAGCATAAATAGGTAAATTTATAACTTGAGTAATGATCTACAACAGCTTTTTCGTTAAAAATTTTTTAAACTAGCAAATGATGCTTAAAAAGAGATTTTGTACTTCAAAATAAAAACAACTTTACATCAGATTTTTTCACTGTTTCGTCCAGAGGCTTTTCAGCGGAAATGTTTTCTCTCCCGACGCCGACCTTCTTCGTGCAGTGGAGAGAGTCGTTAGATGGCAGTGCATCGCCTTTCTGTTGAAAGGGAAAAAATTAGTGGCAAAACCATAACATATTGATTGAAGACGTGAAAACCGCACAAGATCAAATGACGTTCTATGATATGCACACTGTAGTCAATAAGTCCTTCAGTTTAATCATCACGTTTTTTCGATCACAACTTTTTTTTATTCTTGTAAGTACTAACCTGAGAATTTTTTTCACCTTGAAAGATAGAGAAGAGTGTGGTTAAGTGAGGAGATGCTTCATAGGTTTTCGTTGAGAAATTATTTCGATCAAAATCAGCGACCATTGTGCTGCCAGACTCAATTGATGACAGTTTATTACTGGTAACAAACAACAGTTGATTTAAAAATTTTAATGGGCCAATTTAAACCCAATAAGATATTGGATGAATTTACGGTTTTAGTGGAACATATACGATGTGGCCCGAGGTGTGAAACAACAACGTTTGAGTTGGATACAGTTAATTTGGTTTAAGATGAATATTTTGTACAAGGTAAAACAGGTAAGAAAATTATCTAAACTTCAATGAGCAGCGAGTCCATTTATGGGAGTCGTGTGGGGCGGAACCATTTCAAGTAAAAAGCGCATAGATAGCGATTTGTTATACGGTGATTGTAATCATCTCTGCTCATTTTCGAACTCACAAGCAACAACGTTAGAGGCATTATACTTAAGGCAACCGTAAAGCAATTACTACGTGTTTTCCAACATGTCACATATTGCTATCTGGTGCAACAGATTTTTCATTTGTTTTTTAGTTTTTATGGATTAATATTACTAAACTTTCGACCGCATTCGCCATTAATACGCGTTCTTTCCTACCCGGACGTGCTGCCGAATAAAACAGTTAAAAGACTTCTACCTCAATCTTTTCACGATAAATACGTCGCTTAACCTTACAAAAAAATTATGAATTGAAAACAGGCAATAACCTTAGACCTAAAACAAAATTAAATTCCAACTGTAGTACAGTACGGTACTTAAGATTAAATAGGTGAAATTTTCTACAAAAAATCAGAAAGAAATTTTAATGCTTTTATTTTATATGCGTATATACAATTTGTTGACTTGCAATAACTCACCTAGTAGGACTTGAACCAACGGCAGGCCCCTTGGGGAAAGTGCTATCTGATTTTTGACGCTCTTTGTTTTTAAAAGGAGCAAACAAACATTCTAAACAAAACATGAAGAAAAAGTTCGCCTCACAAAATTTAACGCACACGATAGCAAAATTAAAACATCACTAAAAAGTTCTGTTTCGTCATAATATAATTACTGATGGAATAGTAAACACTAAATAGATCAGAAAAAAACAAAAAGGTATGCCCTAAAGTTGACATAGTTATTATTAATGGCACAAGCTTTCGTGAGCTACTGCGCACTTTGTCAGGTGAATTATTCCATTCCATTGCACTTGACGAATCCTGAATCATTCCATTGCACCTGACGAAGTGAGCAGTAGCACACCACTAGTGCACAATTTTTTGTTCTTTTCTGATTGATTTCAATAGTTGACACGGCTTGCCCAATTTTTATTCCGTCTAATCCTTCGTTGGTCAAAATGGTAAAGATATTGTGTGCAGTAATTTTTAGCTGGCAGACACGTTGTTTGGAAGTTGTTTTTCCTTATTACAGATAAACAGAGTAACCTCAAAGTTCTAAGCTTCAAAATTCCAGGAAAAAATTATTTTTTTACAATATAAATCATTACTCACAGCGTTAATCTACAGGCAATTTTCTAAACATTCCAAAATAGGATTCGCCCTATTAGGTTTGCAACTAATGAAGAACACCAAAAACAGCTAATCTGCAGATCACAGTTGTATGTGCATTGCTGGAACCCGGTTTATAAATACAAACTTTAAGTTATAAATAATAAAGCGTCCACAGGCAAAAATTTGATTTATTCATTCAACCATTTTATTTGCAATCAAGTTGATATGTTTGCAAATGAACATTGAACTAGCAGTTGCAAATAAGGAGAAAACAGCAAAAAGATACAAGCTAAAACACTCACAACACAACTGTGCATGGTCACAGTCCTTATCATCTCACCACACATAATCAAATTAATTTGTCTCCAGCTATATATAACAAACAATTAGCTTTATGTAACTGTGCTGAATAGAGTTCATACAAAAAGAAAAATACTTGTGTACTGGTCAGGGAAACATTTTTCAGACTTTTTTTTATTTAAAAGCTGCTAATATCATATTGTTGGCAGCATGCTCAAGTGGTTGAGAGCACTGTTATTGTGATCAACATAATCTCAGTTCAAACCCTACTAACATCATTCTGTTGTCCTTGGGAAAGGCACTTTATGAAGTTTTCTTGCTTGGTGATGTGGGCAAGCAGTTCTAAATTTCAGAAATATTTATATAAAAAATTGAAAAAGCAAAAAGTTTTAACCAGACAGCAATATCTTGGCATCTCCGAAAACAGGTTTGGGTAAGTGCTTGCCCTATATATGAGCACCTCTGTCACTTTCCTGCAAGTCAGGAGGATAAATACATATTTTTAAAAAATCTATTTTTTATCAAAAAATAGCAAATGTCTTGTTTCGATTTTCAATGGAGTTACTTGTTAAAACCTACAGCAGTCTTTTTTTAATGAATAAACACATAGTTATTATTGAATTCCATCTCACAGGAGTATCCATGTTGGCAATCACTATACAGCTAAAGGTGGCAAAATCTACTGATTACAATACTATAGCTAGATTTGGGAAACTTGGCAATGTTAAGGACTGTCCCAAAAATAGTACTTGCACACCTTGTACAAAAAAGAATATTTTATCATGTATCATTTTGGATACTCCTAATCCACACCTGCATTGCATCAAGAGAAACCCAAAAACAATTCATTAAAAAAATGACCAGACTGATCAGTATTTTCAAAAATAAATAAACATGAATACAAAACTGATTTTGGACCTTCTTTCTACAAGTTGAATAAGCAGCAACAACACAAAGAGATCCAGAAAAAGAAAAGAACTAAAAGGACACAGCTTCTACAACACAAGCGAGAGATTTTAGGCAAAGTTCAGTTCTCAGAAAGATCGAGTGCTAGCAAAGCAGGATAAAAACATACCTGAAAAGAAGAAAAATGTTTTATAGTGCAAAAAACCTAGCTCGGTGATGGCTCAGGTTGTTGTTTTTAAAACTTGTAAGTCATCTCTAATTTTTGTCAAACAAAGTGAAAAGTGAACTTAACTTTATACATTGATGACATCTTGATTCCAGCTTTTTAAGAAATAAACACTTCAAGAGGCATTAACAAGGCAGTGCTTTTCTCACACACTTCCAACAGAACCAGGTATGGTGAAAAGCCTATTTTTTAAAGTTTTAAAGCTGTTGGGATTCTTATATGCCAAATGCACGATTAGAGCATGCTCAACTTATGCTTATTATTTTATCAATCATACTCTACTTTCCATAACATTTATTGTGTGAAATTTTAAATTATCATTTTTTGACTTCCCAATTTTGTGCAACAGCGTTTTTGTGTCCAACAGTCATTAATTCAAAGCTACACATACATTTGCTCATGCTTTCTATATATGGTGACATGGCCGTACCATTTGAGGAACAGACAATGAAATTTGTAAGACATGATTGCCCTACTTTGTGTCAGAGATGTTTTTAAAATAGAATTAATTAATAAATTTGATTGATTTTACTTGTATAAGTTTGTTATAGTGTGTTAAGGTTAGATCATAAAACAAAATCTCTAATCCTAACAGAGGAAATAAACATGGCCTAAATTTTAGCCAGAACTGCTTTAGTTAAGATGAATGAGGATTTAGAATTACTTAGAAAACTACTTTAGTGTTTGGTCAATGTTGAAAGCTAAAACCTTAGCATCATCCCACCCTGCTGTGGACAATTTAAAGCCGTCTCTTAAGATAAGGAACAAAATATTGCAAGATATTTTGTGCCTTATATTCTTAAGAATGAAATATTGCAAGGCAAGCTACATGTCACTACCAAAAGCTTCAAAAAAAGACTATAGAGAATAACAAAGAGGGACATATTTTAAAACAGAGGCATGCAACATATGACCCATGGGCCAGAATGCAGCCTGTAGCATCTCTTTTTATGGCCCAGTTTTAGTGAACTAAACATGAGTCAAGCAAAAGTGTTATAGAGAGAAATTTTTTGTGGTAAAATAAGAAACAACTCTGAACTTAAATAAATAAATCATATTAAACTGTTTTTAACCTGCTTAACAGTTTTTTGTTTTTATTGCTATTTTTGCTATTTCACACCAATTAATTTCCACATTGGAAATTTCATTTCCACTAAAGAGTGTGCAAATCATAAAATATGCCAATCACATAACAATCAAGGCATCTTACACCCAAGACTGGTAAGCCTAGCAATTTATTCAACCATACCTTCATAAAATCTATCAAAAGGGCAATAGGGCATTGGTGCAACACTAAAAATTTACACATAAATGCAGAAAAAAATAAAAATATAATTCTTAAATGAAATGCAATTGATGTGGCACAATCCTGTTATTTAACCCTGATAACCAAATACTACTCATACTTAAAAAATTTTTGAAATTTTAAAAATTTAAAAATAATATTTTTACTACTCAAAAAACCTCTCTACGTAAAAGCAAATGAAACTCTTTAAAATCTGCAAAGCACTCACTTTAATGAAATAAACTAACCTTTTCTATATACAAAGTTGTCACTTATTGAATTTCAAAACAAGCAAAAACCATATGAAGTTTTGTCATACTAAACAATTGCATCAAGAAACACCAAACCAATCAATGTATCAGAAATACTAGAAATACATAATCTTAAAAATAAAAGATACACATATATAAGTGTTTCTAAAAAAAATGATTTTCTTTGAAAAACAAGTTTTTTCTTAACGATATTTTGACAAAGTCAATACAGTATATCAATTACATTTACTACCTTTTCCCCATTAATGTTTTTAAAAAATTATAGCCATTCATAATAAGATGTTGAGAAATATGCACAGAGCCTTAATAAAAATTGGATTAATTGGTTATAAATAGGGCTGCAGAGCTAGCTATAAAATATATGGCTCCAGCTCACCTGCAATATTTTTAACCTTTAACATACTAATTATTTTCAAAATGATGTGTCAAAAATAAATCTAATTTTTTTTTCAATTAATTGAAAGTTTATATCCTTTAGACACCGTGAATCTTAATTAAATCTTTACATTATTAATATTTCATGTAAAAAAATTATATATATAATAAAGATTAGATTTCTGTATTTTTTTATTGCTTTTTATATTTTTTTATTAAACCAATAATAAGATTTTTTTTTTTGCATAAGTTCCTACCATTACATAAACTATTTGTTCTGCAACAATTTTTTTATATTTGGAAAAGTTTATATATGATTAGAAATATATTTTGAATCCAATACAGTAGACCTCAATTAATCTGGATTTAATTTGACAGACAAAATCACTCAAATTGGCTGAAGATCCAAATAATCTGAAGCTTTTTTTTAAGAATTACAGTACATAGAAAATCATTTGTACTTTCAATTTTATCTGAGTTAAGTGAAATTCTGCATTAATCAAATCTAGATTAATCAAGGTCTACTGTATTTCAAAGAGGTGAGGCTAAACATAGTCTATCATAAAGTATATTATATGTTGTTTTTTTCTGGTAATATGACTAAAAAAAATCATAATCAAAAGCTTAAAAATTACTATGAAAGACTTGAATATCAACTAAAAAGTTATACAGTTAAGATTAGAATTATAAAAAGTGAGACACATGTGTGCAACAAGCAACAAGTGATAGATAATTTCACTCAGTCAATACTGCCAGGTGTAATGATGTCTAGGATTTAGCCATAGTTTATTCAAAATATTTTGTATTAGCCATTTATTGACATAATTGATGGCCAAAGATACCTCATGGTAAATACAAAATTAAAAAAGATTTTCAATCTGAGATATATCAGGGCAGTACATAAAGAGGTTAAAAAAGACTTGCTCTAGATTTAGACTTGTTAAATTTTCCCAAGCTCTGGTTCTCAGTCCACAGTTTTGAATTTAAGAAATGTATTACAGACGAACAATGACTTCAATCAATAAAATACAATTTAGCACTTTTAAGAAACACTAGATATGGCTCTGCTCAAGAATACATAAAAATAACTGGCTTAAGCTACAGATCATAGAATTTTCTCAAGCTCCTAGCTTTGCAGCATTGCTTATAACGTTATATTAAAAAAAAATTTTTTACAAAGCTAAAGAAAAACCATAAGCAAGTTATTTAGAAAATAATATTCTAAATTAGAAACCCAAGCACTAAAAAAATTAGTTTATCTGATGCTCTAAAACAGAAAAATTTTTAAAAAATGTTATTGAAATATTTAGGCAATTAAATCAAATTTGCATCAATCTATTCAATTAAATCCCAGCTAAAACAGGGCCAATTAAAAATAGAAGAAAAATAATATTGCAATAGAACAAAACTTAAGAATGAACAATGATTTAAAGATAGGCTAAGCATTGCCAATATTTGCAATGGAAACAAAATTATCAGTGAACAACATTACCATCTTCAGGTAAAATATTTTCTTTATCATCTAAATCGATGACTTCAAAAGAGTCTTGAGATACATTGGAAAGACAGGTGGCATCATTTTTTGATTCAAGTTTTACTTTTGTAGAGTCAGATGAATTGTTCTGTTTTGCATTTATTTTTCTAAACCAAAAAATTATTTAATGAAAAATTATTTGATGACAAAAAAAAGAATATATAAATTGAAATTTCATTTATTTCATATTTAATTGTTTCTAATAATTTACTGTTAAAAATATGTGTAAAAAATCAAATTTAAGCAATGGGTTTATGCAAAGAAAATGAATTATATATAGAAATATACAAAAATACTTACTGATTGCAATACGCAACCACATTGTTCAGAATTTCTTCAATAAACAACTGAGCACTTTTAGTATATTCTTCATGATCAAACTTTGTGACAACCTAGTAAAAGAAGCCTATATTGTTGCCAACTAATTTATTTTTAGGCAATGGCTAGAGATCTGGTACCAAACTACAAATTTTTAGAATTCTAAAGTCTGAAAATAGCTTTTTTTATTTTCTTCTTTGTGATGTCGTTACACATTTACTATGCCACTGCAAAAAAAAGCATCAAAAAATGAATCACTACACCCAGGTTTGATTCCAGTTAAAATACTTTTTTCTATGTTTTAAGCTGCAATCAAATATTGGCAGACTTTCTGTAAAATTCAGTTAAGCAATTTAAAAATCAAGCTAGATTACCAAAATTATGACCAGAATTAAATATTTGACAAGATAACTTACAATCAAATTAGGGTTAAGTTACCTTAATTTGGATTGACATTAAGTGTATATTATATGGGGCTTGCATTACAGTTCTGAATGAACTTTAACATATTTATAATTTACACTAAATTCATTACACATTTTACTTTTTTTCTGCATCTGCTTTTAGTTTGAACATGGCTTAAGCCAACTCAAATTAAGCTAATTTAATCTTAATTTAGTTTTAACAAGATGTTAATTTCTAATGCTACCCTTGATTTTGGTAATCTAGACCTGATTTTAAAAGTGCTTAACAAATTTTTAAAAACTTGCTATTTTATAAAATATTAAAATGTTTCTTACAGGAAGCTAACCTGGGTATCCCTTGTCTGATGCTTTCCTTTTTGCACTGCACTAAGACAATGGCATTATGTAAAAATAATATAAAAAAGACTTTTTTGGATTTAAGAATTTAAAAAAATTTAAGTTCACTATCAGACTTTAGATTTTAAAAAGTTTAGAATCTGATATCTGACCTTATGTTGTGCAAAACTCAAAGTTCTGTTCTAGACCTTTAGCCACTGTCTTAAAATTCAGTACATCACAAAACATGATGTTATAACCAGAATATCTATTTATAAAAATTAAGATACTAAAATTAATAAAAAAAGCAAAATTTTTGAGCCTCACAATCTTCAGATTTTGTTATGTTGTATGTCATTGAAATAAACATCACAACTAAAAGAACAATTTATAGATCAAAAAATAATCTTATTTAATTGCATTTAGAAAGCATTTGAAAAACATGCTTAAGTAATAAATTTTGTGTAAAAACTGCTGAGTGCGTAAAGATATTTCCAACTAGAATTTTGAATATTTTTCAATTCAAATAATGTCATATACAAATGTAAAGTTTGGTATTTCAATATTTAAAATAGCTGGTAGATAAAAAAATCTATTAAGGTTGTTGATAATCTATTTGCTTATTACGACATCATCAATTTTGTATACTTGTAAAGATTATTCAATTTTTTTTGTGACAAATCAAAAAAAACATGCTATAAATAAACAACTTTCATTTACTTTCTGTAAGTTTGTATCTTTTTGCTATTTCAAATAATTCTAATATTTGAAATAAAATCAATCAAGAAATTTATATAGATTTATATTCGACTAGAAACAACAGTGTAAAACAAACTTAAATAATCATAGGGCTGTCAAAACCTCAACCAAAATCAGAGAACTGGTTGACATGCTTTTATATAATCATGAAAAATTAATAATGCTTATTATTTCTTGATTAACAAAATACTACTTGTACATTACACAATTGTAATAATACAAAAAAAACACCAATGCTGAGTTATCATAAAATTAATATGTCAAGCCAAACACAATATTACACTTATATCAAAAAAATTGACAGGTATTAAAAACTAATTAGTCATTACATATTTATATAAAGAAACTATTATTCAATCTACTTCGATTCTTTCTTTCCAGCGATCCTCTTCATCAAGTGAGGTTAGGTTTGTAGTATTGAATTTGCTCACCAAATTAGAATTTTGCAAAGTTGAAAGAGGTGTGCGAGATGGAGTTTGAAAACGAACCTTAGTTTCAAAAAACTTTTATTGAAATTTATTAGCAAATGATTATTAATTTTTAGCACTTTATATTTTTGTCTTGAAATATTTAGATATTTAAAACTTAAATTATATTGTACAAACCTTCAAGTTTTTATGTACAGGAGTTTGTAAAACAATAAGATTATCTCCTAAGCTTGGCTTAAGGATTGGGTTTTGACTACCATCAACACAACATGAAAAAGAGTTTGATTTAAGTTCCATTTTATAAAATTACATAATTGCAAATATACTCTAAACAAAAGAAATAGTTTTTTTGTATAAATAAATAATTTTAACTTTATAACAGCACTATTTTTTTGCTTTTGTTTTATGTTAATATTACATTTATACATTGATAATGCTAATAAAAAAGCATAAAGTATGGTTTGATTGAATTAATTGTAAGAGAAAATCATAAAAACTTTGTTTATAATGAGCTGGAATAGTTTAGCTAAAATATACATGTCACTTTGAGAAGTCACCTCATGTGATTTTTGTTCATAAAACTAAACCAGATCCCCCTGTGGTTACTATTGCTTCTTAAAAAGATTTTTTCTCATGGTTTCTTTTTTATTACATCCTGGTGCTGAGGGGTTACTTAGGGTTAGTTTTAACAAAAAAAGAAGGGGGGGTTCTTTTCGAGAAGTAACTGTGAGCAGTTTTCTTGTATCTCTTCAACAAGTCACCTTAAGCAATTTTTGTTTGTAAAACTAAATCTGACTCCTGTTGTTACTATTGCTTTTTAAAGTGATCCTTTTCTCTTGGTTTCTTTTTATTTCTATTGTGGTGCTATAGGAAGATTTTGGGATAGTTTCACCAAAGAAAATTTCTTACTCTTTGAAGGGACCCGTTTTTTTTTGGTAAAATTGACCGGCTTCCCCCAACCGCACCCAAAACCGCACCGGAATAAAAAAAAAAAAGAACCGAGAGGAAAAGAGTCTCTTCAAACAGTAATAACCACAGGGGGATATGGGTTAGTTTTATAAACAAAAATCGCTACAGTGATCTTTTTAAGAGACCCAAATTGACTTGCTCAAAAACTTTTTCAACACCTTATTTGCTTCAATTCATTGTACTCCACTAAAATTACTGACATAAACCGTCATGTAATTTTTTACACATTCAATAATTGAATGTATCCATCAAGCAATTTTAACATTCAATTAAGTCGAATTCTTAACCTTCCAAAACAATATATAAATTGGATTTGGATCAAGAATATTTTCAATTTTTAGTACTACCGCCAGAATTTTGAAACTAAAGGTTTTTTATGTTGCCAAGTCACTTTTATAAACTAGTTTTTTTACGGATGATTTGCCATAAGGGCCCTGATCAAACCGTTTAAAATAATAAAATATATTTTCGGTTCAGCTTCGGGTTCAGTAAATTTTATTTTTAGTGGTTCAGTTCCGGTTCAGGTTCAGCAAATCTCATTTTTAGAAGTTCATACCCGATTTAGCTCAGGCTCGAATTCAAAGAAAATGGTAAGCGGTTAACATGAATTTTCAAATTAGGTTTGGTGGTCTAAAAAGATAAAGATTTGGTTAAGGAAGAGGTAAATTGTGTCAGTAGAGAAGAAGTAAAGAACGCACTAAGAAGGATGAAAAAAGGTAAAGCGGTTGGACCAGATGAGTTGCCAGCAGAAGTTTGGAAGTGCATGGGAGAGATGGGGATAGAGTTTTTGACCAGACTGTTCAACAGACTAGTGATGGGTGAACGGATGCCAGAAGAATAGAGAAGGAGTGTGCTTATCCCAATCTATAAAAACAAAGGGGACGCACAGTGCTCAGGAAACTACAGAGGAATAAAGCTAATGAGCCACACAATGAAAGTATGGGAAAGAATAATTGAAACCAGGTTAAGGGATAGAGTGGAGATCAGCAAACAGCAATATGGATTTATGCCAGGAAAGGGAACCACCGATGCCATGTTTGCTTTAAGAATGTTAATGGAAAAATACAGGGAAGGTCAAAGAGAGCTACATTGTGTATTCGTGGACTTAGAGAAAGCTTACGACAGGGTTCCACGGGAAGAGCTGTGGTACTGCATGAGAAAATCCGGAATAGTGGAAAAGTATGTGCGACTAGTACAGGATATGTATGAGGGAAGCGAAACAGTGGTGAGGTGTGCAGTAGGAACTACAGAAAGTTTCAAGGTCAAGGTTGGACTGCACCAGGGATCAGCGTTAAATCCATTCCTGTTTGCAGTGATTGGACAGGCTAACGGATGAAGTAAGGAGAGAACCACCGTGGACGATGCTTTTTGCTGATGATATTGTGATTTGCGAAGAGAGTAGGGAAGAAGTGGAGCGAAGATTAGAATCCTGAAAGTATGCATTGGAAAGAAGAGGGATGAAAGTCAGTAGGTCAAAGACCGAATATCTTTGCATAAATGAAGGAAATGACGACGAAACAGTGAAGATGGAGGATACAAAAGTGCCAAGAGTAAAGGAATTTAAGTATTTGGGATCAACGGTGCAAGAAAGTGGTGGTTCTGAGAGGGAGGTAAAGAAGAGAGTACAGGCAGGATGGAATGGATGGAGAACAATATCAGGAGTAATCTGCGACAAGAGGTCCAGCTAGAGTAAAAGGAAAAGTGTACAGTTCAATGGTAAGACCAGCAATGGTGTATGGACTTGAGACAGTAGCAGTCACAAAGAAACAAGTGGAAGAGATTGCAGAGATGAAAATGCTGAGGTTTACTATGGGAGTGACGAGAAAAGACAAGATTAGAAACGAGCACATCAGGAGTACTGTTAAGGTAGAACGGTTAGGAATGAAGATGAGGGAGGGCAGGCTGAGGTGGTATGGACATGTCATGAGGAGAGACCAAGAGTATGTAGGAAGAAAGATGATGGAAATGGAGTTACCGGGAAAGAGGAGAAGAGGGAGACAAAAGAGAAGATTTTTAGATGTGGTAAAAGAAGATATGGGGGAAGTTGGTGTGAAGGAGATGGACATTGAAGACAGAAAGATGTGGAGAATGATGATACGCTGTGGCCACCCCTGACTAATGGGAAAGGCCGAAAGGAGAAGAAGAAGAAGAAGGGTCTAAAAAGAGCGGCCGCACAGGGATTCCCCCTAAATTACATCAAAAGTCCCAACCCTATACCAGATATTGCTTTACTTCTTCATAGTTGCACCAGGACGGTGGCATGTCTAAAATAAAAACTTTTTTTAAAGATCACTTTGTTTTGATACACTAAAAAGTGGTCCCTCCAAATAAAACAATTTTTTGAGATCACACTGTTTTGCAATACTTAACAGTAACCCCTCCTAATATACACTTTTTTTTAGAGGTAACTTTGTTTTGATACACTAAACAGTGGCTCCCTTTATAACAATGACCTTTTTTTAGAGATTGCTTTGCCTTGGAACACTAGAGTGGCCCCCTTTATTTTTTTTGCATCGGAAATCCCTTTTTCTTGTACCGCCTCCTTTTTTGGCCCCTTTTTTTTATTGGGTCTTAATTTTACTTACTGGGTCTTACTGGGTCCTGTCTATCATTAGGTTTAACGCCTAATTTTATAGAATAATTTTTTTGTCTATTTTTGCAAGCATATATATTAAGAACATGGTTTTATAGGCCTGGCTATTGACATACTACTCCAAAGGATTTGAGAAAGGAAATAAAAACAATTTTTTCCAAATCATTGTTTTGCACGATTTTACCAAGAAGCCGTAACGTAACCAAATATAGCGGAGCAAAATAGAGTAGCTGTGCTATGTAGGCCTACTGAAAATTTTTTTGGCATTCAAAAAATTAGTTGAGAAGTATAGTGCGTTGAATCACGGCCTACTTATAAATACAGGTGAATATTTTTTATTCGAGCGAAAAAATTACCAGGCCGATATCCGGTAAAATATTTTTCGAAGATTGAAAAACCGTTTACCTACTAAATATTTGTTTCAATCATTTTTTACAATATTACACAGAATAAACAGCAAGTGAAGTTGTTATTTTAAGAATTTTTTAGTTAACTCTCATTTGAGTCTGTTCGAATAAAAATAAATGAAACATTTAGCATTGCAAAAAATATATACGTTAAAGAAAATATAATACCTTTAACATAAAACAATATCAACAAATGCAATCAAATAAATACCGGTACGGAAATGTGTAATAATCAAACAACGAAAGAATAGCGTGCGATTAGGTTCTTTTTGCTAGTTGTTTTCTTTTAACCCCACGAGACTGTCGTTTGCAACAGAGTTATTTTTAAATTTTTGCTTCTTGTTAAAAAAATGTTTATAACGGTATTTGTCGCAAAGATCGTTTTATTTTGATGCGCTTGACACAAAAAAAGCATTTATTGAAGTATTTGTGGAAAATGTACAAAGTTGCATCTCGCACAGCAACATCTTTTTGTTGAGCAATCAACTGGTCGTAATAATCAAGTACAGCAAATGCAGAACAGCTAAATTTTGCCATTGTGGTAGATGGCACAGTCAAATGACCGGAGAAAGCAAGTGAAAATAAGGGGTGGTTATACATTGACCAGTTAAAATTGACTTGCTCAAGTTACATTGCAAACGTTTTATCATTTTTTTTTTTTTGCAATATAACCGGCCACCGTGACTGCAACTTCTTCACTTTCTTTACATAAATAAAGATTTTCGGTTTCATCTTGATTAAAAACTTCCTCAAACCTTTGGGTAAAGTCTTTATCTTCCGAGACCTGCTGACTTAGCAAAAAATTTTCCCAAATGCACATGTTTTGTTTAAGTAAAAATCAACACAAAAGAATATTTTTACTCTTGATAACCTGTCTTAAGCTGACAAGGAATTTGCCATCGCTCATCTGTCGATACAGGGAAAACCGTTTTTTGACTGAGTCACTTTGAAATTTAGCTCGTAGGCAAGAAGATCAGGCGCAAAACGGGCTTGAGCCTGTAGCGTTTTTATCATACTATCAAATGTTTGCTTTGATAAGCAGAATGTGCTTCTCGCTTGCACCACAAAGCCTACAACCAATCCGCGAAAGTAAGTAAAAAACCCAGCTTTTCATCATTTTTAACTAAAGCGTTTCCGAGTGGATTGGGAGCAAATTGTACTTTCGCATTGACAACCGTCCACCAGGTATCTATTAAAGTTAGAAAGCCATGCATATCATTTCGTGTTGCGCAGTACGATTTACTCGCGGCTACGGTAGTTCCACAAAATATAGCCAAAGACAGACTAACGTTTTGCTTGTCATTAAATAGGTGAAGAAATTTAAAGGTAAGTTCAACGTTTTTCGTAAATTGCCATCTAACTTATTGTCCTGTTTATATATATAATCAATATCTGGCCCAGATGGTAGGTGCTTTCTCACAGCCTGGGCTGTGAGCACATCTGTTATTGCTCTCAAACATGACAGACCGAAACCAAGCCTGCCGAAACAAAAAGGTATCCACCCATTTCGATGTTTATCCAGGATCTGCTAATCGGAAAACATCCTTTTCAGGACGGGGCAATGTCTGGAAAAAAATGCTTTTTCAGGGCACAGTGCGAACAAATTTCGAAGGCCCACTAATTTTCAGCTGAACATTGAAGGCCTCACTGCAAGCAAGATGAACGTTTTTTATTATCTTGCTCTGCAGTCTGAGACACTCGTCATTTTTCTACAAGAGACCCACTGCACTGATGCAGAGAAGTTGGTACTTCTAAGCTACCAACTAGCTGGGTCTTCTTTAAGCAGGAAGCATGGCCTTGCGACGTTTGTCCACGAGCGACTAAGATACACACTTTTGGACCAATCTTCACCGACATCGGAAATCGATTGGTTGTATGCGTGGACGTTGATGGTTATAAAATAGTAACGGCTACAAACCTCCAACAACACAATTGCGATCCCTAGATCTCCCAGTGTTTCCTCAGCCCTGTCTTTATGCTGGCAATTTTAACTGTTGTCATGCTGATTGGGGTTACGATAATAACAGTCCGGACGTTGAGTGCATGGCTGGCTGGCTGGGTAAGTATTAACAGTTTTGCCCTCCTATACAACGTCAAGGACGCCGCCAGTTTTTACTCCGGCCGCTGGAACACTGGCATTAATCCAGATTCAGCTTTCGTTAGCGTAGGTCCTAACAGCCGCTTGCCTGATAGACGTGTACTTGAAAAGTTCCCCAGGTCACAACATCCACAACGAAAGTTTCCCAGGTCACAACATGGCAGTGCCAAGCATGCCTGTGTAGTGATCCTATATAGATCACTACAAGTTCCTATAGAATAATGATAAATGGAAGGGCAACACTGAAAACGAGGAAGTAATAACTTGTGGATATAAAAACAAGAATAAAAGTATAACTGTAATGAAGTGTGTTATTTTGATTGTAAATATATGTTCTTTCAATTTCTGTTAAATAAGAATAAACAAATTAAAGAAAGTGTTCAATTATTTGTGGAATAACTATCTACAATTGGTGACCCCGACAACTAACAAGACATCTACAATTGATGACAACTAACAAAGTGACTTGGATCATATTAATCTATACCAATTATTTTAAAAGACTATCTTATCTCAAGCATTGTATTCAATCTATAAAGAACATTAATTACAATTTTTAAACAATTTTACTAATTACTTGTATGAACATTATAATTATTACCTTATTGCTTAAAATTATTATTGTTGTCTATAAAATTATTTGTTATTATTACTATTTATGCATTCAAATCAATATTTTTTACGAAGCGTTAAATCTAATATGAATGATAATCTTATAGCCTTGGCTGAAAATAATTCTTCAACACAAACCCATTTGCAAGCACAAAGTGCTGATGAAATTCCAATTAGTTCAGCTTCAATTCTACCTACTACTACTTCTCAAGTCTTTTCTATACCTTTATCATCATCCACTTCTGTACATCAATCTTTATTGCAAAATACTCAACCACCTACTATAATAATTCAAAATTCTCCACAACTCCAATTTGATCCTTCTCACATTGACATGTTTTTTCACACATTTGATGCACATTATTTTGGAAAGCATCTAACTTAAGAACAATTATATTTTGAATTGATAAAATGTTTATCTTCTGAACATTTTCACAAAGCATCACTTTGCATGTCAAGAGATAGTGTCAACAGCTATACTACACTCAAGGCTGCCTTGATAAAAGCATACAGTCTTCCTTTGCACAAAAGATTAACTCAGCTTCGCACAGCTCCTCCTTTGGGAGACCGTTCTCCCACACAATTATTATATGATTTAAAAAACATTTTAGGAACAATTGACCCTCAAGATGAAACATTAAATTGGTTTTTACAAACTGAATTTATAAATAGGCTTCCTAACAATATACAATTCATTTTAGCTGCATTCCCTTTCAAATCTGTTGAAGAACTAGCTCCCATTGCTGATTCTCTAATATAAAATGATAAATCATTAAACTCATCTGAAGTTAATTCCACTGATGATGTTTTTTCTGCTATGTTAAAAGAATTTTCCTCTCTTAAAGCTGAAGTTTTGGCTCTGCGTAAAATTTCTCACCAAACTACCACACCTCATTTACTTACCCATCACACAAGAGATCTCACTCCAAATCTTTTAATTAAAACCCTCAAAATCATCCCCCAACTTCATCCCAACTATTGTCATTTTCTTCTACTTTACGACCACCACCAGGTCCAAATCTCACTATTCCAGGTAGAGATAAGATTTTTAATGGTCTGTGTTTTTACCACCAAAAATATGGAACTACTGCTAGATACTGTGTCCAAGGCTGCACTCATTTTGATAGCTATATGAAGACTAAACATTTAAACTCACAAAGCAATGCTCCTCAATAAATCATGACTTGCAAATAAATACTATCAATGTCAGCAATGCATTGCCTGAATCTGCTGACAAATATATTCACTTAACTGACACACACAATAACATTGTTTTTATTATTGATACAGCTAGCCCTAAGTCACTGATTCCCTCTAACAGATATACTTGTGTGACAAATCCAGATCCCTGTAGATTATTTGCTGCTGATGGTCATCCTATACAACAATCAGGTGTCATTGAACTAAAACTACATTTTCAGGAATTTCCTAATAAGCAGTTTACTCATTCTTTTATTGTTGCAAACATTAAACATGCTATTCTTGGTTTGGATTTTTTGAAATTGCACAATTTTGTAATTGACACAGCTGCAAGCACAATTGATATTTCAAATTCTACAAAGGAAAATATTTTAACTCCATTGCCCACCATTGACTACAATATACATTCATATAAGGATATTTTAAACATGTTTCATCTTGTATCTGGACAAATTAAAGTCGGAAAAAAGAAACATCCTTTTGAACATGTATTAGAAGTTGATGGATCCCCAGTAGCCTTTCGACCAAGAAGACTCAATTTAGAAAAAACAAATGCTCTCAATAAAATATTAGATGACATGCTTGAAAAAAATATTATTAGTTCAACTACCAGCCCTTGGGCCTCACCAGTACATTTAGTTAAAAAGAAGAATGGTTCCTTTAGGTTGGTACATGATTACAGACTTATCAATAAACATTGCAAAAAACAAAATTATCCATTACCAAGGCTAACAGATTTTACTCAACACGTTCATGGCGCAACCATTTTTTCTTCATTAGATTTAAAAAGTGCTTTTTGGCAACTGGATGTCCGCCCCACTGACAGACAATTTACGGGTTTTTGCACTCATCGTGGTAACTTCATGTACAATAAACTTCCACAAGGTTTAACTTATGCGAGCAGCAGCTTCCAACGTTTTATCAATCATGTTCTACAAAATACTGATACTTTTTTTTTGCTTACATTGATGACATTATTATATTTTCCGAAAATGAGCTTGAACACAAAAAACATCTTTTAGAAATTGCTAATAGACTCAATTCTTATGGATTAACATTAAACATGAACAAATGTGTACTTGGTGCTTCTCAACTTAATGTACTTGGATACAAATTAAATGCCAGTGGCATAACTGCATCTTATGAAAAAATTGCAGCTGTCAAAAACTTTCCTGCACCGGTAACCATCAAAGAATTACGTCAATTTCTTGGTCTAGTTAATTATCAACGTCGTTTCATTGAAAATGCAGCTGAATTACTTTCTCCATTACAAGATTATCTCAAAGGTAAAGTAAAAAATGAAACAAAAATATCATTGAATTGCAATGCACTGCAGGCCTTTAAGAAAGTAAAAGAAATTATTGCCAATCTTGCTTATTTGGCTCATCCTAAAGCTTATGCTAAATTGCAATTAAAAACAGATGCATCTGCTAACTCTCTTGGTGGTGTACTTGAACAAATTTATGACGACAAAATTGAAGTTTTAGGTTACTATTCCAAATCACTAACAGATGCTCAAAAACATTACTCAACCTATGACCTCGAACTTCTTAGTGTTTACTCTAACGTTAAAAATTTTGAATATATGCTACTTGATAAACCCTTTGTAATCTTCACAGATAATAAACCTTTAGTTAACAGTTTTGCAAAACCTTCTGAAAATCACTCTCCTCGGCAAGTGCGTCAATTGTCTTATCTCAGTCAATTTGATTGTAATATTCAACATTTGCCAGGCAGAAACAATATTGTGGCTGATTGCCTATCCCGAGTTATTGTAGCCAATATTCTTGAAGAACCTATGCCTATTTCTCTGGAATCAATTGCTGACGCACAGCAACATGAGTCTCAATCAGATGCCTTTTCATTTCCTACTGACTCATCCATCAATATCAAATCTGTGCCAGTACCTAAAACTAATTTCTGCATTTTAATTGATACCAGTTTACCACATGACCGCATACTAATTCCCCCTAGTTTGGAACAGACGATAATATCTTATTACCATAATATGAATCATTTAGGCATAAAGGCCACTCAACGTTTTATATGTGCCAGATTTCTTTTTAAGAATATGAAATCGAAAATTCGTGATTTTGTTCATGCTTGCATCAATTGTCAACGAACGAAAACAAACCGACACATTGTTAAACAAATCACATCAATACCTATGCCTAATGCTCGTTTTGAACGCATTAACATTGACATAGCTGGACCTTTTCCCAGCTCAAATGGCTATACATATGTTTTGGTTTGTATTGATCCATTTACAAGATGGACTGAAGCTTTTCCAATGCCAGACATGTCTACTTCCTCAGTCATTCAAAATTTAAATCTTCATGTTCAAACATTTGGTGCACCTGTAGAAAGTCACTCTGATGCAGGAAGCCAATTTACATCACATACCTTTAAAGATTATTGTAAATTTCTCGGAGCAACTCACAGAATCAGCAGTGTACGTTATCCAGAATCAAATGGACTTGTTGAAAGAGCTATCAGAACTATTAAAACGGCACTAACTGCAAAACTAGATTCAGCTAATTGGGCTTTTCATTTATCTTCCATCATTCTTTCACTTAATACCATGTTTAAAGAAGATTTAGAGTCCCCGGTGATCTTATTTCTCCCACACATGAGAACCAGAATGTTTCCTCCTCAGATATAATCAACAGCATGCGCGCTTTCACAGAATCATTATATCCCACCTCAACGAGAGTGGAACAGAAAAAATCAATTTTTCTTCCAAAAACATTAAATAATTGTACCCACATATTCATTAAAGACGATCCAATTCACCCAAATTTATGCCCCGCCTACTCCGGCCCATACCTGGTTATAGACCGCAATAATGACGTTTTTAAAGTTATTAAGCGTGGCAAATTAATCTCAGTTGGCATTAACAATGTAAAACCCGGCTTTATTCATAATATTTCTAACTTAACACCTGAAACTGAACCTATTCCAGACACTACTCAAAGCTCCATCTTGTCGCCACCACAGCCACGTCCTCGCAGAAAAACTGTTTTTCCCCAAAGGCTGCGGGACTGCGTTGTTAACATAGAATAAGTTCATTATATTGCATCAATACTAATTGCTGTATGATATTTTGTAAATATTGTTATAACACATCCCATGTTACACGTCTATTTTTTAAAAATTGCAAAATTTTGTCAGGAGGGGAAGTCTGTAGTGATTCTATATAGATCACTACAAGTTCCTATAGAATAATGATAAATGGAAGGGCAACACTGAAAACGAGGAAGTAATAACTTGTGGATATAAAAACAAGAATAAAAGTATAACTGTAATGAAGTGTGTTATTTTGATTGTAAATATATGTTCTTTCAATTTCTGTTAAATAAGAATAAACAAATCAAAGAAAGTGTTCAATTATTTGTAGAATAACTATCTACACCTGTTAAGCGATGGAACTTCCGCAAGGCCAAATGGAGTCATTACATTGCTTCGACGAATAAATTTGCAAAGACTTTGTTACCGCCTGATTCACTTGATGTGGATCCGGCTTACCAGGACTTCTGTAATATCATTAAGAAAGCAGCCAATGTAAGCGTTAATTTCACTGTCCCCGTATTAAAATTAATAATTATGCAGCGTGGCGCTTGTTCATCCGCTTGGGGTGCTGTGGTTGGCGCGGGGTTCTTTATTTTTATTCTTTTCGGATAACGTGGTCGCCGCTAGTAGCAAGGTTTTAAATTGCAGCAGTATTGGCTTCTACTTTGTGGTTTCATAATTGTGTCGCCCGCTTCATACAAGGTAACAATTGTCATTTATTTACTTATTCAAGTTAAGTTACATTTTTTTGGGTTTTGGTAAATAAAAATTTACACAAAGTTGGCGGCTGGATTTTAATAAGTATTTTTCTCTTGTTTTAGTTGCCAACTGTCCTGTATCGGTTGTTACAACGGTTGTTATATCGGATACCCTTACTACCGGTGATAGCAAGTAAAGTAGGTTACGCCGTCTTAAAAACGGTGTTACTCCGGGATCGGTCTTGGTTCGCCTCCTATTTAACATCTATACGTACAATCTTTCTTTCATGATGTCCAGAAAGTTTGTTTATGCTGATGATTTAGCATTGTAGCACTCTTCTCGAAACTGGAAGGACTTGGAAGAGACTTTAAGCCAAGACATGTCTACACTTTCAGCATATCTCCAGACTTGGAGATTGACGCTCAGTCACACTAAGACGGTGACGGCAGCCTTTCACTTAAATAACCAAGAGGCCAAACGTGAGCTAAAAGTCTACAACAGGGGTTCCCAAACTGGGGCACATGTACCCCCAGGGGTACATTTCAACTTTTCAAGGGGTACATTAGATTAAGTATAAAGATATTCTTTCCATAACTTGTAATCTGCATTAAAATATTTTTTATCACCTGATATTAATAATTTGAAGACCTGAGTTTAAGAACTCTTGAGGAAGTCAGATTTTCACCCCAGTGAAAACTTTAACTACAACTACAGTAACTAGCAAGTCCACTTTCGCAGTTCACATGACTTATTTTGTCCAATGACGGCATGCAAGACAAAACAGTTGATTGATTGCTACAAGAACCGTAGTTACAAAGGCTAGAAAGCAAATACAGTCGACCCAGCGTATTTTAAACAACATTTACTGATTGAACTTCAACAAGATGGGTTTGCACGCGATGTGTACTCTGAGAAAAATTTGGGAGATTTTTGGTTTACGATGTGCAAGTCGTACAAAAGGATTGTGGAACCTGCTATTCAAGTATTGTTGTTGTTTCCATCAACATGGCTGTGTGAATCGACATTTTCAGTGATGCGTGGAATCAAATCAAAGTACCGATCACAACTCAAAACACCTGAACATGATCTTCCTTGTGCTGTTGCTAATGTTTCACCGCGTATTAATGAACTTGTTGCTAAAAAGCAGGTTCATCCATCACATTAGCTAGGACTGCTGGGCTTATTCAGCCGATATATTGTTAGTTTGATTGTAGTGTTTGTTTAAGCTTAGATTACATTGTTATGAATAACTTTGTGTGCTTTGATTAGTACTAATCACGCACCTTTTTCGTTTTAAACTAAAATAATCAATTTTAAAGGTTTAGCAAATTTAGAGGGAATGTAATGGGTTGCCTAGCTATAGAAAATAAGTTGTGCGTTAGAGCAAGTTGAGTTTTGCAGCTAAAAATATGACAAAATTTTGGGGGTACACGAGCGAATCTATAATTGTCCAAAGGGTACCCATGAACAGAAAGTTTGGGAAATCCTGGTGTACAACAATGGTAGACTTTACCGTTCTATACAACTCCTACTTACCTCGGAGTAAAACTGGACAGATCGCTCACGTTTTGTCACCATCTAGTGACATTGCGCAAAAAAAAATATCCTCGCGCGTCACACTGTTGAAACGACTCGTGGGCTAGGAATGGAGTGCTGGTTCTGAAACACTACGCATAACCGCCTTATCTCTAGTCTACTCAACAGCTGAGTACTGTGCGCCAGTCTGGTGTCGCAGTGCTCACACTCGCCTCATCGACAGTGTCTTAAACGACGCCTTTTGCATAGTCACTGGATGCCTGCGTCCCACTCCAACGGACCACCTACCTGTACTCTCAGGCATCCAGCCAGCTGAGCTTCGCCGAATGGGAGCGACACTCTTCTTGGCTTATCGTGGATCTCTGGACCCCGATCATATCTTGTATGGTCTCTTGAGTGGGTCCTCAGATACTCGCCAAGTGAGACTAAGATCCAGACGCTCGTTTGTGCCAGCTGTGCGGAATCTTTGGGACAACCTTGCCAGACTTACCAGACTTTGGACAACCTTGCCAGACTAGCGGACAGCAATATCTTGGCATCTCCGGAAGCAGGTCGGGGTAATTGCTTACCCTATGTATAGCGCCTCCGTCGCTTTCCTGCTAGTCAGGAGGATAAATATAGAGATAAAAATAAAAATAAAAAATAAAAAAAATATTAAAATATTTTTAGTAATAAGTGATGCTTGGCTACTGGGCTGCTCCTTAACTGTTAAATTAAAAACTTACAACAAATTACAAAATTTTGTTTAAAACATATATTAACATTTTTTCACAGAATTTTTTTGGTAAAAATTTTCCATACAAAAAAATTTAACAAGCCTTTTTGGTCCCTAGATAAAATACTGCATATTTTCTACACCGTGACATTACGTCATTGAACTTCTGCTTTGAGACTAAAATGGCGGAAGAATTTTATCTTTTGTTAAAATTAATATTCTTAATAGCTGTAGCTTTCATTATTACAAACTTTAATTTTGGATTGTATTAAAACCACTTTTAACAGCTCTGTTAACAATTAAAATTTTGTAGAGTTTTGTTTGATGTAACAGTTAGCATTTAGTGCTTTTTAATTTCCTTGTTTGTCTTAGTTGTGACGCGTTTCGTGTCATTTGACGTCTTAACTACGTAGCAGAAGAGTGTCCATTCCTGAAGCTGCATTTGATCACGACGAACTACGTAAGTACAAAAACAAAAACACTACCACGCTTCTTGGTTAATACATCTGTCTTGTGTATTTTAAGTATATTTTTGTCAAGTTTACCTATATTTATTGTTTTTATAAGAATCAACATTTTACATGTTTACTTAACTTGCTATGCATGTCTTGGTAATGTTCAAGTAAGCTATTATAAGAATTTGGGTCGACTTTGGATTACTTCCCATTGTTTCATATTCAACTACAGCTATATTGTAGAGCAATCTGTTCTAAGACTAAATATTTGCATCCAAATTTCAACTGTTGAACATGTTTTATATGTTTCAGTTTGTAAAATAAAACCTCCCAGTATTATTATAAAGTGACCTTTTTAAGCATACCAGTGTACAAATAATATGGTGTTTTATTGATTCGATATCTACTTAACTTATTTTAACTTGTAGATTTATGTATGGATTTCACATATTAACTTTTTAATTGTCATCATTACAGCTTAATAGATAAGATAAAAAATAATACTCAAAATTAAATTGTAGTATGTATTCCAATTTTTTATGCAACATAAAATTAGGCATCAGTTACCGGTATGTTAGTTATGAATTATGTTCTAATAGTTATGAACAGATCAGCTATGCTACTGTAAAATGGGGTAACTTTGATCAGTTAAGGTACCAGTAATAATATTTGATTTGTAGTCAAAAAAACTGAGCTGGAAAAAACTTCAAATGTTCTATAACACCCTAGCTGAAATTAATGTTGGTATTAGTGAGTTTTGATAAGTTTCAGTGAGTTTTGACAAGTTTTGGTGAGTTTCAGAAAAATGACTTTTTATCAGAAAATTACATATCTTTTCAAACAACTAAAAATCATATTTTTGATCTCTTCCAATATTTAAAAAATAAAAACAGTGATCCAAATGTTGTTCACTCTATTTTTACATTGGTTGTTGACGTGTGATCAAAGTTACCCCAAAGTACAGGGTAACTTTGTTCAGCAGTTTGGTTGAAAGCATTCAGCTGCGAAACTGTTATGATGTCATCAAAATATTTTTTTTGATAGCTCAGAAGCAGAGTGTTATGATTAGTAGGAAAAAAGTTTTCTTGTTGCAGCGTCATGTTGTTAAAAGCTAGAAACCTCCAAAATTGATCAAAGTTACCCTGTTTTACGGTATATGGAAGTGAAATGTGATATTTGAAAGAAGATAAAGTTGCTGTTTTGAGAAGAGCAGAAAGATCTATGGTGAGGGCAATGTGTGGTTTAAAGTTGATGGACAAGAGGAGTAAAGTGGAGTTGATAGACATGTTGGGCTTGAAGAAAGCAGTAGATATGCTGGCTAGGGTGAATGGTATGAGGTGGTATAGTCATGTTTTGAGACGACCTGAGAAAGATGCTTTGTTGAAGGCAATGGTACATGAAGTAGATGAAAAACGTAGCACAGGGCTGACCAAGGATGAAATGGAGGGAGCAAGTTGACAAAAACATGAGAAGGATTGGTTTAAGGCAAAAAGATGCGACTGATCAAAGTAGGTGGAGAGAAGGTGTAAGAAGAGTTGGGAAAGTAATGGGATGCACTTGGCCATCTCCATTTACTGGGAATATTTAAACGTTTTAAAATTAGATTGATTACATTGATCATCAATGCTTATTAATTGATTATTTTATTATTCTAACAACTAATACTTTAATATAATTCAGATCATATAACCTTTTTTCCCTATGGGGTTTTTCAAAACTTTTTTAATTGCAATAAACTAATATTTTTAAAAAGTTTGCATAATTATAATTGTCAGGTTTAATTAAGAATACTAAATTTTTTAATGAATAGTATAGTTTTTATGTTTAATTTCAAAGTAAATTAAGTAATTCAAAATTACAAACTATTGGTATAGTTATTATTTATTCTTTTTAAATTTTAAATTTACTCAAGTTTTATTGTACTCATATGCATTGAATAGTTAAATTTAATTGTTGTAATGATGATGCTGTTGATGTGATTTTTGTTCAAATCTGATTTTATTACTTTCATTTTATATCTTTAGAAAAGAAATGATAACATTGATTTTTGCTTGGTAGTTTTAGCAAGCAGTTTTTAAAAGTTTTTCTGATTACACTGTCTTATTTCAACTTTTCTTTTGTATTAAAACATTTTTCTTTCTAATAGCATCTTGCATTTTTTTTTTTCTTTTGTTTATTTTTCGTGCTTGACAGTGAGTTGCTATAGATCCGTGTCATTATATTCTTTTAACTAAATTAATGCTGTTGACATACATAATTATACATATTATTTTAACTAATAAAACTATAACCGATAACTTTGATTACTTGAGGCAGTTATAGTTTCAGTTAGCAACATAAGCTATCAACATTTAACTGTTAACCACTGCTACCATTTTGAACACCCAGTTATTAAGGCAATTACAAATCATGTTGAATCAATATCCAGCACCAAACAAAGAAACAAATGTGAATGCAAAAGTTATCACATGCTTTTGTTCACTTATTTAATTGAATTTATATGGAGAAAAAGTTTGGAAATGACCCATTTAAATACTGTTTCATAATAATCAAATCAAAATAAGTGGAGTTATTAGTTAAAAGCAGCTGAGGGGAAAAACAAACAACTTTTAAAAATTTGGCAAATTAAAAATCATTGATTTTCTTGTGTTTGATGGCATTTGCATAATTATGTATACTGTGACAAGACATAGTCAGAAAAATGAGACATGGTCAGAAAGAGAAACATGGCAGTAATAGAGAAAAGTAAAAATAAGTGAGTGGA
Source organism: Diplosoma virens (assembly GCA_963680785.1). Taxonomy (NCBI): domain Eukaryota; kingdom Metazoa; phylum Chordata; class Ascidiacea; order Aplousobranchia; family Didemnidae; genus Diplosoma; species Diplosoma virens. Next base: position 66,772,707 of record OY796881.1, on the reverse strand, counting down.
TGTGATCGAAAAAGCAAAAAAAAGTAAAGACTGGTTTTGATTAAACAGGTGACATTTTAATAAAATAATAATTAATTTTTTGATCTAGCATTAAAAATGTAAAATTGCTGGTTTTTCCTGTTTATAGTTTTGTAACTCTTGAGTGGGCATGCTGGTTGTATCTAGATGTGGATTGCATTTTTCAAAATTTTATGTTGTCTTGAAATTGGTTGTATTTTTGCTTATTAGCCTACATATATAGTTATATATTGCACATACCAACTTTAGTCTTTTAAGTCATAAGCAAGAAATTGAATTCAATAAAATATTAAAGCAGTAGAATTAAGGTTTTACAAAGAAATCTCTGTATATTATAATTTGTAAACCTTGATTTTATAATTAATTTTTACTGGTGTAAACTTCAACTGAAGAAATGGAGTGCTATTTATTTTAGTTGATATTGCTGCATTTTTTGCACCTTTTTGGTTCAATGAGTTTGTAAAAAACTAAGTTGATTTTTCTATTTTATCTTGCCATTCAATAACAAATTTTCAGTAGCTGTAGTGAGTGTCTAATCATAGATGCAACTGTAGAAAAAGTCTATGGTCTGTGTTATTCAGGATGCCAAATGATATTTCAATCAAAACGGGTCTGCCAGGCAAAAAAGGTTGTAGACCTTTTTAAGCAGTAACCATAAAATAATATTTTAACACAAAAGTTAAAAAAAAGTATAGCCTTTCTGGCTTTAATTAATTGCAAAAAGATTTATGTAAATTTGCAAAAAGATTTTTAATATTTAATTTTTAAGATGTTTAAAAATACCAATCAAGTATAAATAATCTTGGTACATTTTATACTGTAGCAACATGATTATCAGTTTGGGTGAGTAATTTAAACAGAATTCAACATTAAACTAAAATATTTCATATAGCAATACTGGTATTGATAAAAATCTTCTGTTTTATAATTATAATGTTTAAGCAAGGCTATTTTTGCACATAACTGTTTGCTATGAGAGGATTTGTTGCTAACTTGTTCAAAAGTTTATAATTGTGGTGACAAATTTATTCTTTAGATTACTTGATTTTTTTGTGAATATTGTTATGAAAAATTTTGCTTGTTTGAATCAAATGAAAGAAATAATTATCTTTTCTAATACACCAAAAAAACACTTAGCTGATTTTTGTCAATTTAACATTAATTGCAAAAAAGCAATAATTTAACATAATTTGAATAATTTTTTTTAGTAACAGAATGTAAAAAATTATATTTACAGTTTTTATTTGCTGAGAAATTTGAAATTAAATCTACAGTAGAATACCAATAATCAGAAACTAGAGTGATTGGGATAAGTGCCTTTGTTGTGGGGGGGGGGGGGTAATCAAAATGAATATATACTTAAAAAACAAAATGCTTTTTGATTGATTTGGAATTTAAAGTTTTGTCTTCATAGTAACTACAATTTATTTTTTTACTGTAGTCACTAGATTAGTTTAAAGCTTAAAGATTTATGCATTTGAACACACTTTTTGCTTTTGCCACATTTTTGGCATATCATGCTTTAATGACTTTTTTAAAGCATTGTTTGGATAATTATTATTCTACTGTAGTTTTAAATTATACATTGAATGTTGTGTATCAATAGAAAATCAAAATGCTATAAATCAACTAGATTGTAAAGTTTTAGTTTGGTTGGTAGTGTTGCAATATAACCCACAATTGGTTTTGATTATTTTGACTGTTAGTAGCCTAATTTAACTCATTGACTGTGTGAAGAAGAATTTATTCATTGTATAAATCATGTTGGTTGGAAGTCAACATAATGATTTTTAATTGAAGAAATGTATAATGTACATATTAAGTATTTTTACTTAGCTGGAAAAAAGTGAATATATATGTGTAAATTTCTGGCTAATCTATTTTTTAGTTGGCGGTTAAGTTGCATGTTGCAGTCAAAAGGTTAAGCTTGTTAATTTTGGTTTTGATTTGAGTTTTTGTTGATAATACAACATCTGTAAACTTAAGTTAGCTATTCACAAATATTATATTTAGGTGCATTTATTAAATGGATGGTATCGTTGCTGAAAGCAATGGAACAAATGAAGAGGTTCCAACAGCCCAAATTCAAATTCAAGTAGTATGTTATCAAATATAATTATTTACATTGAGTTATTGGTGCTGGCTTATATAACAAGTTATGTTGATCTTAAGGCAGCAGTATTTGTTGTAAATACGCATATTTTTTGGAAAGAGTGTAATATGGAAGTTTAAATAAATAAAGTCCAAGTTAGAAAATCATTTAATCTTTTATAAATATTTACTTTGCAGGCTGTACAAACGATTTTATTCTCCAATTAATTGTGGAAGTGTAAAAAAATTCCTCATTGTGTTAGTTTTTTCATGTTTTTTTTTATTGGCCTACTTACTTAAATTCAAAGTTTTTTTTGCACTCTCATTGTTATGAAAGATTACAGTGCAATACATACTTAATTTTTTATTTAATTTAATAAATCATTGTGTGTTATACCATTATTATGTAGTTAATTTATGCTTGAGTGATTAGTTTCATATTAAGTGAGTATTACAGGCCGTTCTTTTTCCATCAAGAAAGTAAATGAGTAAGCCGCAAAACAGTTCGTGTAAAATGTTTGTGATAAGCCATGTTACTGTTGCTGTATCATTAGCAAAGAGAGCTATTTCCTTCCGTCTCTTTGCTGTGTATAATTACACCTGCGCAGCTGTATAGGTTGTTTTCATTGCTAAGTGAGCTTAGTTAAGATAGAAGAAGGCTTATTATTATTAATTTTTAAATGGTCCCATTACTTGTTTCTATGTTGTACAAAGTACCCGTATTTTCCTTAATTAAGTTAAATTTTTGAGGAACTGAGTCTGTTTTAAAAATTATTTTGAAGTTGTTGAGAAATATTGGTGATTTCGTTTTTTGGAGATTAAATTGTGCAGATGAATACAATTATAATTTAGATGTAGTTATAGCATTTAAAATATTTCTTGATAGTTTAAATTTAAAGTATTGCTACAATATGACAATGATGAGCCTGCTGCCTCATATTGAAGATTGGGTATGTGCTTTGCATTTATACTAAAATCACTGATTGGAACTTTTGTTAATGATATAAATTTAATAACTGTTTGAATATTCGTTATCTAAGCAACTCTGTGTGTGTGTTAGCTTTTTTTTTTTTTTTTTTTTCTTGCACAGTCTGGAACTGGCGAAACGCAAATGGTGACCTTGCCTTTATCCATGGCCACTGCTATTACGGCACAAAATAATCAAAACTCGTCAAATCAGCAGGCGACCGCGCAAACTGCCACTGTTGAGGTATAATAAAATTTATTATTGAATCTTAATTGTTGTAATTCGTGTCTGCTGAAAAGATTTTTGATACTTTACCATTTGGTTAGTGAGTTTCAATAAATAAAAAAGTATTAAATTTTGTTTGTTTTGGAAGGACACGGCAAAAAGAAGAGAATTACTCTCAAGGCGCCCATCTTATCGGTTAGTATTATTGTGTTTTCTTTCGTCTAATTCAATTTTTAAAAAAATTAATAAAAAACAAAAACCAACAATTTTTGTTATCTTAAAAAATTTTATTAGCTTAAATAAGTGTTTGATTGGAGTTGAGGCATAAAATTAGATTCATTTTTAAACTTTTTTTTCTCGAAATGCATAATTGTTGATTTTGGATAATCTTCCGTTGTGTTCCATGCCCTGCAATCACGTGGCAGGTTAGATACCTGAAGCAGATCTTTTTCATTTCACTGCATTCGACCGCAGTTCAGTTGCACGCTCAATTCAAGAAATTTTGTAGCGTGTCGTGTGACTTCAACGTTGAATGACTCTATTGCTCGTAAACGTCAAATGAAATTCAGGAAAATTCTGAGCGAACTGTCTGGACAACCCGACACTCGAGCGGTCAAGGAAGAACCAAGTGACAGTAAATCCTCGGACAGCTCTGAATCGGATTCTGGTGGACAATCATCCACAATCTTGCCATCATCACTCACATACCAAACTGCCACCGGGGCCAGTAAGATATTGCTTGTTTTTTCTGTTTTTGACTTTTTTTCGCAATATCCCTTGTGGAATACTGCGCTTTGACATTATTTGTATGGTCGGCACTGGAATTAGTGGAAGCATCATGTCACTGTGTGTGATAACGCGTTCATTTGTCACGCAGTCTGTGTAGGCTTGGGCTTCTGTGTTAATTTTCCTGTCATCTCGCCGGAAATTGACTTAATTTCACTTCCTCGTCTGTTAACTGGCAGGACACTGAACAGCAGGCTTAAAGCTCAAGTTATAGCTTTGAAATTTCGATTGTTCTTGCTATTTGCTTTCTTAAATTTGTTAATGCGTGCTTATTTGATGAAACGTTTTTATGTCGCACTTAGTCATTTGCACGTCAATTGACTGCTTATTTTTAGCTACTTGTTCTTGCCGTTCGAGAATTTACCTGATTAATTAATTGACTTTACAGTTATTTTTGATTCTGTTTCTTGCTTTTATTTGAGTGAGTAGCGGTTTTTTCTGAGTCAAAAATAGCTTTCCATCCGACATTTTGTTCTGAATTCTTTCTGCCGCCATTTCATTAATTGATTTATGAAATGGAATATGTTGCAATTCAGTTTGATACAAGGCTGTGATTGAAGCGTGGATGCTTTTTGTGTTAAACTTTGCTAACTACTTGGCTTGTAACAATTCATTAGTTTATGTTTTAAAATTAAGTTCTATTCCGGAGAATCGTGTCATTATATGTATATTAGTATAATCATCATTGATAATTAGTATATATCTCGTTTATAAAATATTTTGTACGTGAATTTCAGCGTAAATAACGTCAATGCTTTGATTTCGTATGTAATTTTTGTCGAATATAAGAAACTTAGCGTCAGTCCACATGAAGCAAAAAGTCGTTTTTCGAAAAGCGCCCGAAATTGAAAGCTTTTCTTTGTAAGTTTCGAAACTCACGTGATCGATTTGTAGCGCCTTTGTCGTGCTCACGCGCGTCATGCCGGTCACTCTGATGCTCGGATCTTGTGTTTTACAGTAAATGTCCCCGCACAGGCCATACAATTATCGACATTGAGCCACGAGCAGAACCCGGTTTCATCTGTTGCAGGCATACAGACCTTCTCCATGGCTAGCGCCTTGGGACAAGGGCAAGCCACTCTGGTGCAAGGTGATGGAACAACTACCGGAAACACCTTATGGATGCCGACCAATCACGTTGTAGTGCAAGGTGGTACGTTTGAAATTCATATGATTTGCTTTCTGGATGTTTTTTTGTCTCGTTTGAAAGTCTATCGAGAACATACTTCTATTTGTTTTGCTAAAAATACGATTGTTTTAATATTGTGTAGAGTGGTATGTACTTCAAATTATAATATGGTTTAACATCGATGAGTTAACTGTAGGCGACAATCAAATGTATCAAATACGTACCCCCACCTCCACCGCTACAATCCCGGGGGTCGTAATGGCGGGGGCCAGCATGCAATCTCCTCAGCAAATGGCGGAAGAAGCATCGAGGAAGCGGGAGTTGAGGTTAATGAAGAACAGGTCAGTCAATTTTTTTTAACTTTTGCTAAACTTTTCTTATAGTACAGGAACTCGAAACTTTCGTTTATAGTTGTCGAATGTTTATATAGTATAATGCTAGAAGCATAGAGTGCTTTCATACGTTTGACTGTCTGTATTAAAATATAAAAATGCTCTTTACTATTTTAAATTGAATTTAAAACAATTTCACTGTTTTCATTATTTTGCACACGTAAATAGTTTCTCGAATATTCTAGGGAAGCAGCCAAAGAATGTCGACGCCGTAAGAAGGAATACGTCAAGTGCTTGGAGACCCGAGTGACTGTGCTCGAGAATCAAAACAAGCAGCTCATAGACGAACTAAAATCGTTGAAAGAGTTGTACGTGCACAAGCAGGTCGAGTGAGCCGGGGAAGCCCCGTCGCCGAGAATCGGCCGTCGTACTTTTCTGACAATTTCCGAGTTGAGATTCTTTCGGGCGAATCGCAAGCCCAGGCGACAAAATCTTTTTACTGACTGTTTTTTATACTAGGGGCTTTTTGCAATCGTTTTTCGCTGGCTCCAGCGTCTCGGTCGAGTTTCCGGCATCTGTGCGACCAATCTACTGTTACTGTAAAAGCTTGTCTTGATACAAGTGTTTTTTTTAATGAGATGAAGTGAGCTCGCCTTGAAATTATTGTTGGAAGCAGAGTCGGCACTTATAAAGCGACACTTGGCGTTAGTCGCTTGCGTGTCGTAGACGGCTTCGTCTCGGATGAAACGGTGTAGAATAACGTGAAATCATGCTATTCAGTCGATGACTTCGGCGCGGGACGAACATGATCCCTCTCACGACTGCATACGTTATGCATGTTTATGCATGCATACGTTATGCATTAAAGGCTTAATCTTTTGTTTTTTACAAGTGGTAACGCTCGCTGAAAGCTGGACAAGTTGCGGTGTCATGTGTTTGCACCGTTGTGATGCCTCTTATCACCAGGTTTCATTTTCAAACTTTAGTTTCAATTTTCCTGTAGAAACGTGGAAATCCTTAACGTTCGGGTACTATTCGCTCTTACGCATTCCATATTTTATTGTGCTGATGGCGAACCTTATTTTGCTCAAATTTAATCTAAAGATTTTTAACAACATCATTTTACGTTGAACCCTGAAAGCTTGAGCTGTCTCAAAAACTAGACACAATGATGGATTATTTAAGCTGTTTACGTGATGGTCTTTTGCCTGGTTTAATCAACTCAGTAATCAGACACATTGCAAGACTTGAATTTGCAATAAAAATAAATTTGCAAAGATACTTCATCAATATTTTTAATGCTGTTAAATGATGCACAAAAATAATTGCAGATAAACACGACAATTCTGAAAGAGTGTATATATGAGCCATTGAAGTTCATTGTTTTTACTGCCTTGGTTTCCGTATATCGTTAATATGTTTATTCGTTTGTTTACATTTGAAGTTCTACGCAGAAATGTTTGTTGATTATAAACAATTTGAAGTTGACAAGGTCTTAATTTTAATTGAAATGCAGCCTTATATTTTTCAGCACAAAGCTCCATGAAAAATTTGTTCTAAACTGTTTAATTCAGTGGTTTTCGAACGTTTCTGCATGTCAACCTTAAAACGAAAAAAGAATATTTTATCGACCCCTGATCTTCGCATATTGAAGATTTTTTTGATCTTAACCTGAAGCAACTAGGACCGCTTTGAGAACCACTGGTTTAATAGCTTAGCATTATAAAATTCCGCTTTGGACTGTCCCAAGCCCGTCTGCGAAAGGAGAAGGCTCAGCGTCGGGGGGGCATCCGGCCGTGAAACTGTGGCTAGTTTCGTGACCCGACAATTCATCAAACATCGGAACGACACTTTATCAAAACGATACTTGACCGAATTATGAAAGAAAAAACTTACAACTTTAAATCTGTTCCAATTTTGTCAATTTTTTGTCCCAAAAACATAGGGATCTCTAAAAAAAATTTTTTTTCTGTGAATCTGTCTCTAATTTCTGAAAGGGTGGGGTCATGGCACAATGCTCCCCTAAATAACTGGCTACAATGTAAAAAGAAAGCAAAAAATGGCAACAATAGGCATCTAACAAAACAACCATGACAAAAAATCTAGTTGCTGCCCCTCCCCCTAAAAATGCTTGGCCCAGAAACCTTGTTAAAAACCTTGACCTTGAAAACAAATTAAAAAAAAAAAACAAACTGTCTTCTGTGACCTCTGCTTTATGAATCTACTTTACAGTAAGGAAGAGATTGTTTAATCGCAGAAACACAAAAGTAAATCTTTTTATCAACTGTCGTGGTACCGGCTAGTTTAGTGAAATGCAGCGATTAAATAATAAGTATATAAAAGATGCTTGACTGGTACCTGGCAGGCAGCAGATAACAGTTATCTAATCTCACGAATATATTCAACCTTTATTAAACCAGTGATTATGAAACTTTGGATTCGTCATTCAAAACCGTCAGATCTCGTGCTCCGAGGTACCCGATGTATGGGGCACGGAGTCAAAACGTGGTTTTGGTTTAAAGGCGCCGCACTTGTCAGGCGGTAATATGTGCATGGACGGATGGACTCGTACCACCAGTCTGCAGGCGATAGCTTGACTCAAGCTGTTTGGGGCAAGGTTATTTCAACAGGCCTGGTACTAGTCATGGGTATGAAAACACGGAGCCTGGATCTATTCTCATTGTACTCCGTGTTCCATCTATAATTCGTCCTTTCAAAAGCGCGGATACCTATTCTGGCAAGGTTGCGTGATGGATTCCATGCAGCTGGCACAAACGAGTGTCTAAATCTTAGTCTCTCTTGACAAGCATCTGAGGAGCCACTTAAGAGACCATACAAGATATGATCAGGGTCCAGAGATCTACGGTGAGCCAAGGAAAGTGTCGCTCCCATTAGGCGAAACTCATCTGGCTGGATACCTGAAAGTATAGGTAAGTGGTCCGTTGGAGTGGGACGCAGGCATACGCAAGGCGTCATTCAAGACACTGTCGAGACGAGTGTGAGCGCTGCGACACCAGACGGGTGCGCAGTACCCAGCTGTTGAGTAGACCAGATAGGGCAGCTGTGCGTAGTGTTTTGGCACCAGTATCCCATCCCGAACCTACAAGTCGCCTCAGCAGCGTGACGCGCGAGGATAGTTTTTTGCGCAATGCCATTAAACAGTGACGAATGTGAGCAGCCTGTCCAGTTTTACCCCAAGATAAGTAGGGATTGGATAGAACAGTAAAACTCTATTGTTGCTGTAGACTTTTAGCTCAAGTTTATTTAAGTGAAAGGCTGCCGTCACTGTCATAGTGTGACTGAGCTTCAACCTCAAAGTCTGGAGATGCGCTGAAAGCGTAGTCATGCCTTGGCTTAAAGTTTCCTCCAAGTCCTTCCAGTTTCCAGAAGAGTGTAATGATGCTAAATCGTTAGCATAAGCAAACTTTCTGGAAATCATGGAAGGCCGATTGTCCGTATAGATGTTAAATAGGAGGGGAGCCAAGACCGATCCCAGAGGAACGCCGTTTTTCAGACGGCGTAACCTGCTTTAATTACTGTCACCGGTAGTAAGGGTGAAACTTTGGTTTCGGACAAGCTCCATGATCATTCTGACCTTGTGCGTTTTCGGAAGAAACCTCAGCAGCTTGCAGGTAAGGTCATGGTGACCCCGTTAATTATGAAATCATAGACAATAATATCAATTGTCATCAAAACGTCGATATATTCTTTGCTTAACAAAATTTCAAACCGATAAACTTGTTATAAAAAAAATTAATTTGAAAACTGCAGGATTTAGCCCGGACCACGGTTTGAAAATTACTGCATTAAACAGTTAAGCCAGAATTTACAAATATTAAAATTAAACTTCTTCGTATAGAGTAGCTGGTAAATAAAACAATTCGTGACTGAGAAGATTTGAGCACAATCGTTTATCTGCTTTAAGGTGAACTTTATTGGTAGTTAGTACTTATACGACTTATCGCATGTTCATTCTAAACAAACGTTACGATTGAGATTATGATCAGCCTTACAGCAAAGTAACTTTCTCGATGCTAATTTGTTTCACCAACGTTGTTAAACTAGTCACCTCCCCTGAATTGACCAAGAATGATTCATGTATTGATCGGATTCAGCACATTCTTTACCGCAGTTCTTCATTTACGAACAGAATCTTTGCACATTTAATTTTTGACGAAATAAAAAAAATTTCAACTCTTTATATTCTAGAATTATATACAATAATTTTGGAAATTTCTTGCAAGCGCAACCATAAGCAAGAAAAGTCTGCTTATGAAATGATTGAGCTTAATAATGCCTTCGGCAAGTGACGTAATTAATCGATCAAGACTCCTGATTAGCATGAGCTTTGTTGTTAGCGTCAACTCCTAACCATGGCACTCTGCCGTGAACCGGTACTAATTTGAGCAAAAATATGGGAGTTAAAAGTACCCTCATGCATAGGCGTACGCAAGGGGGGGTTTCAGGGGTCAACCCCCCCTCCCCCTTGAAGAATGACGTTCAGGCATATATACATGGTAATAAGTAGGCTTCCATAATATGATTTTAGTTTCTATTGTTTACTGCACTTTTTAAACTAAATTACTGCTTGCGCATCAATTTTTGTTATCGCCTAAATTGCGTCAAGTTAGCTAATGTACAGCTGCCACTTGTGAAGAAAACCTTCAAAATTGTAAAATATTGAAAGTTAAGGATTTTATGCTTTGCTTTTGATGTCTATCGTTTTATTACAATGCTTTCCCATGAGATACAAGCCTACTTACTCAGTTGTACATTGATATGAAAAATAAAACAAGTTTTAAGCACCTAAGGAGGATTTGAAACATTGATTGATTGAACTCTGATAAACGTGACAAAAAAAATTTAAATATGAATTGTAAAATATAATATAAAATAGTTTAACTGATCAAGTCACCATTGTAAAAAGTTTTTTTCTATGAGACGAAGGCTCATAAAACTTTATAAAGTAATAATTGTACACCATAACTAAATAAGAAAATTTTATAAAAATGGTTCTTTGTTTTTACTAAAATTATTTTAATGTGCAGCTAGATAGCGTTTATAGCAGTTGCAATACAGTTTGTTCGATAAAGCAGTTAGAGTTTAATATTTCTAAATCAAACTATCATGCAATTAATTACCATCTAATTTATTAAAATCCCAACTGTAAGAGTATGTTTCGCGAAAGTATGATCGTCACGGGTATCTTATTCAAATAGAAATGAATATGTAGCAAAATATGAGCTATCTTTATACTTTGGTAGTAGCCTACCTGGTATCTGCCTTGTGATCGTAATCATTATTAAAATTGAGTTCGTTCTGAGCTGAATTAATTAAATTGTAACAGCGAGCTTAACTCGAGAAAACTTTTGATATTTAAAGCATTTTTATTTTTTTAGTATTGTCTGTTTTAAAATGTAAAACTAATCGAAAATTTTAGGCAGTTTTACAAGAATGAGCCGAAAATGTTAAACTTGTTAAAATCAAGTAATTTGAAATGGTAAAAATTTGTCATAAAATTTTTTTAATTACGTCTTTTCCAAAATTAAGTTTGTAATTATTTGATTTCCTAAATTCTAACTTTGTTATTAAATGCTAAAAATGGTATTTAAAAATAAATAGAAAATAATCAAAAATTTTACGCTTATGGCGTTTTGCAAAGGATGACGCATGACGTTTATTGTTATTGCTCTATTTCTTTGATAGTTAACAATTAACATTATTGCTTTCAAAATTATCAGTTAATATTTTTTGCACTGGTACAAATTTTTTTATCCTGCCATTCGTATTGATAATATACGATTACTCTAACAAGAATTAATTTAAAAGAGATTTCAGGTTGCATAATTTTTTAATCTTAAAAGAATTTATTTAATCATTCAGTCATGTTTCCTCAACAAAAAAGGAGAAAAACTTTGTTAGACTTTAACTTTAAAAAAATTCGTAATAACGACTGCGAAAATGTTAAAAAAAGTATTCCCGTTGATGATTTGGCATGTAGCAAAAATAATCCGCAGAATGTAATAGAAGAACCAGGTGAGACTCCAGACGCAGACAAAGCAACAAAAGATTTAGTTTTACAACCGTCAAATGACATTTCACTTTGTATAGGAAAAACTTATACTCAAGCAGAAAGACTTCGAATGCTAAAAAACATATGTATTCCGGATCAGTCTTTTAATTTTCCAATTACCGCAACCAATCACCGAAATTTACGGTTTCAGCACCGCTGGTTTATTCGCTTCAAGTGGTTAGCGTACTCATATTTAGAAAATGGAGCCTTTTGCAAATATTGCGTTTTATTTGGAAGTAAAGCAGGCAGTGGAGTTGGAAACCAACCTCTAGGAACTTTGTGTGCGGTAAAGTTTCAAAAGTGGAAAAATGCGCTTGAACGCTTTGCAGACCACGAGAGCACAAAATATCACCGCGACAGTGTGGTGGCAGCAGAGACCGTTATGTCAATCTTATCAGGAAAACAAGATAGCATCGAAATTCAACTTAATCAGCAACAGAAGCAAACAATTTTAGAAAACCGAAGAAAAATCACACCAATTATAGAAACAATTATACTCTGTGGTCGACAGGGTATTCCTTTAAGAGGACATCGGGATAGTGGTCCACTCACTTTCGAATCAGAAAAAAATCTAGAAGATAATAATAATGACGGAAATTTGCGTGCTTTACTTCGATACAGAATGAAACATGATCAAGTTTTCAAGAATGATTTTCTTTCTGCCGGACGCAACTCTCAGTATATCAGCCCAAGAATGCAAAACGAAATTATAAGTATTTGCAATGACTTGATACTTAAGCGATTGGTCGATTCCATTAACAGGTCCAGATTTTTTTCTGTATTGGCTGACGAAACAACCGATATATCATGTCAGGAACAATTGACTCTTTGTGCTCGGTACGTAAGTGATGACTTTGCTATTGAAGAATCTTTTCTCCAGTTTGTACCCATAACAGATCTATCAGGCAAGAATTTGGCTTCAACAATTTTCAACAATTTATCGGACATTGGTATTGATGTTTCAAAAATGCGCGGTCAAGGATACGATGGGGCCACAGCTATGAGTAAAAGATTGAATGGTGCCCAAGCCTATATCAGGGAAATTATTCCTACAGCTCTTTACGTTCACTGTGCAGCCCATAGTCTTAATTTGGCTGTCTCTAATTCATGCGATCTCTCGCCGGTTCGTAACTGCATGGGAACAATAGCTTCAGTTTACAATTTTTTCAATGCTCCAAAACGTCAAAACATTTTACGCAAATCTATCAACACGATTTCGTCAACAACAAAAGCTCAAAAACTTGTTCAAATTTGTGCTACCAGATGGGTCGATCGACACGAGAGTGTCAGTGTCTTTTCAAATTTACAATTTGCTGTTGTAGAAGCTCTGACAGAAATTTCAACATGGCCAGACAGAGAAACTTCATCACGAGCTCTACAGTTGCTATCGACAATTAGGCAAAGTGAATTTTGCATTGCTCTCTTAGTTTTAAAAAAGATTTTTGAATACAGTGTTGTTTTGTGCAAAGTTATGCAAAAAAAGTCGATAAACCTTCTTGAGGCCGTCAACATTGCACATGATATTGCAAATGAATTGAAGTGTCTTAGGGAAAAAGCCGAAGATGAATTTCACCAGCTCTATATTTCTGCGCAAGAAACGGCCAAAACCCAAAATTTTATTTTAAAAACACCACGCCTTACTTCAAGACATACCAATCGATGCAACATTGCTGTTAAAACAGATGAAGAATATTTTAGAGTAGGAATTTTTATTCCATTTCTTGATAACTTTATTGTGACTCTCGAAGCACGATTTACTGCCCACAAATCGATTATTGGTGGATTTCAGTGTTTAATTCCTGCTGATCCAACCATTGGACCAACTCCTCAACAAATTAAAAGTATTCAAATTTTGGGAAGATTTTACGAAAATGATTTAACGAAATCCTCGGAAGAACTAGTACCTGAACTGATATTATGGTACAGGAAACTTTCTCGGTTGAACGTAACAGAAAGACCAACTGATGCGTTGAGCAGCATCAAGGAATGCAGTTCCGATGCTTTTCCAAACATATTTACATTAATGACCATTTTGTTAACTCTTCCAGTGACAACATGCACTAGTGAACGATCGTTTTCCACATTGCGCAGACTAAAAACGTATTTACGAAACACAACTGGCACCACTCGAATGAATGGACTTGCGTTGTTAAACATTTATAGGAACTACACGCCTTGCCTTGATGACGTAATTAACAGATTAAGTGAAAAAAACAGGCGTTTGAATATAAGCCTGTGAAAAAACTTTAAATATTTGTTAAGTAAGGTTATTTTTTTGTTCATTTGATTTTTCACCTTTTGTTCTCATCATTTATACGAGTTGCTTATGTTGCTTTTAGTTTGGAAAGTTTCTTGTCATATTTGAATTAAATTTGCGTACTCGCACATGCCTTTTCAATAGTTAGTTTTACGGTTTCGTAAAAAGAAATTTATGCTACTGCAAGGTGTTCTTAAAAGCATAACACTTTGTTTTTGAATGTAGGCCTAATTTTTGAAGTTTTTGCCCATTACCAGGACCACTTAGAGCAATCGTTTTTTTGGTTCCAAAACCCCCCCTTCACAAATTTCTGCGTACGCCACTGCCCTCATGCAATGTTTTTAGAATACAAATACAAGTGTCCATTCACTTTAGCGTTTTTTGTAGCATTACAACTTTCAGTATAACAAATAGATTGCCCAGAAATGGTAATACTTTTTTCAAAATGGGTCAAAACAGTGACAGTTTAATTAAGTAAATGAATCATTGGTTAAATTGAGAACAAAATAAGTTTAGAATACTCTTAAAACATATAGTAAACAAATAAACTATAGCATTTAGTGTTCTGTTTTGTTATGGGATAAAATTTTTGTAAAAAATGTTTTAATTCTAGTAAAAACTTGTCAAAGCAATAACTTTTAATATGGATTTACACGCATTTGTGAAAAACTTAGTAGTTAATTCAAAATCAGATTGGTGAATCAAATTAACATAAAGCATCTTTAATAAAGGCTTATAGTTGGTAGATGGTATAAATCAGTGATTCAAAACCTTTATTTTAGTCATGGATCTTCTTCAAAAAATTGTCAAGTCTACGGATCCCTAAATTTTAAAAACCGACTTTGACTGACAATTTTTGAAAGTTCTTAAAATTCTGCCCAACTTTCAACGCACTTGCGGACCCCTGAAACCTTTTCTGGTCGTAAACTACTAGTCTAAGTTAAAAAAAATTAGTGTTTTTAAAGAGATCTTAAATTAATTTTAAAAACTTTAAATCGTAATGCCTGACTCATAATTGATTAAAACACTGGCACCTAAACGATTTCTATATTGCTGGTGCGAGGATATTATTTATTGTCATTACCCTTTTGCTGCTAATCAACAGCACGTGTTGGTCTCAAAGTCATTGTGAGGACAAAAAAGCACAAAACAAATCTTTTTCTTGTTCGAAAATCAAGTTAAAAATTTTTATTAAAGGCTTAGCGGATAAAGCAGCGAGCTAGAGGTTGGACACAAGAGATATAAAAAACCTTTGATTATTTTTACCCTCAAATTTGTTGGGTATGGCCCAAAGTTGAAAAATACTGTTTTTGAGTGACATTTCTCAGCATTCAAAATTTTATGTGGCTTTTAGGAAGGGACCAATCTCTTATCATCAAAGTCACTTTTGGTTTTGTGAAGAACAATAGTCACTTTGTCATTTCTGATAGCCCACTCAAAGGCTTGTTTTCATTTCAAGAGTCACCTAGATTAAATTGGAAACCGGTTTCTTAATTAATTAACAAAATTAGGTCAAGCTCATTGGTTGTATGATTTAAAAAAAAAGGCTTGACAGAGCAGCCGGTTTTCGTTTTTCTCAAATTTTGTATAATTATGAAATGTTTCTAATCTGGCCGCCAATGGTTGTCCCAGATGTGGTTTCTAAACAACATGAAGAAAGTTGTCTCAATATGCCTGACATATTTTATGCTCGATCAATTAAAATCATTCAAATTCAAATCATTACATTTTGATATTAAATTTAAAACATTCTGATAAAACGCAAAACTCAAGGAAACATAAATAAGCAATTTTTAAGAGAACCGACAGTGACAAGAACAATAAAAAAATGAAACATAAAGAAAGTGGCAAAAGCATTTCAAATTATTAAATTGATAAAGAAAAAACAATTTAAGCCGTCATGGCTTCACCATCAAAAAAATATTGCACTTGAACTGGTGAAAATTTCAACATTGTATCGACTACACCGTCGTGACCGGAAATCCTTCATCAGAAGAAGATCGGAAAAAAGTCTTTGATTGTTTTCGAGGCTTTGAAAAAAACGATTTCGATCTCAGCATTTCGCCGGGGTACTTGGCCTTTTCACGGGGGGGTTTCAGTGATGCTCCATCCATAGGGTTGCCGCCATTATAAACAAGATTATTATTGTTTTTATTTGTATTATTGTTTGAATTAAGGCTGGAGGTGTTTGCTTCATAAGCGGATTGTTTATCATCCGACACTTGCTCTTCCGCAAGACCGTAACGTACGCAAGCAACCCATAAATCATTAAGGATTTCTTCCGCCCGTTGGTGGCAAGAAAAAAGCAGATCACGTTGTCCCTTGATGACGCTACAGTTCCACAAAAAATGATCTAAAACATTGCTCCGTTCTTTTGGCGAAGCCAAAGCTGAAAACTGCTTCTTTAATTTTCCTTGCTTTTTTCCTATTGTTCCATTTCCAGAGTAAACCTCAAAATTTTGTTCGTCAGTGGGGGATTCACCTTGAAGATAATCGGAGAAATCCTACAAATAAATTTTAGCTAAAATCTTACAACATCTACTTTAAGAGTAAATTATTGCTTAAACTAGTGCTGTAGTGTTTAGCAATTCTTTTTCATAGACGTTTGGTGGTACAGAATTTGAAGATGGTGTGAAGTAAAAGGTTTTTCTTCCCAAAGCTTCTCATCTGACACTCTTCAGGGAAAATCTTCAGAATAAAGCAGAAATGAAACCGAACTGGATGATAAAGAGGAAAGCAGAGTTCTTATTGGCTGAAAGAAGTTAGCTAATGAGAGAAAAGATTAAGAAATTTTCAAAGAGTACACAAATTCTTTTTGTTTGCATAGTAGGGGATTAAGAGATTTAATGAAAATCACTTCAAGAGCAGAAAGGTGAAAAAAAGAGCGACCTCAAGCGAGAATAAAAAATTTGTCGCTGTTGTAGTGAAGAGCGCTTTGGGCGTTGTCAAGAAGATGTTGACGAATGGCGGATTCTTGAAATTGTTGTGGGCGTATGTTGGCCTTGCAAGAGCGGGAAAGGCTTTGGCGGTTGTGCGAGGCAGGAGGAATGGCGATGGATCTAGGAACGTGTTGTTTGATTCGCTCTTCTAAGCGTTGAGACGTGCGACCAACGTACCGACTATCGCAGTGACACACAAACTGATAAATACGGGAAGGTAACACGTTTTTCTTAGTTGTTGCTAAGAGCTGTCGGGTTGTAAAAATAACACGTGGTTCGACGGAGAAAAAGCAGCGTTTCACAGCAGACGTAATCTGCTTTTTGAACTTCATCGAGACATTTCCAATCTATGGGATGTGTAGGTAGACAGGGCACTTTTCCATTGTGTGAACCGGGTAAGAATTTAGTTGTTGAAATTTTTGTTTGAAAGCCGAATCGATTGCATGTTCCGGGTAGCCATTTTCTAATAGAATTGAACGAATTTTTCCAAGCTCTGGGTAATTTCGTTCAATTCTATTAGAAAATGGCAACCCGGAACATGCAATTTCTGATTCCAATCGAAACTAGAATTTTTTCGAAGTGGAACAGAAATTCCGGCTAAAATTGGAATTACGTCCAAATTAAAGTCTTTAATAATTTTGACGCTATGATTGTTTTGTGGTGGTGGTGGGTTTACCCGACCCATTCCTGGGGATGGGGTCTGGCTGGGGAAGGGGTCAAGAGAGGCTCCATTCCTGGGGAAGGGGTCAAGAGAGGCTCCAAGTTTAGTGAGAGAGTTTGCTAAGTCATTGTCTGGAAGGAAAGAATTATCAGGTATTCATTCAAAATGAACTACCTCAGAGTCCGATAAAATATTAAGAAGAGATTGGTTGTCAAAAAGGGATTTGGGAGTTAAGTAAATTAAAGGAGCAGAGAGGGTTGACAAGACAGATAGAAAGTCAGAGAACAAGGTAACAGATTCAAACTCACATGTCTTGGAGTGAGAGATACACCACTCGAGAGCATAAAGAATGGCATCGTAGCTGGTGGTCCAGAGTTCAGCCGAGAAGGAGAGGGAAGTGGCAGTGAGACATACACAACTAATGTGTATCCCTGCACTACCCTGTTCCAGCACACCAGGAACCAATCCATCAGTTCAGGCAGTGATGTCGCTGTGGGGTAGGGAGAATAGTTGGAAAGTAGCGGCGGTGTTGCGAAGGGAGGGAGGGTCATTACGAGAGCATGGAGAAAAGAGTTGGTGTGAGATAGTTTAAGAGGAAGGAGTAGACCAGGGAGGTTTAGAAGGAAAAAGCATTAGGGGTTCGCGCGATATCAGTAGGTTAGGGGTAAGGTTATGTGAGCGGGAGAAGGATCTCCATGATCCTTTCTTAGCACGTTTTCTTAGCACGTTTGCGGGGCCCGATGAGGTTGAGTTTGGGAGTTGAGAGATAGCTGAGGTTTTAGAGAGGAAAAAGGTGAGCAGAAAGTGGAGTGTGAGAGTATTACAATGGGCAGTTCTAATTTTATTCATGTTTGCCTTTTCAGTACTTCGAAAGGGTTTTGGGGTTTGGGTAGAGAAGTGGCTAAGGGTTTTTAAGGCGAAGAAATTTTTGCCTAAGGGTCCTCCGGGATGTGGGAGTCCCAGGATGAATGATGGCAGTTAAAACTGCAGAAAATGTAAGTTGTAGGGGACAATGGTTAGAGGAAGGATGAGAAGGATTTAGGGAAAGAGTCAAAAGAAGAAGAGCGGATAGGAGGGACATAGATATTGAAAAGGTGTATAGGTGAGGCCCCTTTTATTTTAACTGTGACAGCTAAATAATTGGAGCTGGGATCAAAGGAGGAAAGGTGTTTTGTAGTGAGGGGGGAGTAGGTTGGACCGTTTTTGACAAATATAAGGACACCATCTCCAAGGTTTCCCGTAGAGTCGATAATTCCTCTCCTCAACATAGAGCGGTCCTTTTTAAGAGTTCTATAACCGGTGATGTAAAAAGTGGAGTCAGAAGAGAAGTGGGACTCCTGTGCAAAAATGAGATTGTACTAATTTTGTGAAAGAAATTGTATAAGTTCAGTACGACGGGGGAGAATTAGATTGGCATTCCATTGGAGGATTTGTAGGCTGTTTTGGGAGGGAGAAGAAGGATGGAAAGAAGATTGTGTGAGAGGAGAAGTGGAGGGTTGGGGTTGAGGAGGAGGTAGACATGACGTTGAGGGTGGGTAAGTAAAAGTTAGTTGGGAGTGGTTAGGAAGGTCGGGGGGTTATTAATGGTTGAGAGATGTTTTAGGGAGTTGGTTTTTTAAGATGAGGATTTTTGAGTTTTACGATAAAGATAGTGAAACAGTTTGGGAAGAGGAGGGAGAAGTTTGAGAGGAAGGTGGGCACATTGGACAGGTCGACAAGTGCCCGGAAAAATTTTCCGAAAGTCACCGGGAGAGAGACCAGAGCAAGCGAAATGCGCCCAGAGAGAACAGTTGGCACATTGTACTGATCTGTTTTCCCAGGTGACACGACGGGAGCAGACAAAGAAGAAGTCTATTGGGCCAGGGTTGGGGTGAATGTCACCGCTGATGAGTAGATGCATAAGCATAAGAAGCAGCGGTGAGTGGGATAAATAAAGAGGAGGTTTAGGGTTGGAAAAAGGACTAAAAAAGTTTTTAGAAAGGTGAATGAAGAGAGGAGGCGGTCATCTGGGATTAAGAATTGTCCATCTGTAATCGCGCAGTGAACAGCAGGGATAAAAAATAAGGAGAAAAATTGTCCAAAGGGGAGTCGCCCGAGGATGAGATCCTCGGGAAATCGACAAGCCATTTTGACCCTCCCCAGTGAAGGTAAGAGGACTGCATCACCACGATGAGGTGACTTGTCGCTGGTGCAGATTGTTGTTTTGTCGTGAAAAAGCCGTCAAGATAATCTTAAGCCAAAAAGTTACAACAAAATACAAGTCACTATGAGCCGAAGCGTGTAACGAACTCACAAAACCTATCTCGACAGCCTTGCGTTTTACTGCAGCGGTGACTAGCGATTGGCATCCCTGTCTCAGATTTGAAATTAAAACAAAATTTTGTATATTTTTAAATTTTGCATTAGATATTGTACAAGTAAAATTTATGGTTAGAAACAGAAGAAATTTGGGTCGGAATTCCAGTGAACTTTTTGTTGCAAACAGCAGGCACTATTGTGATAGTGCCAGCAAGTAGCGCCGTTTATCAAAATGGGATAATATGGGGCAAATGGGCAACGAAAACTTACGACACACCTCAAAATGTAAAGCGAGGATAAAACAGCGATGTGGGATACTTTTTTTTAACAAAGCCCGATTGCAAGCAAAATATTTCAAATTTTAGTTGTTTTTATAACATTAATAAAATTCAGTAAAACCATTAATAAAAAATGATAAATTTGATACAGTTTTTTAGATGCATAAACTGCTAATTTATAACTGAATAGGCTTCACCAGTTGTATTCAATAAGTTTAACTTTCCTTTCCATATCTTTGCTTTAAAAGATCAAGAATTGCAGCCCATTAATTACTACGTAATATTTCTTATTTTGTTATAACAAACCATGGTTTACCTTTGCAAGAACCAATAAAAGCAAATAATAAGAATCAAACCTTGAACATCTGGCTGGCCTTCTCGTGCAGTGAAGACAGCGTGTTGCAGCAATTCAGAGCTTGATTAGTGACGGTCAAGCATTCGTCCATCAAAACGTCCAGAGACACACCAACCCGTTTCCACTCTTCGTTGCACGACCCTTCAATCACCATGGAAACTCTTTTGTTGCTTCGAGTGAAGCGCGGAAAATTCGCGGTCGTCTTAAATTCCGAGGAAACTGGATTCTTGGCCGGGTCTATGTCGGTTCCGGTATTGGTGTTGCTTGCGGATCTCTTCGAAGAACGTTCAAATCTTTTTAAGGATCCATTTGCATGTTTTATTTTAATCGAGTTCTTGTCGCATGACGTTGACTGCAAGGTGGCAGCGCGTTTTGCAAGAGCTCGGATGCATTGCAAGATGGTTCCCAAGCGAGGCCCTCCGCAAGTCTCCTTGAAATTGACCAAAGACGACTGAAAACTTCTAGACAAGGAGGTAGCGAGATCCAACTGCTCTGTTGAGCTTTCAAACACATTGTCGATTTCCGGCTTATTCAAGTTATAAAGAGGAGTTAAAAGGAATTCCTTTCGGCTTCGTTGCCTCTTCAATCGCTTTTGTTGCCCTTTTTTTCCAGAAGCTTTCGAGTTGTAAGTCGATAAATTGGAAGTTGGGGTGCTGGGTTGGGAACTACTTAAATCAGGGTCTGATATGGCAATATGAACGAATAGACTAGCGCCATCAAGCGGTTCGTCGAAGAGAGAGCGAAGTTTCAAGTGGCGGTACCCTGGTTGCAAGCAATCGAACGGAATTGTGTATTGACCTGTATCAAAAATAGATTTGGTTTTTGTGATCACAAAAATTATAATTTTGGGCAGAAATATTAGTCTAAGTTTATTTTGATTGGTTTAAATCATTAATCTACATGTGGTTGAATTGTTATTATCTCTGCTATCTGGATCCCTATATTATCCCTTCAGATCCGCAAACGAAATGACAACAAAATTTCATTGCAATTCAGTAGCATTAGTAATTAAGAGAAGTGGTGAATTTTGTCGTAGCGCGATTTGTTGGATCTATAAAACGCAAAAAAGGTGAAGTCTGTTTGAATAGGGGTCAAACATTTTCTATTTTTTATTTGGTAATTCTTTCGATTAAGTAACATTCACAATCAAATCCAAGAGCGATATAGAGAAGCTTCACAGCAAGTTTTTTAATTTCATAGATTAGATGATTAGACAAGACATTGACCTCAAGTGTTTTACTAAAACTGAACTAACAAGTAAGAAAAATTCAAGTTTTATTTGAATTATAAAAAAAATAAATATAAGAGTCCAAGAAATATCGGAGTTATATTGTAAACGAGCAAGTCCTGTTAAGAAAACAGGTATCATTTTGATTTACGCCATGCATACCTATAAATTCGTCACCGATGAAGTCATCATCCAGCACCACAAAGCGGATCAAGGCAAGGGAGGGGAGCAGCAGTTTGAACTCGAAGAGCTCGTCAAAAATTGACGAATCTCCGCTGTTGTTGAGAGCCGTTCTGGTTCGCTGATCCGAGCAATCGGCAGGAAAACCAAACAGCTCAATCAAAACGTAAGGATCAATCACGTGACTTTTGGCACCTGTAATTGGATGGCTACGCTTTATAAAAGTTACATAAAAGCAGGAAGCAGCTCATGTATACTGGTCGTGTTTTTATTTAAACTGTTATCAACAGCTGTTGATTTGTGTAAAACAATTAAAACGCTCAAGTCCATTAATTAGGCAAGTATGTACAGGCCTGTTTTTTACCTAATTCGAACTCATCAAAACGCTATACCTTCACGTCAAAAATTTGCGCAATTTTCTAGTTGTGGTTTCATTCCAGAAAGGTCAGTTTTGACCGGAGCGCAAAGATTTTTTAGTTACTTTTTGACCATAAAGTTTTTTGATTTTGCACTTCTATCTTCTGCAAGAAAAAATTAACAACACAGAAAAAGAGCCGCTTCTTTTAACGAATCAAAAGGTTTTGTTGATTCTGCCGGAAACTGATTCAAGGACTAATTTTTGTGACTTATGAACTCCAGATTGACAAGGTCATAACAAAGATTTTCAAACCAGTTCTGTACTGAGATTCATATTCATTAAAAAGTGCAAAACAAGAAGCTGGTGTGGTGGTGTGTACTTTTTCGCACGTCCGTTGGCTTAATCAAAAAAAATTGCTGTTAATCATTTTAAAAGAGTTCTGATCTACGTGTTTTCAAATGGCGACCAAATTCTATCAAAGTTTAAAGGATTCACCTCCTCCTCTGGGTTTAGGAAAATTTTGTCCGCTTATGATCCGGAGATGAAGAATTTTCGAAGCGACTCCCGGCAGTTCCGTTTTAGCTTCCGCATCGAAGTATTGCAACTGCACAAGTGTCACAATCAATACAATTTTGTTTACGCGACTCAAATCGCAATCTGAATGAAACGAAGCATCGCGACGCGCGATTACCTCGTTCCGCATCGCTTCCGGTTTCAAGACGTAGCCGCAGTTACCGTTCATCGAGAACTTTCCATCGTTGATGTCCATCATTAGACCTGAGAAGTCCGATATGATCGTTAAGATAATAGACAAAAAACAAAAAGAAACCAGAGTTTGCAAAACAAGTTTTACAGGTTTGTGTCGTCATAAAGCTTTATCTTTGTAGAGGGAATAGAAAAAAGATTCTTTTTACATCTTGTACTTAATTCTCAGGAAAAAATTTGTAATGATTTGAGACAATTTTAAAAAACAAAGCTTTTTAAAAATGCATTTGAAAAAATCTCCTAGTATCGTAGAATGTAAAGTTTTTAATATTTTTTTATCGCATGATACCAAAATAAAGAGTGTATCGTATTGGTTTTTCTATTTGTGTTGCAATCAATTAAATTTTATTAGCACAAAAAATAGGTAGTACAGTTAGTGTTTATAACATTAATTATTCTGAGTTTACTATAAGACATGCTTTAATACAAGCACGTACAACCGCGAACCTCCATGTTGTTTCATGCAGTCCGTGTAATAATTCATATTAAAATTTGCATCATAATTAAAGATACACTGTAAAATTTTTGAACCCACAGAAATTTTACTAAACTCTGCAAACATCGACAGCGCCGTCTGCAATGATCAAAATGTAATTCGCAGTATTTTTTGCAGCGAGCCGATTTAGAATAGGGTGTTAGTAGCTGGTAAAGTATTTTGGAATAGTTGAAACAGTGATACAATAGTCATTCATGTGGTCCACATCAGAGCAAATATAAATTTTTGCAGTCTCTGTGATATATTGCGGTCAAGCTGCAAAGCTTTTTTTTACAGTTTTACAGTGCTTGGTTAGCAGCATTGGATTGAAATTACCTGATTGTTAATGCATGATAGGCAGATAGAGATTGAGAATTGCCAATGCTATTTTAGTTTTTGTTAGCTTCTTTAAACTTTTTAAATTGAATTTGCAATTTTTTTTTGCGGAAAGCAAAAAGCTGTTTAAACTAAATTTAGTCTTAATTCAAAACAATTTTATGATGGGTACAAAATGAAAACTTGATGATGAAGATTGAAAATGATGAAGGGCGAGTTTTTAACAGTGTGTCGTTTCGATCAACCATTCGTACGAGTTTCGTCTTCAAATTCCTTTTTTAGTGAATGCGATTTTCTGTTTTTTTACATTTTTATTGTAAAGATTTTTATTTAAATAAAGCTATTGATTTTGTCTCTTTTTTTGTGCTTTTTTTTTGTGGGAAATGTTCTTTTTAATAGTTTTTTGATAAACCAAAAAAAGTTTACTTATTTTTTCAAAAGCTGAAATATTGCAGATCTTTTTTATATAATTTTCAAAAATTTCAACAATTTTTTCTGTAACTACTGAAAACTATCAAGTACCTGGAGTTTGGTAATTCAGAGCTGCCATTTGTACTCCGCAATTCCATAAATCCTGCGGATTAAAGTTTCCCGAATCGTGACGAAATGCGCTCGGATAAACACGAATCAAAAATCTAACAAAACAAAATTTTATATCCTACTTAAGCATTTAACACGAAGAACAAATATTTACTTTTTTGTTTGCGATACGAAGTCCTCAGGGCTGGTCATTGCTGCCTGAAAAGCCTCTTCCTCCTCAATCGAACAAGTTTGCTCACTTCGGCTTTAAACAAACAATTTAAAGATCAGTAAAAATAACTGCTTTTCAGTTGTTTTAAATCATTTGTAGTTATCATTATGAAACGAGCATCCGTGATTTTCGTTTTATAAAACCATTCAATTACAATTTAAAAACAAACAAACAAAACAATAGCGCTGCAAAAGGATGCGAGTTTGTCAGTCTATCTAAGTAATCATGCATTCGGCATACACGAATCACGACACTATGTTGTTCCTTGAAAAACCACTTAAAATAAATTTCTTAATTAGGCCATATTGCTACAACAATGGTACTCAGATTTAAACAGAAAGCAGCCCTACGGCAAACATCAATAGGCCTGTATGTATTATTACTAGTTGTATCTGACGATAGGATGAAGAAATAGACTGTTTTGCGATGAAACAAAATGCACCGAATTGCTTCTAAGAAAAACCAAAATCATTTTTTGCAGTTTGCAAAATAGTGAGAAACTCGATCATTCAAGCTGTCATTATCTTTAGTCAGCTGATGCATGTTTAATTAATGACGTTTCCGAGCAGTGATGAAAAACAAAAAAATATATATTTTACGTATTTAAAAGATTAAATTACACAAAGCAGATTAAAGACTCAACGCACAAAATCTGAACCATTGCAGTCAAACCTCGGTTTACAAACGCAATTATTTCTGGAAAGCTGTTCGAAAACCGAATCATATTTTCCCATTGTAAATAATGTAAAAAAGATTAATTCGTTCCACGCGCCAAAAGAATAACTTACAATATACCTTGTATATCATAAAATAAAACCATTTCTTCCAAGAGTAAATAAAACAAAACCTAACAAGTAATTTATATTTACATAACTTCATATAGCATAAAAATTTACATAACAATGTATATTTAATAATACATGTATTTTTTTCCTTGACCAATATCACTTCTCGCTTTCATTGGATCCATGACTAAGGGCTAATGAAGAGAAAAGAAAGTTTTGTACAATAAAATTGTAAATGCACAGCGTAACAATGAATGTTATAAACGTAACAATAAAGCACAAGTAACAATAAAGCAACGTAACAATGAATGTACTGTAACTCGTATGCTGGTGAGCAAAAAAAGTTGTTCGAGAACCGAATTGTTGTTCGAATATCGGGTCATTTTTAACTCAAATTTTTGTTCGAAAACCGAATTATTCAAATTCCGAGACGTTCGTAAACCGAGGTTTGACTGTAGTTATATCTTGATGAAATATGTAACAAAATCTTTTGATCTTTTTTAATAAAAAATGGCTAAAACTGCATTTTTCAGTAATTTATATACTCAAACTCAAAAAATTAACACTTAATTTTTAATTGAAAACGTTAATTGTCAAGTTTTGGACTATATCTTTGTAAGTCTTAAGATAAATATTGCGAGTTTCTGCTATCATATAACTTCAGTAATCTCATACTATTGAAATAGTAAATAATAACTATACCATTATATTCCCAATTACTTCCTTCTATGTATTTTACAGTCTTGTTTTTACGTGTTATAAATTTATCATAATATGAATTTCGAGTGGAGCTCAAAACGTTAATATCTTTTTGTAAATATGGCATATCATTGTATCGGCATAGCTAGGGGTTAAAAATTTTTTTAATTTTCAAATATTTAAAAAATCTCCTACCTGTAGATAAAACAATGAGTAAACATTAAAACACACGGAGATAATTAACCAGCTTCACCAGAATATACTGTAGTTTGCAAAAGAAATTAAGTATAATTTTTGATTGACATGATTTATAACACAATTTTTTTTTGATTTATTCTTGCATAAAATCGTGCAAAGCTTTCAATCAAATATATTTGCTTTCACTTGTCGCTTTGTTTTAATGATTTTATTGCCAATTTTGGTAACCAAATAATAACCAAGTGACTTTTGAATTAAAAATGTATCGCCTGCAAATGACACGAAGACTTTTGATGGGATGTAAGCAGTATTAATAATACGTAGAAAGACACAAAAAGTCCTTGGGGACGTATAAATCACAAAAACGCAGTTCATTTTCTGTTTAAAGCATGATTTTCTTTCATGAAAACTCAAAAACTTAAAAAGAAAACAACTAAAACCAAAATTCCTCTAATAAATGAGTAAGCATATTAGAAAAGTACCGAAAAATAAAACTGCAGAACTTAGTAGTAAAAGCCACAAATAAAATTTGTAAGCCGTTTAATCTTCATTCCTTAACAAAAAAAACTTTAATTATTAATTGATTTAATTGGCTTAAATCTAAAAATCACAATAAAACAACTTTAGACTTCTAACGTATAATTTGTAACAACATCTACTGTCAATAGCATTAATTTCATCACCATAAAATAACCATAAATAGTCACCTGTACAAATGTTTTCTGACGGAGAGATTTTCAGTAGTGACGTGAAGGGATACAAGATCTGAAAGTTCTCGAACAAGCAGTTGCTTGTCTTTGGTTTGTTTATCTTTGATCGTGTTTTCTTTTTTCAAAAAAACGTCGTTGACCGCGGGTTGCAATGCAGATAGCTTTTGTAAATAAGACAAAAAAATTTTAGCATAAATAAAATTTATTTTTAAAACTACCCCAAATCTTACGTTTAGTCATAGAAACCGCTAAAAACAGAAAAATTTTACCTCTGTTACAACTTCTTCTCCCTCGTCGTCATCGGTGACGTAGCCGATGTCGTCAGCATGTTCTGATGGGAGTTTTCTTGATCGGATTAAAAATCGATTTTGAAGTGATTTGGGAGACGGAAGGCAGGAAAAAACTTTTTCCGTCTTTTTAACGTAAATTTTCTCTCCCAGAATTTCCTTGAGAGTTTTAGCCATCTCCAACTGCTGATTTTGCGAGCAATGATTCTCGATGCAAATAATGACCGGGTAGGAAGAATTGTGAAACGCACATTCGTGGATTGCGTTTATGACGTGATTAAATGGAATTCTAAATGTCAAGTTAAAAAATAAGTGTATGAAAATCGTGAACAAAAACTACATTAGCACCTATATCACTATCCATCACAAAGACATAATATCCAGAAAAAAAAGATGTTTATGCTATGAGTAAGAGCTCACGTTTTAGACTGAGAGAACTTTGTTAAAAAAAGTGAAAGAAGTTAAAATCTGTAAAAGAAGTTTTTAACTAGTTTCCAAAGTAAAGCACTTTGCAACCTTTACTCATCATATTTTTTATTGATAGAAATTAAATGGCAGCACTTACGAGTTGCTTCGGGTGTGACCGTGAGCGACAACTGGTTCGCCATCAGGCCCGTCCCAACAATCCAATTCGACTGAGCGGCAACATCTGAAACAAAATTATCTTTTTTCTTCTGATCGTTTTATTCGCAGTTTCCTGGGTTAATTATAAGCTTCCCAACTCATCATAGTTCTAGTCTTAATATTCGAACGCTTTTTAAACATCTGATCTGAAGTTTAAAAAAGTTTTCATATTTCATTTGGCGGGCTTATTATTAGTGTTCACAATTTTCAACGGTAAAAAAACGTTTTTTAAGTTAATTTATTTTTTTAGAAACAATGCTTCTTGAGACAGAAAACAGTTGTTTATGAAGGATAGATTTAAATTGTAAAAAAGCAATCAATTCAAAATTCAAACAGCAAAGCGTGATAATTGGAAATTCTGACAGCGAAATGCGATTTATTTAAAACACCCAAATCACCTCAGAAGCGCGCGAATGTACGCGCTAATATTGCAGGGACCCAGCTGGTCTTCTATCAAGTAGGTGTTGTGGGAGGAGGCAATAAAATAATGCGACAACGGCTGACTCATATCTTGGCAGACCTGAAAATAGATATCCTTTTTAACTTCATCAGTCTCATGTTTTTACTTATATTCACTTATTTACTCGTATAAATAGATATCACTTCTAAATACTGTTCTAATGTATAACGTTTTTCACCGCTTCCTTTTAGTCAGCCTTTAATGCTGCGGCTGAGAAATAAACAAACATGCACATATAAAAATGGATTGCACAAAAACACAACCGAAATAAGTCTGAAATCTTAACTTGAAAGCAAAAAAATTCTAAAAGATTAATCATTCTAAAAGGTCAGGTAACAAAAGATTCCATGAAACATATATGACAAAACGTCGGCACTTCTTAAATATTCAGTATGTTACAGTTTAAACATTCTGTTACAGCACCATCTCACCTCATTATGTTTTGGATTGAATAAATCACATTGCTCTGACATGAGATACTTTGTAAAGCCATCAATTCCCAAGGCTGGAATTGATCTAAAATATTCAGATGGTTCAAAATTGTTTATTATTTCCATGCAGTCTTCTTCTGTAACGTTAGAAAAACCTGAAAAACAAAAATAAACAAACGTTTTACATATTGATAGCTTACAAATATTTTTCAGGGCGGTTTCCAGCAAATTACTACATTGTTTCAAAGAATTTTATAGGCGAATTAATTTTGTGTTGATTGCGTTTTTTTTAACTTGAGCAAAAATTTTGTCAGTCATTATATCAAGTTATTAATTGAACTTTGGTTGAAAAGATTTTGCAATAAGAGGATACAGCTGTAGTTGAAATGGAACCTAGAATAGGATAGGAACCTTATTGCTTTAAGCGCATTACACAAAGTAGTGATATTTTCATGACATTTCGTTGGCTTCATTAACCGTTTTACTTTCTGATAAGCAGCCTAAAATGTAAGACAAAGATTACATCTTTTAAATCATTGCTAAATTTTAATTACTCTAGGCACCAGTAAAAAAACATTGCTTGGAATGATTGCAACTATGATGCAACTACGAAATCTTTTATCTAAGATTAAATTTAGAGGTTGATATAAGAACCGCATTTTAGGAGATATCTCTAAACAATATGTTTTACTCTTATAAGCATTAATTCTGACTGAAAAAAGAAATTTCGCATCTAATTTTGATGTCAGAGCTTGAGTTAAAATATAAACAGCAGTGTCACCAACGCATTGACCAGGGCCCCAGAACGAGAGGGCCCTGCATTGCTACATTTTATTGTAAAATATTTACGTTAAAAACTAAAGTAAACTTGTTATTTTGTTTAGAATCTACGCATATATTCTTTTCGTGCATCATTTTTACTTATTTCATGAGGTTTTTTGTTATAGCCTACTTAGGGCCCCATTCTAGCCGTCTAGTGTTCGTGTCTGGCTCGGCTCCTTTTGTTCTTACAAAACTTATATGTTGATACAGAATCAAACATCATTTTCATCATTTACAACTATCATTACTTTGTGACTAAGTGTTTACAATCACAAGATTTCAAACTGTTCAATTGTTGCAACAAGCTTGCTTTCAATTCAAATTTGGCAGAAGCATAGCTGAAACTACAAGCCCACAAAAGCACATGTCAGGAAGGAGCAAAACTACAGTAATAGTGAGGACTGAGATATAGCTAGTACAGTAGGAGAAAAGCAAAAAGTAAAGCGCTAGCTTCAAGCCATTACAGCATATTTTCGTTTATTTGAATCGTTGAAGGCCGGCAGTAGGCTAATATATGCATGCGGCTTGACGTTATGAGGCTATTCTAACGAGACGTCAGCGCGCCTAACTACAAATCTATCCTGGTGCTGAATATCTGGTTCGATTCTCACTTCAGTTGCGAGTATAATGAAGATGCCGATTAATTTTTAAGGTTACATGCTTCTAGAATTCATATACTTTACTGACTGTTGTCTAAATTTTATTGAAAGCTTTATTATGAGACTTCAGTTCAGTGGTTCTCAAACGTTTCAGAGTTTTCAGGTCCGCGGCCCCCTTACAGAGACTTTTAAACACCCGGGGCCCCCACCTTAGAATGTTGTACCAAAATTCAAGTGAAGACCAAAAAGAAAAAAGTCATCACTTTAAAACTGTTTCTAATTTTATCAAGTTTGTTTCAAAAGTAAATTGAAATTCAAAATAAGGATTCTTCTCGTGCCCCCGGGTAAAAAACCCAGGGCCTCCCTTTGAGAACCCCTGATCTAGTTGACTACTATTTAGTATGAGAAAGCTCATCAAAGAAGAGAAAAAAAGACACAAGCTAAAACAAGAAGTAGCTGAGGCAGCCAGAAATTATCTGCAATTGAGTTCGTGGCTAATTCAACTGGAAATATCTGAGCACAAGCATGGTTTAATAACAACAAGGCAAGTAACTTCGGTGAGTTGTGTTAGTGACAATGAGAATTATACTACGCAAACGGTCATAGGACAGAAACTATTTCCATAAATTGTGTTCAAGAAAGTTGCAGCAATGCCCCTGAAGCTTTACAGAGTCCTGATAATCGTTCATCTGCAATCGGATTGCACAAATTAATAACAAATTTCGTTCAGCAGAAAGGGCTTGACATAAAAAACTGCTGTGGACAAAGATATGATGGCGCAGCAGTGATAAGCGGGAAGTACTTCGGCTTGCAAAAGAAGATTTATAAGCTATGTGGCTCCACATACTTACTACGTGCATTGTGCTTCACACAATTTAATATTAGTGTTAATAGTTACCATGGAAGCCGTGACTGAGACCGATCAATTTTACGGCACCATTGAGTCAGTATACAATTTTTTTGCGCATAGCATTGTGCGGTTGCAAAAGCTTCAGAATGTCCATGATCGCTCTTTTTCAAATACTACATTAAAACCGTTAAATTCAATTCGATGGTCTGGTCGGTATGATGTTGTCTATTTGAAGGAAATTTTATGACGTTATGAAATGCTTGACTCACATAATACTTACCAGTACAAAGCCATACGAAAGAGATGAAGCTATGACAATAAAGAAGCAGATAAAAAACTTTGACAGATTGGAAAACTCTGACTAGTTGTTCAGTGCAAGGTTTTGCAGATCGCCAATGTTCCTTCGAAAGCTGTGCAGTTTAAACCAACAGACTTGATTTCTGCCCTTAAACTTTTGCAAATTTCTACACAAGACATTGCTCAACATTAAAGAAGTCTTAACGCAGTACGTTGGTTGTATCATCGATTGCAAATGTTACCCGCGGCTTTGTATTTCATGCCTCGAATTTCCTGGGTAAAAACTTTTTGTAACTTTGCTAATCAGCAAATGACTGACACGAAAAGTTTTTCCATAACGCCGACTTGTAGAAAAAAGAGAAACAAACACAGTGATACTGGTGCTGAAAGAAGTAGACCAATTGAATTGTGCCCAAAAAATTGGGGGCCCCATAATGGACGTTTGCACCGGGGCCCTAATTGTAGAAGTTACGGCCCTGAGTGTCACAATATATAATTAAATTAGGGCTATGACGTTAATTTATTCAACTTGAAAATTAATAAAGTTACATTTGCTTTTTTTGTTTTTTTTGGGGGGGCAAGAAATACAACTTAGGCGAACTTAATTACCTTGCTCAGCTTCAAGAAACACGCTCAAATCCTCCATAGTAAGTCGATCATCGTGCGAAGAATAACGAACCATTGTGAAGTAAATTTCCGGCCGTGTGACGACGTCCTAGCACAAAATAAACACTTTTAGAGTGGGGCAGAGTGTCAAACTCATTCGAAGCAGCGTGCCGCATTTACGGCGCTCAATTAAACGTGGGCTTGAGTTCGCATAAAAACAAGAGTTGGGCCATAATTTCGAGAACAACGGAATTGACCAGGACTTCGGTGCACCAGCATGACACCCAAGGTGCAGAGCGCCGTTCCTCAACCAGTGTCTCAGGCAAGAAATGGTGTGTTTTGAAATACACTTGTTTGTTGCGGTAAAAAGTAATTTCTTTTTAGATCAAAGGTTTTCACTTAGGTTTGTGGCAGTACGCAGGAAGTAAACAAAAAAACAGGTCTTCACTTTGCTTATAGCAATGATGGGCCACAACCATTGCGTTACAAGTTTTTTGGCCACCAATGGTAAAAGATTGAAAAGCACTGGTGTATAAAAACAAACATCAGTTATTTTATAAAATAGACGTATCAAAAATCCCATATTTAAAATCACGGTAATTCTTAAATTTATCGAGCACTAACATTTAATCGATTTAAAATTATTGAAAATTTTAAAGAAAGTTGTGAATAATTATATTAACAAAGATCTCGAAAGGCTGTTAGTACGAGGCCAAACTATTGCTTGTTCCTTTCAGACAATTTATAGTCTGAAAGGAACAATTATCTGAAAGGAACAATTACTATTTACAATAATTTTCAAAAAAAAATTAAAAAACATCGATAGATACATTGGAGATACGAAGATACAACTGTAAAATAGTTTATGTCAATAGTGTTTTGCATAGTAGACCTATCAAAATAGTTGCATTAAATTCCACTTTATCTGATTCAGATTTTCATTTGTTTATTTGCACTAAACATTTACAAATGAACACAGCCTAGAATTGAGATTCAACATAACGACGAGGCGACTGCGAAATGACGGTAAAGTCTTTAATTAAGCAGCTGCCTTAAAATCTACCAAAAACCAAATAAAATTGATTATTACATGTTTGCCAAAAACTATTTGAGGGTCTCGGATCGCGTAATTTTTAATTCAATAGCATCGGAAAATTAAACACAACCAGATTCTCATAATTACAACTAGCTTGGTAAAAAGACAATTTTTGATAGCTATCATAGACGGTATGTACAAACTGTTTAAAACAAACAAAAATGTTTTAAGCAAAATATATTCTAATTAAATTTATTTATAAATTTTAGTAAAAGAAATGAGGACAAAGTTTTTTGTTTAGAGGGTTTACCTTAAACAATTGAACGAATTCTTCCCGTGAAAGTTTCTTTTTGTTACATATTTTATTTTGTAGATATTCTTGCAATATTTGCTTGATACTTAATTCTCGGATCCCGTCACTCAAATTCTAAACAAGATTATGAGTTAAGAACTTTTGATAAATCATCCAATTTTTCAACTCCAAATGCGCCTATACTTAGAACACAATTATAATTAATCGGTTATGGTGGGGGATGTAAGTTACGCAACTAAATACACATTCGTACAGTTATAAGCTTCAAGGACTCTTCTTCATCAAGGAATCCATCATTGTTAATATCAGCAGTTTCGAAAACCGAAAAAAGCCAATCATCTCTTGCATCTGGGACCGTTTCAGAATCCTTCGGGTCTTTGCCGGACATTAAATAGCGAAGTCCTAAATACAGCTTCCATTAAAAGTTTAGCGGTTTGGTGTTTCTACAATACGGTACTCTAAAGTTTTTTTTTGTTACTGATGTTATTATTGTTAATTGTCTTGATTACTAAAAGATCAATTTTTCGATACAATACCTTACGAAATTCCCCTTGATGTTGAATGGTAATTTCGCGTCAACTTATTGGAGTTCTATTGACATTTTAAAAAGTGACTATAAAGCTTATTTTATAAAATCAACAGTCTATTTCCTAAAGGTTCCGCGGCAGTTTGTCGAAAATAACTGCTCTCAGATTACTTTCACCAAAAAATTAAACAATCGAAAGCTTATAGAACCATTCGCGTTGAAATAGCTTTTTTAAAAATGTGTCGTGATCTTAAAAAGTCATACCACGGTAACAACTTTGGAGAGACCACATTTTATCATCAAGGTACATTAGATCAGGGGCGTCCAACCCGTGGCCCGCGTAAAGGTTTTGAGTAGCCTGCGCAGTATTTTTTGAAGCCCTCTGTTCCATCAATTTTGGTAGAAGTCGAAGACAGATTTGATGTGCAGACCCCTTTTTTTTGTTTTTTTCAAGTTTTAGAGATCACTATCATTTCGGGACAAAAAGTGGGAAATTTGAGATTGATTTCAGGTGATGACCTTTTTTTTTTTAGAGATCACTATGATTTTGGAGCAAAAAGTGGAGTGTTATGTTTGTGTGGCCCACTAATATTTTCGATGAGTCAAAATGGCCCTCGGCTCAAAAAGGTTGGACAGCCCTGCATTAGATTTAGATAACCAAAATATAACAAAATCTTTAAACTTTTTTGTCTTAACTTCCAAAATCAAAAGACTTTAAGTCGAAGTAAATATTTTTTATACTTTATTTGATTTTTAAAACATTTGGCTGTGTCGCTGTTTAACGTTACTCCGTTAGCGTAATTGGGTAGCTGTTCGTTTGGACAGCAGGAAAGACTGAAAGAGCTAAGAAAAAAAAAGAAATGACAAAAATTAACAAAATTTAAGCGTTTATTGTACAAATTACTACGGATTTTAGTGGGACAAGTGAAAAAACTCTATTAAATGTAAACCATCTAACATTTTAAAAAATGCAGATGAAACAAAAATTCAGATAGTAGTGTAACTGTGAAAGTCAGCAGTTTTCAACCTTTTTTGTATCGTGGATTGTTTTTGCAAAATTTCTCTCAAAAATTATTCGATAGACCCTTGCACGAAAACACACCATACACAAGACGTTTGTTTCGGCCATCACAGACAAAACACCATAGAATTTATGGAAACCGTTTCCAAAATTTAGTCGAAGACCAAAAATAGTCATAGCATCAATAGATTTAGGAAAATATACAGTGATTTTTTCACAACCAAGGTGGAGACCTTTCTTTTTTTGGTCTTCACATTTCTGGTCCCCGATATTTGGTTGAGAACCAAGAAAAGGTTTTCACCTGGAAACTCAATAGATGCGGCGACCATTTAATTTTACTGAGTTATCAATTGTCTTTTGGACTCCAAACTAGGGCCATTGACCCCCGATACATTTTTTCCGTGGAGCCCAGTTGAAAACCCTTGGTGTAAGTAATGGAAGTTGTACAAAAAACGAAAAACACGCAACTGTATAATATTTAGTTTAATGCAAAACACAATATCAAAAGTTTATTTTTTTTCAAATGCATTAAGATTAAAAAATGGGCAAATGGGCTCACCTGTGACCCATACATGCACCTGTGCCGCCGTGTCAGCAATCAAATCAAGCGATTTCCCTTCGCTATGAATAATCGAAAACGAAATGTCCTCGGGAAAGTGTCGGGCGACGTCGGAAGTTAGAAAGAGCTCGGTTCTTTTCCCGGTCCTGACTTCACGGATTTTACTAATGTCCAACTTCGCTTTCAAAGCTTCTTTTTTGGAGGGTTTCCACCGGAGACAACTGAACGAAATAATTTTAAAGTTGTTCATCGATCGATAAAAATTGTTATTTTCAATATGTAGGCAGTGTGGCCAATTTGATTTGAAATAAAGAGTTATGCTTGTACTGCAGTTTGAATTAAGAAAAAACAGGAAAGTGAGTTAAGATTGTACAGTAGAGTCGAATAACTTTACAAACAATTTCTTAATTATGACATCATCACAATTATTTCGTCACAGAAAAACTCACTTTTCTTCGGGATCGTACCAAAACACTCGATTATAAACGCGAGCGTTGGAACGCAGTTTCATGAACTGCTGCGCTTTGCGCATTTGATTGACACAATCAGAAGCGTTGAAGATCTTCGACTCAGCGGGAAGCCGACTGAATGAAACCGTTTTCTTTTGCAAACTCGACTTTGAAAACGGGTCCTGGAACACAATTTTTTTGTAATTAGCTTTACGAGTGATCAAAGAAAAAAATTTGAAAAAGCAATCAAGGTTTTGTTGCTGATCAACATTTGTTTTTCCAGAATTTTTATTTTGCGAAAGGGTTTTAATGGCTTTTTGGTAAAAAAACAATTAAATGAAAAATAATTTTTCTTGCAAGTTTTAAAAAAGTCTGAAATTTCTGTTTAAAAACATTGATTTAAAAACCCCATAACCTTAAACACCAGGGCAAGGGTATAAGCATGGCAAGGTATCAAAACCTAAACCCAAGCTTTGATAAATACTCAAAAGTACAAACCTAAAAAGCATAGGCCAACAATCGAAAATTCTTTTTAGTATATAGCTAATTTATTCTTATAGATACTTTAAATGTGATATTCTCCAAGTATAAATTTAACCTTATCATGCAATATGCATAAGCTAGTTGCTAGAACCTTCATAGCATGACTTCAGAAAAATTTTCTAACGTAAAATTATCATTTTACATCTCTATATATAGAACTTGATGCGAAATGTTTTTTAAAATTTTTTCCGACAAAATATACAGTATTTTTTTCAATCAAGATTTTTCGACGTTAGGCTTAGATGAAATACCTAATTTTCATTTAAATGTTCAGTGGAATTCATGTGATGTCTTTGCTGACTTTTTGCACGTGTGTGTATGTGTGTGTGCGTGCGTGTGATGTATAACAAATGTAATTTGGCAAACAATTATGTTGTTAGCTAGCATTTGAAACCGAAAAATGAACAACTGCTTTTCATCATATTCTTAGGTGCTAATTAACTAAGAAAAATATTTACATA
Organism: Diplosoma virens; assembly: GCA_963680785.1. Classification (NCBI taxonomy): domain Eukaryota; kingdom Metazoa; phylum Chordata; class Ascidiacea; order Aplousobranchia; family Didemnidae; genus Diplosoma; species Diplosoma virens. The sequence goes on along the minus strand of OY796881.1, from coordinate 66,735,929 downwards.
AATTACGCCAACTTAAATTGATTTTACAACTTCATGCAGGCAACAGTTAAGCGAAGCTTTTATGGTATCAATCAAAAATCAACCACAAATCTAGCAAAAAGGGTTCAAAGTTACTGCCACAATGTTATTACACGATGCTTTTTAAAAATCATCTTTTTTTAAAATGAATTCTCAAGCGAATGAAGTGAACTTAGTCAACAAAGTTGCGATAAACGCATGATCACGGCAAGTACTGTTTTTTTACAAACGTAACCAGGATCACGTGTTTCGAGCGATAGGAATGATTGTGATTGCTATTAATACAGTGGTTTTCAACCTGGGCGAGTCGACCGCTTTTTCTGGGGGTCGAGAAAGATTTTGATTAACAAAATAAAATAGTTAAGCAAAATAACATTTACAATATAATTACTATTTTAGAATTAATTGAAATAATTTATTGACAGTTGATTTATGGCCACAATAATAGAATCACCAGACGAAAAGCTTATTTTAAACCAATTTGGAGAGCAGTAATGAGCATTACAATTAGATATAAATGGTTTATTACGTCATTATACAAAAAAGGACTGAAGAAAATAGGCCTTTCCTGAGGGCGGTTATCAGCTGATTTACAAATAGAAATTGACGGGGGGGTAGGGGCGGGTCAAAATTGTAGGTAAAAATCAATAGCTCGGTACAGACGACCCACATCAAATTTGAAAAAATCAATGTACCATATTTTGCAAGTCTTCCATTTTAAGCTAAACAATTATTCTCTTTTAAAAATTGATTTCTTATATTTTTGTACTTTTGACAATTTTTGATGGCGTTATTCAAAAATAAAAAGTTTGGGGTGAATTTTAAAAAGTAAAAAAATTTACGGAGTCAGAAACGGGAGGACTTTTATATGTTCGGGTTCCGTAGAAACTTTTTTTCCTTCTTTAAAAATCACTTTTACAGTTCAGTTATGGCTAAAATAATGGCAACAATTAGACACACGCTAGATTGCAGATAAAGGAGTGCAGCTTAATTGTCTTACAACGGATCAGATGAGGGGGAGGGATATGCGCAAAGTAATAATACGTCATATGGAAAAGGAAAGATGAGATTGACTAAAATAGCATCATGTAGGCTAATACGTATATGATTGATCTTTTATGATAGCACTATTCTTGCTTGGACATATAATCTTTATGAGGTCTTAGTTAAAACCATTATCATCAGCGTTATTTACCCTCCTGACTAGCAGGACTATATTAGAGACATTAAACTTATGGTAAACGTCTAGCGTTTACTTTGATCTGCTTTCGAAACTGCCCAGCTATTGCTGTATCAATGAATAATTTTATTTGGTTTTGTAGTTTTTATTTTAGTGATATTATTGAAATTTAGAGCTTCTTGCTTAGATCGTCAAGCGGAGGAAAATAGAAAGTGCTTTTCCAAAAACGCAACAGACAAGCAAAAGCAGGAGCTGAACTCAGGCCACGTCAATCGCATTGGCTATCAATGCAGCTTCTTACCTCTGCAAATGTATTCTATTACATAAACCATGGCATCTTAGTGAATGAGTAGGAAAGCCATATTGACAAAACATGACCACAAACTTTGTTAGCACGCTCAACGAAGATAATGCTAAAGATAAGCTTATAGTCTCACAAAATGTCTCACAAAATACGCCTTAAACATTTTGAGTGAATATTGATTAGTCATGAATCTTTTGTATCCCAGAGGGGTGAGCGCCTTCATTCAGCTTGTCTGGCTTGTCTGCATAGGTGGAAATAAAAAACAAGGCCTTCAATAAAATCATAGTAGAGCTAGATGCTTCAATAAAATCATAGTATCCTGAAAACAACAACAACACGCATAGGAACACTTTTCTTCAAGATCCAACATCCGTCGTCCACCGATGACGTTTCGTTAATGTTAAAGTTAATTTATAAGTAATTAATTTTAATCATCTTTTTGTTATTGACTTTTCACGAATGCATTTGAGAGGCTTTATATACGCAATAAAAAAATTTGAAGAGGTCGTTATTTCACATTGGGTTTCCAAATTGTTCGTGGTATAAAACGTTGAAATCCACTGATTTAACTTATGTTTAGACTAGCATGTTCGAAACTGCAAGCATGACAATACATTGCTCTGAAATACACTTACAGTAATAGGAAGTACTTGCTCAGTACAGTACAAGACGATAACATGACTACTTGTTATTACTAAAATCATGACAACAATTAGTTCAGTCAACGTTCAGCAATTCAACATTGCGTCACTAACGCAATGTTGAATTGCTAAACAATCCCTTGGATTATTGCGAAACTCGTGGTTGTGCGCAAATAATGTTGTAATATTGCAAGTGTCGCCGCAAATGCTGTTTCGAACACTTTAATCTTGCCTAAATAAAAGATTCTAAAATATAGAAATAGACTTTTATTAGAACATCTAGTCCAATTGTTAAAAAAGATTAGAAAAAGTTTATATTTTAAAGTTGATATAAACAAAATAAAAAAAATTAAAGATCTTAAAACATTTATTATAAGAACAAATTTATTTAATTTTGTAATGTTGCTTTCGTTGGCAACAAACCAAATTTTTTGGACTTAATAACTTTGACATCTACAAACACGAAAAACAAATTAAAGAGAAAAGTTACCGCGTTTTAGGAAAGCAATAGCAAGGGAAGTATTCAGCCTTGTAATCAAAAGAAGATAAAAACAGAACAATTGATTTCGTGGAAAAAATTACGTTCGCCAAAAGATGAACTTACGTTGCTAATTTAAAACGAGCTTTGTGCTTAAAATAGAAACAAGAAGTTGAGACATAAGGTTTGAAGGGAAACATAATTAATTGATTATGGAAAAATAGAAACTTAGAGTAACCTGAAGTGGCGCTATTTCACTAGGGACTCTGCGTCTTGATGCGGGTTGTTTCAAGATCGAAATAAGTTTAGGATTGGGATCAAAATTTTTAAAGTCCAATGGAGACAGAGATGGTGATTGGACCCCTACTCTGGCAAGCGCTCTGGTAAGGGATTCCCAACCTTCAAGCACTTCTTTTTCTGAGCTTTTAAACGAAGAAAATTTAAATCTAGACAAAAAACTTGATTGTTTGTTAATTTGAGGCAAGGATTGAAGTCGGTCATGGGGCTGATTTTCTTCTTTCAAACCCTTTTTATTTGAATTTTCGGCTCTTACGAAGTTATTGAATACATTCGTTGGTCCCAGACTATTTGAAATTAGATTAAGAGGGTTTGAGTTCGGTTCCTTATCAAGCATTGCAATTGCGTGTGGTCTTTGATCGGAAAAAGGGTTTGCCTGTTGAGTTTTCGTAAGATCATCTTTTTCTTCTTTGTTGGAGACTAAAGACGAACTTTCACTCTCACTTGCTGATTCCGACTCATCAGGGAATTCACCATCAAATGAAAAGTGACCTTCGGGAAATTTAGCTCCAGGGGTTTGCTGTCTCCTGTGGTTGGGTCGCGACAAACTGTCATTGTTATTTTTAAAAGGTTTTTCATATTCCAACTCTTCTTCTTGTACAATCGCCGCTTGAACATCCGGAATCTGGAGGATTTCTTCTATCCTTGAGCTTCGGCGAAACCTGGGACCATTGATGCCAGCATCCATAATCCTCACAATTCGCTTCGGTAACGTCACCAGCGGAGTTAAGGAGTCAGCAGAAGACGGTTCCTCCAACGATGAACGCTGACCCAAAGGAGATTTAGAACAGTTAGGAAGATATTTTCCATTTAAATTGCAGTTGGGATCATTAGTTTCCTGACTGATGTTATTTTTATCAAACGTTAAAGGTTTTTGATCAGACAAGACCAGGTTGGGTGGTTTGTTCTTACGGTTCAAGAAAGGACTGGTTTGTGCAAACTCATCAGAAGTGCCACTGCTTTTGACGAGCGGCAGACTGTTTTTAGTTTTCCAATCGTCGGTGGCGGCTTCTTCAGCATGATCTGGGGATGCTGTTTCTTTATTGTTTTTATTTGTTGACAATTCAGTCACGTCGACGGGCAATTTGCGTGGTAAATGCATGGATTCCGTTTTTGGTGAATCTTCAAGTTTCAATACAGCATCTTGTTTCAGTTCTACGTTCATAGCTTAACTAAATATTTCATAGCAACTTAAAAAATGTGTAGTGCTACTTTACTAAAAAATGTTTTAATTGCCTACATCTATCGAAAAAAAAACATTAAAAAGAAACGCGTTCTTTGGGACCGTAATTTTATTACCGAGTCGATAGCTTTTAATTTATGCCTTACTAATGACTGATCTCTTGGCTACCTGATATTTAGCAACATACGTCAGAGTTTGGCAAGGCTCATTTATAACGATTGTCAAAGGGTGAGATAGGCTTGTGAATTATTTAACAGCACTGTGAGAGTTAGCTGTACAAGCACAAACTATTGAAGGATAATGTCTGCAGTCCACACACTAATTCCGGCATCAATATCAGCCGAGTGCAAAAATGTTTTTCCTGTATCCTATGATGCACTTCACGCAACATTTTTCTTGTATAAAGCACGTATAGGCACCGACGGTCACGAAGGCCCAACGTATTTTAAGCTTGTTTGTACTTTGTAGTCATTGGACGAATTACTTATTTCCTTGGTTGCATTTTTGAAAACCGAATAAGTGACTAACTGCATTAAAAGTAAACATCAAACAAGTTTTCAAACTTTTACATTTACCTGAAGCGACCAGCCGTTGAATGAAATAGAAAAACGAGTGTTTGCTATAGTATAAAGATAAACATCTTTTAATTTTGTGTTGTTTCGTTTTAAATGAGTTTATAGAACTGATTATTGGTAGAAAAAAACTTTTTAGTCAGAACAAGCAAGCGTAGGATCAAGTTTGGTAACTAGCTTTGTCCCAAATAAAAACGCCAAAGATTGAAAAAAGTTTACGAATTTTATTTAAAGTTTATACTTCATTTTTTTATTTATTTTATTAAAGCACTGTACACCACTACAATCCGCTGTATTTCACTTTTATAAGTATGTAAGTGACCATATATAAAGCCTTAATTTGATTTTCTTTTATCATCCTTAAAAGGGAAAACAGGTTGTAGAGGTATGGAGTGCTTTGATAAAATAAGTATATAAGCGTACACATTTTTCTAATTTTCACTCAGAGTTTGAGTATATATTAAACTCTAAGTATATTTCTTCTTTATCGCTAATTGTTTCTAATATCATAAAATGTATAATTAACGCCACGTAAACTTCGCTAAATATACTTTGCGAATTGTAAAAGGAAAAGGTAGCTAATTTTCACGAATTAAAAACGCTATTAATACAGCAAATTAGAAGTTCTAAATGGTTAAAACCTATGTTATGTAGTCTATATACGAGCAGAATGCTGACTGGTTATAGACCTAAAGACCGAGTATATACTCGGACTTTAGGCAAACGTTCCAAACCTTGTTTGAAGTGCTAAAAAAATAAAAAATATAAACGGACAACCTTGCAAAGAATGCGTTTTGTTCCTAAGGTGAATCGCGCTTTGTCCTATTTAGCCTTACTAAATTGAAAGTATTTTTATGGTTAGTTGCACAACATATCGACATTATTTCATATAACGAATTGTTTTGTAGTTTCATTGTTTACCACAAGTATCGAAATCAAATAATAACAACAATTAAACGATAAGAATAAATAAAAGAACATATTGTTCTATTACAGACAATCTTATTATTATTGCCATAACAAATTCGATTTTAATTTTTTTTACCTTAAGCTTTGACTACTGCTACTACAACTGCTACTACGCCGGTTAGAAAAATAATCTAATACTGCTCAAGTTCTTCGAAAAACACAAAACAATAAATCGACTAATTCGACCTAAAACACCTTGTGATGATAGGGCAGTCGTAAGTGAGCATTTCTAACAGACACTGGTAACGGTTTAACTCTCGACAAAATAAACTACGCTGCTGTAGGAGCTTGAAGCTAAACTCAATGAATCACGTGCTTCCGCTGCTTTGTGACGTATCCGAGGTGTAGCGGGTAGCTATCTTAGGGAGTTCAAACGCACACATTAGCAAAGCCATTTACTGCGAAAAAAATTTAACAACAAAGCTTCTAGCACCGTAAAAATGCTACAAGGGTCGTGCAATATTTTGCCGAGAATTTGAGGGCAGATGTAGTTGCATTATTATGCGTGAATCAGTTTTGCCGAATTCTCTCAACGCAACTTAATACGAAAACAACTCGTTCGTCATTACCGAACTCAAGCCAAACATTTTCGGTTTTTGTAGAGTTTAATCAAATAAAACTTACTTGGTTACTTTCCTGTTATGGCCTCACCATCTATTGCAAGTAATTTTTTTGGTGAAGCTAACCCGGAATCCCCCTTACAATACTAGGATGAAATAAAAAAGAAATTTGTTTTTTTATCGACTAATTGTTTTCAAATGTAATTAAATTGGTACAGAACGATTTTCTTAAACCCGTTTTTACTGTGACTTTGGAATAAGTTTTTCGTTTGCCATAAGCTGCTATCTCGTTTATGTGAAGTTTCTTGTAGTCAAATAAAAATTACGTTGCCGATCGAATATTCACCAGCTTAAAAGGCAAGAATCGAAAACCCCAAAATGACACATACCAAAACATTAAATTAAATCAGTCACTTTTGCAAACAAGATGACGTAATGATAATTAGAATTGACATAAATAAATTGGCATATGGTCGACCTCTAAGGTAAAATGCTAAAACTAGCAATTGGAAGAGTTTGGCATTATCTGTTGACCAATCACGTTGTTGCCATTTTTAAGCAACTCTTTTCACATGCACTTACTTAAAGCTTAGGAAACACTAATTGAATCGACTTCAATGGTAGTACTTGCTCTCACTTAATTTTTAGAATGTAAACTCAGGGTGATTCAAGGTTTTAAGCTAAGAATATTCTCCATGAGCTATTTTTGTAATAGGAAATGTTGTTGTAAACAAGCGGTTCTTTTGTTTTAAATACTGTAAAATAGAGTTTAAAATTAATTTTTTAGATATTTCGGCAAGAAAACTGTGATACTGGTAATTAGTAATGTTATTAAATCATTAACAAGTGGGTTAGACAAAAACCAACATCAAATCTCTTTTGCGAGATCGTGACAAACCTTCTAGGAAATACTTATAGCATGAAGCATGTAATGCATAATTAATAGCAACGCATTTGATACTCTTTAAGCCAGGTACTGAAGAGACCCCATTAACAAATCTGGTCCCGGATATTTAACAAACACGATTCTTGAGAAGAATTTTAATGTTTTTGGCTCTCAATTATATCTTCAAGCCGACAACGCTCCCTTTTTTCATTTTACTGCACCTTCAATTTTTCAACCACGTCGTTTATACTACAAAGAAGCTAGACTTTTCGATAGTGTATTTGGCAACAGCTGCTTCTTGAAAACATAAGCATTGCGAAAGCAAGCTGAAAATAATTGACTCACTTTTTAAACTACTTCTTACATACAGAAACTTAATATAATCAACAAAAAACATGATTTCAAAAGTTTTTTTTTACAAGAAATTTTTTCTGTTCCGCTTTTCTTCTTATAGCTACATTGACACGGTTGCTGCTTTGTATTTTAAACGGAGTCGTCATTGCAGCTGACCAATGTGGACAGATTGAGGCGCTTGTTGTGACGTGCTTTTCGCAAGAAACGAAAATCATTCAAGGTAGATGGGGCATTGAACTCGAGTCCTTCTGCTTGTTGGTAAGAGCTTTAAACCAATAAGAGCTATCTTTCCCACGATATCGTTTTTCCTGCGCAATTCAGAATAATCTGTTTAACATTTATTTTATTTTCATCTCATATTTATCCTTCTGACTCGCAGGAAAACGTCGGAGGTTTTATACATAGACAAAAGCGTCAAGGCATTACTCCAAAGTACCGTATTTTCCCGTGTATAAGAGACCCTTGTGTATAAGAGACCCTTCAATTTTTAGGCAAAATTTTCAGGAAAAAAATAACTTTATTCATCAAAGACTTACTCCCATGTATAAGAGACCCCCTATTTTTAAAGTGAAAATTATGAACAAAAAAGGGTCTCTTATACACGGGAAAATACGGTACTTGGGAAATGCCAAGATATTGGTATCCGGCTGAAATTTTTTATTTGGTTTTTCTAGTTTTCATTTAGAAATATGACTAAAGTTTAGAGCTGCTTACTAAGGCCGCCAAGCAGAGCGAATTACTGTAAAGTGTCTTTATGAAGGACACGAGAGAATGGCGAGGTAAGATTGTGAATCGTGATCGTGTCCATTACGTTCGCCATAAATCGCGTTGCTTTTAATTATTCGAACACGCTGCCGACAAATGTTCGCACTAAGAATAGTTTCCAAAAAGAAGGTTAATTTCAAATTGTTTCATCCATTAAAAAAATAACAACTTTATTACTTTACGTTTGAATCATTTTCAAACACGGAGGGATTATTATTATTATTACTCTCATAATTATCAATGACTGAACACGTAGAAACGACTAAGAAAACCTTTAAATTATTTACAAAAGATAGTACAACAACAGATTCAACTCATTTGAGGGACAAAATGAAGCGGAGTTTATCGTTAACTGTCAAGTGAGCAAGGATATTGAGTATACCCTCCACGGTCCTATTGAAATATTTTAACTTATTTTGAGTTTTTATAAAAGATACCAACAAAGATTTATATAGATTTGAGAGCTTCTTTGTAAGAGCACATAGCCGAGGAAATTGTTTGAAGTACGCTTTCAAAACCACAACAACATGCTGAAAAGAGAACTTAAATGAAAAGCAAGTTGACAATTAAAAGAGCGTTTTGCAAGACTACACCATATTTTTGAGTCTTCTAGACCATAACGACACCATGGCTTTGATCTTCGAAACTGAAAACAACCACCAATAATAAACAACACTCTTTTGGTAAGAGTTTTGCTAAAAGAAATTGGTCAAGAAAACATAAAAAACTATTTAATTCAATTGTGTGCAACCTTTAGCGCTGCCGGGCTAAATGTGAACGACAGAGTTAAATCGTAAACCGGGGCTTCTGCCCAAATTTCATCGACGATTGCCCGAATAATGATCTTGCAACATTTTACGGATGCCCAACTGTCACACAGATTTAATGTGAAGGCTTTTTTGGTCTTCACCTAATTTTGTAGTTAAAAATGCGGCAGAAACAGTTGTTTTCCTCTTATGATGGCCAAAAAAAGTCTTCACATTAAATCTTAGTTGTTTTTTCCCACTATCACGATCGTTCTGTATTGACCGCATACTGTATGTGCCCTCGAGTCAAAGGCTGCACACCCATAATATGAAAGTATTAGTCAACAATTTGTGTGCGCCGCGGGCCATCACTCTACTTAAAAACCAAATCTGTCCCGGGCCGCAGGTGGCACACTCAAGAGTAACAAATACCCTATTGCGCCACCTCGCGTTTCATTTAGATCAGCGTTAGCAAACAAATCGACCGCGTCTGATTTTTGTGCCCGCTGTCTTTCGGTAATCAAAACTTGTTGTTTTGTAAGGTATTGTAAACTTTAGACAGTTTTATATAGCTGGTACATTTGTTACATCCAGATTTTAATGCAATTTACATCCTTATAACTGTGCCAACAAACTTTCATTTGGGTGATTGCGTAAACCTGTAATTAACGAAATGCAAATCTGAATTTTTTATCAAAGCTGCGTAACAGCATGATGACTTAAATATCTCATTGATCAGCATGGTAAAAATAAGAATAATTTAAGGGACTAGATTTTTGTGTTTTATTTTCTAAAAGTTTATCTGACTTTCTTCGAAATTTCATTATCTATCACAGAGTTTCCATGGCGGCCGATTGTGAGTTTTTGAAAAAGTTGAAAGTTGATCTCAATGGCAGCATATTCACCACTCATGCGCTTAAATAAGTTTAAATTTCTTTTAATTAGAAAACACTTTGATTCTTCTGACAAAGACTTAATGATGAGCTATTTTCCGGATCTTCTAAGCTGTGGGGCAAGGATTCTCAATCGTACCCTAGGGTCTACAAAAAAAAAAAATTAAATTCGAGGTCCATGGTGTTATTTTTGGTGGTTCACACGACAACACAGTCACGAAAGATTTTTGATTACACCCTCCTGAGAACCAGAACTATGACCCCAAATTTAGTTGAAGACAAACACACTTCAATCCAAACCGGAATTTTTGGGTGAAACTGTTTAACAAATGAGTGTCATGATTCGGTCTTCACTCAGATTTCAACGGAATACATTCGAATTCAATACGCTGGGCAACTAAAAATTGGTTCTCCAATTCAGATAAAGACCAAAAAAAAGTTTTTACTGTGGTTTTCACAAAAAGATCTCACATATTTTTGTCTTGGGGTCCACAGAATTCTCCAATTCAGATAAAGACCCAAAAAAAGTTTTTATTGTGGTTTTCACAAAAAGATCTCACATATTTTTGTCTTGGGGTCCGTCCACAGAATTCCATTTAGTGCAAAAGAGATCCATGAGTTGAAAAAAAGTTAAAAACCCAGCTGTAGAGTGACGTCAAATACCAAATGCATCGGTTAGCCTTATCTAGTTTGCTCGTTTGAAGTCTACGTCATAGCGGTCAGTGACTGAGTCATACAACGTCTTCAGACGCAAAGCTGCGTGGTAATGAGAATAAAGCTACTATTCACCTTTGAGAACGTTTACATTTCTGCAGTAATTGTTTACAAACACCGAGAAATGCACACAACAGCAAAATTTTCTTTCACTTTTTACTACAATTTCTGGAGCTGGTAAAGATAATCAACTCTAAAAGAGCCATAAAAAGATAAACAACCCCAACCTTTCCCAGGTAAAAATAAGCAACCCCGCTGGCTAGGAAAAAGATGACTTGAAAAGTTGCATTTTGTATTTATTAAGCAGAATACAATAACATTAATTTTATGTAATGTTCAAATTAAAAATACCATGGCGGACTATAGTCGTAGTATAAGTATCTCATTTTATTATAAGTATCATCACTTTAGCTGAGTATCTCATGGAAAATGGGCATATAGGGTTAGGGTTGTTAATTTAACGATAACCTCTAAGTTAGGTAAACGTATTACGATAAGCAATCCTGAAAATGAAAGGGTTGCTTATCTTTACCAGCTTACAGTTTCTTGTTGATCGAAAATAGTCTCGTCTTCAAGTGTTTACAAGAAATGTAAAAGGTAACAAGGGTCGTGTGGTTTATAGCTAGAATAAGTATTTTTGAGGTAAGCTTTATAAATTTGCATTTTTTAAATAAAACACGAACTTTCACTTTTTGAGCCTTATATCGTTTATGACGAGAAAACAATTGAGCCTGCAAAAACTACTGCAAAGTTCATTTTGTTTGAGTTTTACTCGCTTTTCTATATCAAAAACTTGTATCTTATTATAATACTAAAATAAAGTACAAAAAAAAGGAAAATAGCAAAAAGTCGCTAGCATTGCAAAAACCTCAACGAGCTATTGACTGAAAACGTTAAAAATACAACTAAGCTAACAATTCAGTACTTTTATACCTTAAAACCTATTCTATTTACGTTTATTTGTCGTTCGCATATTTCAACATCTTTCTGAAATTAACAAAAGTTGTGCGTAGAAAGGAATCAACTCAATAGGCATACCTTCGCTAGATAGATTGTTTGGGCTGTCGTCTTATTCGCATAAAAACCGGAAATGGTAATTGATTAGTGTAAAAGTGAGCACGTGATCACCGCAGCATATTCAAATCGTGATCTACATCAGTTACTAAACGACGTTTTCTGCTGCTCGTAATATCATTTGCGATTCTTTTTTTTTTGAAACTATACGAAACAATTTTGAAAAGAACGTGAATAATGCATTTGATATTTAATAATTTTTTGACAAAAATATCTCTAAAACTTGAACAAATTTAGAAAACTAGCTTCAACATAAATAATGCTCAAACAATATCAAGGAATTTATTTATAATTATTTTAAACAATGTAAAAAAAGTGTTTTTTTGTACAAATGACTTTAATCCGGCAACTTCTTGCATCCTTCATAACACGCAAAAAAAATAGTTAGTTTCGAACTTATGTTTCCATGATTACAAGTTGTTCGCTGCAAGAATCGCGCTGTAGTTTGACGTTCTGTTTGGAGATGAATATCACCAATGATGAAGCGACCTCGTGCGGTAAAATGCACAAAATTTATTTAATAAAAAACCTAATTTTCTTCAAAGTTATTTTATAACAAAACTTTTAAATTCAATAGCATCAATTTAAGAAAATAAATTTATTTTCTGCAAGCGTGAACGTTGAAGTTTATTCGGCAATTAGTAGTCTATTAATGGGTAGACAAATTGATAATTATAAGAATTGTTTCATGTGCGCTTGATCACCACAGCAGAAATTAAAATAAGAACTTTTATTCAAAACTAATCACCATAGGCGCAAGAATATGAGTTTGTGTTTCCGTCCTCGATTAAATGTCTGGGCCCCAATTTTTGACAGCCCGTATACAGCTTTCCAAAAGCTTGTAATAAATTTAAAATTAAAGTAAAGACCATTTTATTCTCAAGAGTTTTAAACTTGGCAACGTGGCCGAGTGTTTAAGAGCGCCGTGTTGATGGCAAACGTGATCGACATGATCAAGGTTCAAAACCTTCTTTCATGAATTTTCAAAAGTGAGTCCAGGTAATTGATTGACGGCTTCCCTAAGTATAGCTCCCACGACGTTTTTCTAAGAGTCAGGACAATAAGTAGAGATAAAAATAAAAGTTAAAAAATCCATTGGCTAGCATCGCCCCTCCCCCTCCCACCTTCAAAAAGTTTTCTGTACTTCACCTTTCTGTAAAAAAAATAAAGCACCTGACTGAAAAAGTAAGACACGCCAAACTTTCTTCACAACCCCACACATTTTGACAAACAACTGTGGCTCCTCAACTAATTTACGATGTGTCATTTCTTAAACATTACCAACAGTTTTTAATAGTCTTTCTTATTCCAATAATTTATTAATTGAATGCAATCTTGCTGATATTTATACGGTTTTTGCGAGGATTCTCGAGAACCTTCTAGATATATTGTTACTTCACAATCATTTGTTTGCTTATAAAATCTATTGCTATTTATAACATTTTGCTTCCTAAACCATAAAATAATGGTGTGTTAAGATATGTAATAGTATTAAGAAATTGAGGTGGATCTAATTGCGATAGCGGATCGCATCTTTCACTTAAAATATTGAGGGGGCAATAAGGTTTTAAATTTATAAATTACTCAGGGATAAATTTTTCTCGGAATGCGTTTTCTTCTTGGAACATTGGCAGCGTGCTTAAAGCGCCGTGATTGTGATCGACATAGCCTTGGCTCAAAACCTGCTCGCGCCATTCAATTGTGTTTTTAGGAAAGACCTTACGGCACTTTCCTCTGCTTAGTGGTTTTGGCAAGCAGTTCTAAATTTCAGTCATATCTCCATGAAACTAAAAAATAAAAATAAAAAATTTTAACTGAACAGAAATATCTTGGCATCTCCGGAAGCAGGCTGGGGTAATTGCTTACCCTATGTATTAGCGCCTGCAACGTTTTCTTGCTAGTCAGGAGGATAAATATAGAGAATAAAAATTAAACGTGATGAGAGATAATTAAAAAAAACAATCATTATTTAAAGCGCGACACAGCACTTTGATTTGACGTGGTTAACATGCTTCTTCGCGACAACATGCGGGCTGTTCAAATTCTTTTGCAATACGGTTTGAAATTGCGAGACGCAGGTTTATTTTAATTGCTTAAAGTCCTGCCAAAATCCGACACAATTGAAATATATACGTTGCGTTAATTCGAGTGCCTGGTTAAGTATTATCGTGATATGGCGTAACAAAATAAATTTTTTGTTGATTTATATTAGATTGTGTTAGCCATATACAAGATAACGTATGCTCAGTCCAAGCAGTGGATCTGTGTCCTTCGATCACAATTAGGTTGCCAACTTGCCTCATCTGCTTCAAGTCTATTGATTGCCTCAAGTGCAATTGAAATAGTGAAATAACGTTCACACCAAATGGACTTTAAGCCAAGACATGTCCACACTTTCAGCGTATCTCCAGACTTGGAGGTTGAAGCTCAGTCACACTAAGACGGTGACGACAGCCTTTTACTTAAACAACCGAGAGGCCAAACGCGAGCTAAAGGTATACAACAACGGTAGACTTTTACCGTTCTGTCCAACTCCTACTTACCTTGGGGTAAAACTGGACAGATCGCTCACATTTTGTCACCATTTAGTGGCATTGCGCAAAAAACTATCCTCGCGCGTCACACTGTTGAGGCGACTCGTGGGCTCGGGATGGGGTGCTGGTGCTAAAACACTACGCATAGCCACCTTCTCTCTAGTCTACTCAGCAGCTGACTACTGTGCGCCAGTCTGGTGTCGCAGTGCTCACACTCGCCTCATCAACAGTGTCTTGAACGACGCCTTGCGCATAGTTACTGAATGCCTGCGTCCCACTCCAACGGACCACCTACCTGTACTCTCAGGCATCCAGCCAGCTGAGCTTCGCCGAATGGGAACGACACTCTCCTTGGCTTACCGTGGATCTCTGGACCCCGATCATATCTTGTATGGTCTTTTAAGTGAGTCCTCAGATACTCGCCAAGTGAGACTAAGATCCAGACGCCCGTTTGTGCCAGGTGCGCGGAATCTTTTGGACAACCTTGCCAGACTTGGCATTCGCGCTTCTGAATGGACATATCACAAATGGAACGCGGAGTACTGTAAAAATACTTCCAGGCTCCGCGTTTTTGTGCCCGAGACCGGTGCCAGGCCTGTTGGGATGGGCTTACCCCGAGCAGCTTGGGTTAAGCTCAACCGCCTGCGGACTGGTGTTGGGCGATTTCATTCGTCCATGCACAAATGGGGTCTCGCTCCTTCACCGAATTGCGAGTGTGGCGCCTCTGAGCAAACCGCAGACCATGTACTAAGAGCGTGCCCTATACATCGGGCACCATATGGAGCACGAGGTCTGACGGTTTTGGATGACGAAACTCGATGCTGGCTTAATAACATCACTGCCAGCATCTGATTCAGGCAGTGCAACAGCCTGGGGTAGTAAAAGGGTAAACCCTCGGCCCCAGTCCTATTTGTGTCTGACCTGGAGTGGATACCTTTCCAAACGACGACGACGACCAAATGCAACTGTGACGTAGCTCAATTTGTTGAGCGAATGATTTGTGATTCGAAAAATGCAAGTTCCATACTCGGCTAAAACATGAGTTTTCTTTCTTGTAGATTATCAGAAAAAAGACTTCAACTTAAGCTCGTGAAGCCTCGTCATCGTATGGAAGGGCGTCCATCACGGGTCAAACGTAAACAGGATTGCAGCTGAGGGTTCTTTCTTTTACTACTCCAGGCTGCTGTAGACCCTGCTAATTCATGTAGTGTCCGTGTAATTTAATTGCCGTCAGAGTGCGAGCGGCAAGCAAAATGTTATTCTACGGATCATTCATTTATTTTAATTGTATTCTTGGCAACCAACATAGTAACACATACACAATAAAAAGTATTCGAGAGCACTTTACTTTGTAAAAATTCTTTCATTTATTAAATTAATTGGTAATTTTAAAAACATAAAATAAATGTAGTAACTATACGAACGACATTTTCAAACAATTTTGGTCATTCTTCGTTTTTGTTTTCAATTGAATTTTTAATCAAATAAGTCTTTTTCAGATTTTGTTTAATTAATTGTTTTTTTAGTTATTTTAAATAATCGTTTTATTAAAATTATGTTATCACTTAACTTACTTTTATGATACTTGGCTTTCTGGTCAATCCGGACTGATTGCTTAGCCTTGGACTTGGGGGTGTGGAAGTGTTTTGACTGGAATTTGAGGAAAGAGAGAGCTGAGAATAGCAATTAATGAATGGTGCTGTATAGATTGGGTCACAGAAAATTGTTTGCCATGATTAAAATAACTTTTAAAAACAATGTTCTTTAACAAAAAAAACACAACTAAACTTTTATTACATTTGTTTATTAACCCCGAGCTTGTCATGTGTTTGGGGCTCTCATCTTCTCGATTTGCCAGGGCAGCGCAGCCACATCATGCAACCGTTTCAACATCGGAAATCGGTCTTTCTATTTCCAAACCAAAACCTATGTTCCCTCTAAGCTGCGCGGATGCGCGGCTGCGCGGCTGCGCAGTAACGAGGGAACCCCTGTGCGGACTTTCGTTTTGCCGCGCACTGTGTAAGTATTTAGCCGAGAACCCTGCGCAGTACTTTCGTTTTGCCAAGACATGCTTTCGCTGCATAAGCATTGGCAAGATTTGATTTCGGGAACAAAATAGGAAATCAAGGAATCGAAGAGAAGACCTTTTTTTTCTTTTTAGAGGACACCTTGATTTTGAGATAAAAATAAGAAAATTGGAGACACCTTGATTTTGGGAATAAAATAACGAAATTGGGGATGAAATCGAAGTGAAGACCTTTTTTTTTTTTTTTTTGGAGAAGACCTTGATTTTGGAAGAGAAAACCAAAACTTCCTTGCATCGGGTAATATTCACCACTGCTCACACAGCCTTTCACACTAAGCAAGCTCTTAGAGGGAACTTTTACCAAAACACAGTAGATTTCGGTTAATCAGGGTTGGTAATGCGGAATTTCGCTTAACTCGGATAAAACTAAAATCACAAATTATTTCCTATATACTGTAATTCTTAATAAAGGTCTTCACTCAGAATCAGACTTTATTTTGTCGATTACATGTCTAATAACCGCCGCAGGTTGGACATCGCTAGACTAAAGTTTTTCAAAAACGTTTGCGGCACGCAGGTTAAGAAATACTGGTCTAATCGAATCCGGATTAACCGAAGTCTACTCTAGCAATGATAACAAAAATTAACCAACTTTTTACTCTTTAAAAAATTGCTTTATTTGTAATGAACAAGAATCAATTTATCAAAGCTTTTTTTACGAAAAAAATCCTTCAAACTGCGAACTGAATTTCTAAAGAGTGGTCATTATCAAAACACAGTTATAGGCCCGAAGGTGACCTTTCAACGGGTCTACAAATTATCTTTTATGGTTTGCAATCGTTGCATGGTTTTGGGCTAATCTCCGATTGTTTAATCGAATGCATGAGATGGGATTT
Organism: Diplosoma virens; assembly: GCA_963680785.1. NCBI lineage: Eukaryota > Metazoa > Chordata > Ascidiacea > Aplousobranchia > Didemnidae > Diplosoma > Diplosoma virens. Next base: position 66,718,839 of record OY796881.1, on the reverse strand, counting down.
TTTGTTGTTATCGAACAATCGATACAGGTTTCGCTTTATAAATCTGTTTCATTTATACAAGATTTTGTTTTATACAATACAGTGGACTCCGCTTATTATGGTCACCTTGGGACCTTACAGTACTGAATAAGCACACCAGGATTGCCACAGTGAACGTACAAAATGACAACAAACTATGGAATCCATCAATTACTGTAATTAATGAACACTTATTATTAAGTGACATTAGATTAAACGTCAGTAGACTTACACAACATAAATTCAACTTTCACAATTGAGTAGCATAATTAAGAATTTTTAAATGAGGGTTTGGTTACTTTAACACAAAGAAAAAAATCGGATTATCATGTCAACGGTTTGTTGATACATTTGAAATGTTCTAAAATGAGTTCGTAGTTGACTTGATGCAACAGCAAACAGTTGGATTATGACGTCAACTATCTTTTGCTTAATCGAGATTTTAAGTATGGGACGATTGAAACGGAAAGTTACTGAGAAAAAACTTGAAAAGGTGAGAAAATTGGTCACACTATCCGAAGACTGGTCATAATAAACGGAGAACGTTATATGGCAAAACTCAGGACCGTGCAAAAATGGTTATATTAAAGCGGGTGTTCATATTAACTGTGGTCATAATAAGCAGAGTCTACTGTACTATTAGGTAATTGTCTAAAATTTAATTAGAATGGAACCAACAGCATTTGGCACTTGGGTACCTTTAAAACAATTTGTTTCGCGTTCATCAATTTTTTGTGTTTTTGTTATAAAAACGTATTAAATCACAAATTTGAGTAAAACGTATTGTTATATAGTTTACATATGTTACGGTTTCTATGTAATTTGGTACCATAAATTTTAAACAAAATTTTTTAATTAGGCAGACGAGAATCAGTCCAAAACTCGTTAAAATTTACTTTATTTTAATTTTAATTTAATATCGATTTCGACATAAAGTCATCTTCAGTTAAATCTTATTCAAATAGATCTTCATCCAGGAGAGTTGAACTGATCCACTGAGTTGTATAACAAATTAAGCATAAATTTTAAATGAACCATTTTAGATTCCACATTTAAAAAAATATAAATATCTGAAAACGAGGTCAATTTGCACAGTCCGACTTTTGTAATTTTTTTGCCCTAAAGTGAACAACTCGACTAAAGATTTAGATTAAACACTTTGGTTTTCATTTATGCTTTTATCAAAATTGTCTATAAAACGTCATTTCATATCCTAAAACGCAAACCTATTTTTGTTTGTGACGTTTTTAAGTATTTCTAGTGATACAGTTCATACACAACCTACCTCATTCTCATCGGTTTTACTTGTTGAAGACTCAGACTCCGGCTTTTCAGCAATTGAAAGCATTTGTGCAGTTGATTGAAAAGTGTAACCATAAACAAACAAAATTCAATTCTATTTTGGCTTGAATAAACATTTGCTGTCTGTAAAGATCAATATAATTTAAACGATTCCCGATTTAAACTCACCGAAGATTTTGCTTTTTTGTCCTTCATTCAAACATAACGAAGTTTTTAATGCATTATTTTACTGCATTCAAAGTTTTTTGTCTTTCTAACTAGTTAGCCAATCTTTGTTTCAAAATATGAAATTTTTAGGTTCATTTTAAATCAGCAAATAATTTTCAGCCCAGCGGTAAAGGACAGAACTACAGGCTGGACTTGGATGCCTTATATTAGATAAAAATGAGCCGTAGAAACAGATGCAAAAATTAAGATATCCAAAGTGCGACATTTTTTTGCATGTTGTCTGTATACAAAACAACAATTTGCTTCAGCGTTTGAAGGCAAAAAAACAGTTGATTTGACGTAATCCTTAACCATGCGGCTATGATTCTGCATTTTAAAAATCATAGCTATCCAATTATCCAAAACTACCCCTACTTTTGATTGCAATTGAAGACCTGATCTACACCTAGCTATATGCTCGGCGTAGGTTTGTTTGTTTGTTTTTTGAATTCCGTTGAACTTTGTAATTTTTTTAGGCCAGGCGCAAACGATAAGCGTAGATGTCGCCAAGATTCAATAAAAAAACAAATGTACGTCAATTTTATTCGCCTACCCGGATGTATAAACTAGTGTTCGAATCCAATACGAAGAAAAACCGATCGGAGTGAGAGTAAAAAAGAAACAAAATTAGTTGCTCTAAGAGATAAAAAGAAAAAAACGCCGCGCAAATTGTACTCGCGGCAACAAAATTTTTTAAATTTTTTAAAATTTGTTAAGATGCTTGAGAAAAACTCAGTTTCTTTTCAACCAACTAGTTTCTTTCTAAAACTGACTCTCACTCCAAGCGGTTTTACTTCGAATTAGACTTGACCTAAACTAGTACAATAAAACCAGAAAAGCTTTTAAATATAGATAACGATTTTTAGGATACTTTTATTTTAAATTTTTAATTGGTCTAAATACAAGTAATTCGACAGTGTACTTTGTCACAAACGTTTTTTCCAGAAAAGAAATATTTTTTTTAGCCGATTTAGAAAAAGATAATTTGAATTACTGCTGATGTTCAAATATAGTTATATCTCAACATTTCTTTCTTGCGGTGTTCCCCAAAAGAAAAACGTAAATGATTTGAATTTAAATAAAGTAATAAATATTAACTAATGAGGGCAAGCCAGTTCCCAACACGCGAGACGTGGCGGGAATATCAGGGCAAATTGCAAAAACTAATTTATGATGTGATGGACTTGTGCAGTTATAAAACACAATTTTTAAATTAATTTAGAAACTAAAGTCGGTGATTTACAGTTAAACTTTTTTGAGTGAATAAACTTCATGCCAAGATCTACTCTACACTTTGTTCGAATCTAATTTCCAATCCCTGGCTGTTTTGAATTTTAAATTTACTTGCTTTTAATAAACAATTCATACAGCGATACTCTTTCTAATTTAAAAGAAACAACCTCAAACATATTTTCTGGATGACTTTGTCTGTATTTCCCGATAAAACTTTCCTCTTTTTAATCTAGTTTTACTTACTATCAGATAGAGTGGCTAAAGTAAACAAGCTGTTAAATATTGGCAATAAAAATCTTTTACGTTGCAGAATCAGCTGACGCACTACTTTTGTAAGACAAATAATTCAGGAAATCTTTTGTTTGCTTGCAGGTTCCGCAAGTAGGGAAGCGAGTAAAAGGCGATCGCCAGCGTATTATCGCTTTCAACCTTGCAGCCGGTTTTCCAACTGATCACTCGAAACTAAAAAAAGAAGCTATCACTAGAACTGGCAATAATCTGAAGTAGAACAACAATAAACTTGCGTAATAGTTTGAGTGACTTATTAACGGGTTTACTGCGTTGCTTCCTGTCATTTAAAAATTCGAAAACTCACTTTTTCTTTTAAGGTAACCTGCTGTGAAACTCGTTAACGTAACCTGCAATTTATGACTTGAACTTCCACATAAATCGATGTACAGTCGACCAGTTGCTATCATTCACAATATTTGAGATTAAAAGTGAAACTTACTTTTGAAACAAAACTCACTCTTTTATTTAAGTAGAAGAAACAACATGATTTGGTGTTTACAATTGGTCAGTTTATTCCAAAATTAAAGCCAAGTTAAAGTGCATTGAATTTCTGGAAGTGGACGATTTTCATGGAAATGAGAATAAAACAAATTTTTCAGTAAATAAACAGCATTGAGCTTGAATTGAATGAATCGTTACTGCCCTCAATACTAAGTCTGGATTTGAACTTTGTGTTTTTCAGCCAAAACGCGATTAAAAAAATTAAAGCGAATAACTTCAACATCGGTGCCAAGGGCTGCAAAGGATCCTTCAACCGTAATCGACACGATACTAGTTTAACTCTTACGCTCATACTCTGGTTATACCCACAGAAAAGTTTCTTTAAAACCCTTCCTGTTGTTTTCACATTTATTTTTAATTACAATTATTTAACTTTATTAAAATTTAAATATCAATCTTTATTTTAACACGAGAAAAAACCTTCGCTTGAAAAGGTGCAAGTTATCACCTGACAGAGGTTTAAAAGTAAGCTTAACGCCTCAACCGTTTCCTTGTTAGTTAAGAAGATAAATATTGACACAGCACCATACAAGTTTAATACATGTACATGAACTCTGCGCATTCTTCCAACAACTTTACGGCATTCTTGTCAAGAAAACGAATCATGCGTGGTTTTGAGAAAAATTTGCTGACTTTTTTCTGCTTTCTACTACTTTACAAATTTTCAATTTCATTATATTTTTATGGTGAAGCTGAAATAAAGTATGCTAATACTGATACGGAACATCTCGAAAGCTTTTATTTGCTTACTCGCTAGGTTAGTAGCAAACATTTGCATAAACTCGAATCAAAATCAAACTGCGTGCTTTCTTGCCGTAGAGGTCATGGCAAAGCTTACTTAATGATAAAAAAAATTATTGCACAAGGACAAGACTTCTCTATGACCTTGTTCAGCAGCGATAACAGAGTCAATCTACTTTCAAAATAAACTTTAGCAATTGTGAAAATTGGCATGCCATGCTCGACGCTTTTCTAGAACAATATACAAATATTTTGAATTTTTTCTACAGTAATTCGTCTATCTTTTTGTTCTTTTTAAATAGATGCAAATCTTTCTTATCTTAGCTCTTAGACTAGACTTTTTAGTATTGCTAGTTGCTTTGGTGAGTTAATATTTTATGAATTGAAATTATGAATTCTAGCTAATTGAAATTATGTACAATCGTATTCAAAAACAAGTTCGGCCTAGTAGAACCTTTTAAATTAGAATTGTGTCATTTCACTTTTAAAACTGCATACTAATGTACTTAAAAATATTCTAATGTATTTTGGTTCTACTTGAAAGTTTAGTGTCCAAAGATTTCGAAGCAACGATCCGCTATAGCTCAATCTCAAGCATAACTGATTCAAAGTAACCTTGCCCTTTCTAGTACCTTCGCAAATAAGAGGACATCGCAAGCATAAAAGAGAAAATCGATTTCTATTAAACAAAAGCAAAATCCGATGCAAATACAGTGAAACTATACGAAGAAAAGTAAGAATGTAATTACCGACTAGAAAAGTAGATTAAGGTTAAATTAAAATCACGATTTTATTGAATTTAGCTCGCCTTAAGTCGCGATAAACCACAAAAGACCAGGAAACAATGTCTTGAAGAAAGCATTTAAAATACACTTGCGGCGCAACACAATTGCTTTTTTTAAATTATTTTCTGACATAATAAAATTCTTTGTCAAAGAATTTTCAAACAGAAAAAGACAACAATAGTAAGAGCTATAAGGCTTACATAATTTTGCGTGTATGCTTTAAATTCATTTTTACTTTTGCCGCAAGTTTTCGTCAGTTCAGTTGTAACTGCAAAAGACGACTGCCGAAACCCGAAGAGAAGGTCAAGATTTTTATAGAAATCATAAATTTGTCCAGTGAAAAAAGTTATTTTTGTACAAATGAACCGCCAAACCTCTTGTATAATAAATTACTTTTGCCCAAGAACTTTCCGAAACAATTACTGCGTTATGAGCTTCTGGCACTGTACTAATGAAAATTTTCTACTATTATTTAATTAAACATTTGACTCCGCGATTTATAAATTAAATCATCAAGTAGGAAAAAAACAGAAGTAAGAGAATTTTAGTACAAATTGAAATTGATTGAAATATTGTACAATTGAAATTTTAGCTATTTATTTAAACTTTAGAATATTTTGAGATTTGCCTAGACAGTTTGAAAACCTAAGTTGTCAAACGAATTTTGAAATGACTGCGTTTATTGTAAGAATTTACTGCTTAAACTTTGCAGTGTTTGCGACCCATTGTGAGTGATAAGAAAGATAAATGATTTTAACGAAAGTACGCTTGGGAAAATAAGATATCTTCGCTCTGAAATTTTTTTTCAAGGTCAGGCTGCAATCGATCAAAACGTTTTCCATTGTTCTGCAGATGAATATACAAAAAAACGTTTTTCCAATGTCAAGATTTCACTCGTATGCAAATAGTGTGATTTTTCTTTTCAAAAATGAATGTAGTCTTCTTGTTAATAGCACAGGACTAGACTCATTAAAATGTTTTGGAACGGACTTGATAGATTGTGACGTAACGTAATCATCCCTATTTTATTAGTAAATCATATCATATCCTGGTGCCAATTTTGTAATTGCTTTTCTTTCTTGAATAGTTTCCTAAATTATCGATTAAAGTTTGTAGTGAAATCTGTCTAAGTAAATGAAATAATATGTCTGTTTCATTGCATTAAATTTAAAAAAATTTCTTTATCAAGTAAGGTGGAATCTTGTAAATAATGTTCTAAGCAAGTTGCCAATCAAGTTCACTAAACTGAATTTTAAACTGTGTAACTCAACAAATCAGTGAGATTTGAAAATATGAAGAAGCATTTCGGGTTATAAGACTGGACCTCTAAAAATTCAGAAATACTGATTTAAATGATGTCCCTGGTGTAACATGAAATGGCAAAGATTAAAAGGTATTATTCCTTAATCAAAGTTTGTTTGAGTTTTTTGTTCGAGTTCTTTTTCTCAGCTTTACCTTATTGCAGTGTTTTTTAACCTTTTCCTGGAGGCGGCACATTTTTGAAATTCTTCAAAAATCGCCGCACCTTTATTAATTTTTCTTCCCAAAATCTGGTGATCTCTAAAAAAAAGTTTTTTGGCTCAGATTTCTAGCTTTCGTCCCTAAATTCAGATGTTTTCTCAAGATTCAGATGTTCTGGCTGGTGCACATAATCGGCATTTTCCGAAGCTGGCGGCGCACTTGAGCTAAGATTCTTGATTTCCGCCCCAAAAATTATGTGATCACTAAAGAAAAAAGGTCTTCACCTATTTTTATCTACCGATTTCCTACTTTTCATCCAAAAATTCAAGTTTTTCCTAATAAATAAAAAGTAAAAACGCTTTCGCCACAATTTTCCGCTCTGATTTTTTCATTTTCATCGCTACAATATGCTATTCTCTAAAAAAAATATCTTCACCTGAATTCACGCTCTCTCTTGTTAATTTCCTTTCCAAAATCAATTCTTTCTAAAAAAAAAAACGGTCTTCGCTCCGAATCTCACTTATTTCATGTACAAAAAACCGCAAAATTCGACGTCCCTACATAATGTTTTTCCGAAAAATATCGCGGCACACCTGGAAACATCTCACGGCACACAGGTTGAAAAACACTGAAATAATGTGCAATAGCTTGGGGCACCCCAGCGAAATGCAAATGGCACTTCAGTTGATAATCACTCCCTTAATGTATTGAGTTTTTGTGAATGAAACGAATAAAATTATATTTTATTATATTTTCGAATGGGTTTTGCAAAAAAGAAAATATTCTTCAAGGGACTGGTAGCAGGAACAGCACATTTGCATAATTAAAGAGGATATTCCATGAAAAACTACTTTTCAAATAAAAAATGTGTCATTTTTTACCAAGATTTTTGTTCTTGGAAAGTTGTTGCAACAAAGATGATGGAATTATTCTCTAGTTACGAAGCGTATTAGTATAAAATCCACAAGATTTCTCCACAACTTACTTACTTTTCTAATGTCAGGACAGCAGCACCAACGGTGCCATAACCTTTTATATTAACCTAAAAGACCTTTTATATCTTTAAATCACAATTTTGTCTTTGTAAAATAAGAAATTAAAATGCTTAATTTATTTTTATCTCTATATTTATTCTCCTAACTCGCAGAGGCGCTACATATAGAGCAACCCTCCAGCAATTACACCCACCTACTTACAAAGATGTCAAGGTATTTCTGCCAGAATGACCAAAGATATGAATGAAATGTAGAGTTCGCTGCTTGCTAAGACCTCCAAGCTGAGGAATCTTCCGTAAAATATTTTTTCAAAGGACCCAAAAGGACAGAGTATAGTACGTTTTGAACCGAGACCGTTTCGATCACGTTCGCCATTTATCACGGCTCTCTTAACCACTTGATCACGCTGCCGAAATAAATTCGTTTTGAATCGCAAGCCAAAAAGGATTTTTTATTATGAAAGTTGAGTAAAAAATCGATAAACTAAGAAATAAATCCTACACAGTTATACAGCGCCTTTTCCCAAAGTGGATCAGACCAAGGATGCGATTTATCACATTGCTAGTCCTGTACTATTAATGCAAAATAAAAATTCTCACTTGTCAATATATACCTCACACCTCAGCAACATCAGCGCTTTTAGTAAGTAGTGAACTGACAGTTTGTGATCACAAGCCTAGAAACTATAACCGCAATATAGAAAATAATCAACATTTGAAATCAAAAATCAAAAAGTTTTTTAAGTTATAGGAAAGCGCTTCGGCAAGAGAACTGGAACCTGGGTTTTAAGCTGTCGTCGTCGTCGTTTGAAGGGTATCCACTCTAGTTCAGACTTTAAAAAGCAACCAAGCCGCCGCTATACTTTAAAAAACTGCCGCGAAATAAAAAAGTATTGCAAAATTCTGCAAACAACCAAAACGCCTACTACAATGATCAAAGAATTCGCAGTGGTTTTTTACAGTGTAGAATAAAACAATACAATTTAAAGTTGACAAAGAAATGAATAAGCAGTCCATATATAAATATTTTCCTTTATTGTAATATACATCATTAACAAGTCTGAAACAAATGCTACTATTTTTTAAAAATTTATTTGTGTCCAAAAATTTAGAAAAATTCTTATGGGCTTTTGTAAATAATTATGCAGATGCTGCAATCTTTTTGTTTTTTAACTATGCCCTTAGCAGCAACGCACATGATATAAAGTTATCGACTGTCTTGGAAATCTGTAAGTAACATTTTTTTGCAAATTCATAAGCTAAGTTATATTTGACAACTTTCTTACTTCTTTTTAGCCAATTGCTACTGAAACAATGACGTAAAACTGACCTATTTTCAAGCTAAACACCAACTAACCAATCGGATTTAGATTTCAATGTAACGTGAATGTGCAGCCATGCGAAAAGAAATCATTATTTCGCCCACATGCGGTGAAGTTAAGTGCTTTTTTAATTTGCTAATGGTTCTTTGGCAAAGGTTCTTTGGTTTTCTTTCTTAATTTAATTTGGCTCGTTTGTAGTTTTTCGGTAGCTAACAATTTGCTTTATTATCTCAATTAAGATTTACAAAATCTCTTGATTGGAATACGATAAATTAAATTTCTAATCAAAGCGATTGTTGAATTATTAATGTTTTATATTTTTTGAGTCCATTGCTCGAAGATGCATTTTTGTAGATTTAAAACTTAAGCTGACATATTTAAAAGCATATTTTTGGAATTTTATTTAAAAAAGGTAACAACTTTTATTGAAGCATTTTACCCCAAACAATTTTGACTTTTTACGAGATTTACTGATAACATTCAAGCATGAGGACGGCTTGGAGAAGCAAAGAGGCTGGACACTATTATTCCAGCTTTTCCAGTGTAAAACAAGTAAGTTATTTATACGCACAAAAGTAAGCGACTTTATTATAATTTTAAATAATAATCTTTAAATCTTTGCGGTGCTTTAATGACTTATTTCGCTGCAGCATCTTAAGAGGCTACCCACATTTTTGTTACCATGAAATTTCGTAAATTAAACTCAGATCGATGATTCTCAGCTTTTTATGTTCGATGAAATGTCTCTCCCCTGGTGAATTTTAAGAGATTCGACAGATTTTTAAGCTTCGACACCAGCAAAGTGTAAATTTACCTTTAATTATTTTGCTGCTTGTCGCGACGGGCGATGCGCGTCGTAGGCGATGGCGCCAAGTTGTCAGCCTCCCTCGAGACGGCGAGCTGTTCAATTGCGGCTTGGCGGAATTTAATTAATAAAGTATTGATTTATGTTAGTTATTGTTTTGATATTTACTTTTGAGTTTAGAACCAGCTTGGCTCGGCTTTTGTTTAATGCAATCAGACTGATCCTTATCATAATAATTGTTTTCTTCTTTCTGTTCGATCTCTTGCTGCGCGTAATTTGCACATGATAAGATTTTTGTCAAAGTATTTTCATATGACAGCGATGCAGTTGCAATACGCTAGCCGAATAATAGTTTCTTAACTAAGAATTTTCGTTCTTAGCAGAGTAAAAATCAGTTTTTTAATCTAAGTTGAAATTTACTTTGTTGTTAAATTTCAATTATATTTGTTCGTGTGCTTCAGTATTTGATTTCTACATTCTATATAGACAAGAGAGTTTTGAGCAGCTATGCATCTCTGCCATCGATCTCTGCCATTGTTTGTGGACCCATCCCCCCATACTCTGATATTGGCAGAAGTTTCGGAGACATTGTGCCCAAGTTTGAACTCATGCAACATAAGACGGCGAAGGTCACGTTTTGGCATGTTCATCATTGAGGGACTTTTGTGCTTCAAAAATACGTTATACAAATTATTACAGATACAAATTATTATTAAGAACACGTTGATTATTATATATGTTAAAATCTACTACATAGAAATAAATAAATTCTGTGTTAAAATGACTTTTTAAAACCCAACACTTCAGGCGGTCATTATGTAACGAACTAATAGATTCATTGATTAAGTCAAGTTAATTTTTTGTGTTTCTAATAGTTTCTTGGGTATTTTTATTGTGACGCTGAATCTCTTTTTCTCATTAATTCGAGATCCAATACAAACAAAAAATTCGAAGCCTGGATCTGCGCTAGTTATATATAGACGATTTAGTTCCTTTTCGTCTTACACAAACATTGCTTGTTTAAATCCACAACGAAGAGATAGTTATTATGAAATGCGTTGCCCAAAAGGAAAGTAGGTTCTAATGTCTTGAGTAGGAATTGAATTGAGATTGAAGTCTTGAAAAAGGTAAAGACTTTGAACCAAACCTGTGGCTATGCACAAGTAGCCTACATTGGCCAAAATGTTGTCCAGAATAGTTCTTTTCAAACTGTCTGTTGCTTGTAGTACGATGGTATGTTGCCAACTGGACTTAAAAGAATATTTGACACAAGCTACAGTATTTATAGTTCAATAAATTATATTGTGGGGGTTTTCGACGAACAATATAACTTTTGCAAAGAACAATATAAAAAAAATTTTGCCCTTGTTATTTTTAAGTTTTTTACAAGCATTAATAACAGTAAAATCGTAAGTTGAGATTTTACTGTTAAAGGCTTTTTGATTAAAATTAAATTAAAACGTGTCAGGAACTTATTTGTGGTTTAAATGTGCGTCACTTGCACAAAAAGTTTAAAAAGCACTAGTCTAGAGATTTGATTGAAAAAAACTAAACCCACTTATTTTGAGCGAATTTGTTCCAAAAAAGTTTTTTTACACAAAACTGGAGCCGTCGGTGGCTAAAGTTTTAGACCTATAATTCTACCATGACCAGAGACCCTTGGAAATCATAAATCAGCGCTCTTCAAGGAAAGTTTCTAGAAAGATTTGCAGGGCTCCGTAAACTTCAGGTGCTCCGCATTGATTTTTGTCTAAGGTATCGACTAGAGAGGTGTCCGGCGGGTTAGCTCAGTGATAACATCCGCGACTCACGTGCAAAACAACCTGGTTCGATTCTCCGTAACGTCGATTGAGTGATACTCGTAGTGCCCTTCGGAAAGGCACTTCACGAACATTCCGAGAAATGTGGTCAAGTTGCTTACCTTCAATGGTGACCGCGGTTAATTCACAGAAAGCAGCAAATCGGTGTGTGTGGAACACAACGCCATACGAATGTTGTTGTCGACTAGAGAGCTTTCCCAATTTTGAAAAATTTGCTTGAAGGTTTCGTGATTTAAAAAAGGTTAAAAGAGTGCTGCCGAAAATGAAATTTATTTTTCTGATGAATCCATCTTGATATCTTTAAAGCATCGCAGCACACAGAAGTTCTTAAAAGTTTTTTTTACTCACTCGAAATATCTTGGCAATTTTTTTGAATGTCAGTTCCAGGCTTAAAGATGGAAGAATTTTTTTTCGGTCACAATTTCAATAATTAGCGAAAGGAAAATAAAAGTAAAAAGGTTTTTTAAGCTGAGCTGGAAATCAAATCTGATCTTTGATTGAATGGTATTTGTCCTTTAACTGGTCAAGTAATGACAGGAAACCGCTTTCTGTTCAGGTTTAGTGACAAAATTGAAACCTTTGGTTCAACGCTTAACCAAACATCAAAAAAATACTAATTTTTTAATGTTTAGTTATTTAAAACGTTATTTTAAGCCATTTAAAATTGAAATGTATGAAGTACACATTTCAATACTATTTTATTTTTCATTCTTATTTATTTTTTTCTGGGTTACGGAATCGCAGTATGAAAGTAGCCTGGGAGGAAACCCAAAAGTCTTGGCTATCTATCACTTAAGGTCAGAGTTTTATCTCTGCGTTTGTTTGATGAGTCGGAGGAGTTCTGGTTCGGCGTGCTGACTGTCCGATGTGAGAGCGGAGAGATGCGAATTCGAGGCTCATCTATTTGACTTTATCTAAATGATTTCAGTTTCTTTTTTTTAGAACCTCGGGAAATTTTTCGTAGTGGTCAAGCCCGGTGATGGGGTTCAGGGGGACCCATTCTTAGAATGTCGTGACGTTTAGCGAACTCATTCTTAACCCCTTAACCTACTAGCCCGTATATATCCGGTCGCCAGATGCCCGGCACTTTCCAATTAGCCCGTATACTGTATATCCGTCCAAGTTTCGAGTTAATTAAGTATCCGGGTTAATTGAAACAGTAATTTTTATTTGCAGGGTATTTATTATTACAACTTCAAAATACAAATGATGTTCATTTTCGATAACAGCATAATTCAATGTCTATTAAAAAAATTACTTTTGTAATTTTGAATTGGCAGAAATTTTAAAAAATAAACATTTGATTAACGGGTTAATTTAACAAAAACTCGGTACCTCCCGGTCTCTGTATAATAAAGGAACCTGTTGTAGTGAGTTCTATACAAAAGAGAACCTGTTCTTATAGTTTTGAATCAGTAGTAACTTTGTTAAAAATAGAGAGCTTTTACTATAGTAGCCTATAAATATTCATATTTGGCCAAACAAAAAAGGAATCTTATTGATTTTTCTGAAATATGAAAGTGATAATGAACTTTTTTTTTGACGTCGCAAAAATCTCGAAAATGACATATTTATTTATCGCTTCAACTAAATGGCTTTTTTTGTTGATTGAAAGCGAAAGTTTTTTTTAATTTTTAGTTGAAAGTTTTTTAAAAACAGTCCAGGCTCTAAAATGTGTGTCTAATCTCATAGATTAAGCTAATGAATGATTTATAGCAGTGGTTCTCAAACTTTTTACGCCCGCGGCACACTTTGCTACCTTTCCGATTTTCGTGGCACATTTGGACCAGAGTGCAGATCTTTTTTGGTCTGCACTGAGTTTTCCACGTTTTTTTTTACTTGAGACATTGTAGTGTATTACATGAAAGCCTTGAATTTTTATGTAACTTTTTATAAATAGAGTCAAAACTTTCTTTTATTATTCTTCACTATATTTTGTACTGTTTGTTTTCACACAAGGTGTTTAGGTTCCGCATAAGCTTTGAATTTACTTTAAAAAAAACCCTTTTGAGCTCTTTCAAATTACAGCGAAAAATGATTGTCGAGGTTGATAGAAAAATTTGTTGCGATTGGCACGATAAATTTAAAAATAACATGGAATTATCTCAGTTCAATTTTTAGTTTAATTAGTGTTATTATTTGTAAAAAAACGCGTAATTGGCTTATTAGATATCAATCAAGTTTTACTTGCATAGTTTCTAAAGATCGCTATGACTTTGTTTTGTAATAAAGGCAAACCACTTTCTGATCTAAAAACTTAAAATTTTGACTCATAAAGTTTATGCGTTCACCACTCAGTAAAATGCTCACACTAACCAAGAACAAAAAACCACATTATCTGTTTTCTACGCCTAACCTACTTAATAGCAATGCTATCACAGCAAATTTAGAAACGGTAAAAGATTTTTTTTAAATATAAGATTTAGGTAAAAAAGAACAAGTGTGTAAAAATATACAAGAGTAAGTTGAAAGGTTCAAAACCTGACTTGCACATAAAAGTATTACAGTTCTTTTTCTTAAACTTTAACTGAAGACTAAAAGGTTTTCATTTTGATTTTTTTTCCAATTTTAACAATTTTGTCCGAAAAAGCTGGTGAAGACAAAAAAAGTTTCATTTTGATTTTGTCTCAACTTCTATCAATATTGTGAAGATAGAAAAAAAAGAAAAAAAAGGTTCCGTGTCCAATTTCAACAATTTTGTTACAAAAAACTAGTAAAAACTAAAAAAAGGTCTTCACGTAATCCGAGTGTTGTTATCGATTGAAAAAAAGCGCAAGATTTCTTTAAAAATCAAAAAATATACTATAAGAACACAAGGTCCAACGCAATAACACAAGGCGTGGCACCAATGCTTAATAGTCAATTGTCCATCAGTGGGAAATTCAAAAACTATAAAGTCCAAATTTTGTAGCAATGAATTGGAAGTTGAACCATGTGAAAACAATGGTGGTTTATCAATTAGACTAATTTACGCGGAAGAACAAAATCTAGATCAGGGATGTCCAACCTGCAGTCCGCTTCATGTTCTTAGCCGCCCGCTGGTGACTCAAATTTTTTAGTTATATTTTTCATAATTGTATAGAATTCTATTTCACTGGCTGTCATAGTAATGTATAGGGAGACAAAGCGAATACGTCATTTGATCGCTGCATCGAGTGACGTCCAATAAACTGATCCATGAAAAATTTGGTTTACGGAGCTTTTCATAAAAACGCTTGCCCCAAGCATCATTTTCAGTATTCATATTGTTTTGTGATTATATGTAAATTAATATTGAATGTGTTTTTTCGGAATATTCTTTACAATATCAATTGATAGTTACTTAATTACTGAAGTGGTAGTAAAGATTGTAACTTGAAATTAATGCAGAGTGATTTGGAATAAGATTACAGTAATAGCAGCGTTGCTGCTAGTTATAAAAAAGGAAAACGAGTTAATTTATAAGGAGGGGAAAAGAAGATCAAACATTTTTAAAAATTCTGGGTCTAATCTAGGAATTAACATATGGTCACGGGCCAGGGGTCTGCTGTTACCCAAAGAAAGTGTCGCTTTTATTTGGAGAAGCTCAGCTGAATGGATGTCTGAAAGTATAAATAGGTGGTCAGTTGGAGTGGGATGCAGACTTTCTTTGACTATGCGCAAGACGTCATTCAGGACACTGTCTATAGGGCTAGTGTGAGCGCTGCGACACCAGACTAGTGCGCAGTACTCAGCTGTTAAATAGACCAGAGATAGGCAGCTATGTGCAATGTTTTGGCACCAGCACCTCATCCTGAGCCTGCAAGTTGCCTCAACAGTGTGACAGACTAAGAAAATTTTTTGCGCAATGACATTAGAAGGTGATAGAACGTGAGCGATCTGTCTAGTTTTACCACAAAACAAGTAGGGGTTGGAAAAAATCGTAAAAGTCTATCGCTGTTGTAAACATTTATCTCATGTTGAGCCTCTCGGTTGCTTAAATGAAAGCTGCCGTCACTGTCTTAGTGTCTGTAATGTATTATTAATTTTTTCATTACTTACGCCAAGTTTCGAAGTGCAGAACCAAAAATCAAACTGATATCTTTTGCGCCCTCAAGCGCTAAATTAATCATCATCATTGGTAGTTTTTTTGTAAAAGTACATGCTGGTAGCCGGACATCCGATGTTAAAGCTCTTTTGCATAGGTGGGCACGAAAGTACCGCGGTACTTTTACTCGGTACTTTTGAATTATCCAATTTAATAGTAATAAAAAAACTATTTTTGAAATTTTTTATTTTTATTTTTGAATTACACTATTTTTGAATGTCAATTGAAATTCAATGTATGACAGAGTTATAACTATTAAATTGGATTATTCAAAAGTTCCGAGTAAAAGCAACGCAGTAACGCGGTACTTTTATTCGGTACTTTTGAATAATCTAATTTAATAGTAATAAAAAAACTATTTTTTTTTATTTTCTATTTTTTTTTTTTTTTGAATTACACTATTTTTTAATGTCAATTGAAATTCAATGTATGACAGAGAAGTTAAAAGTTATAACTATTAAATTGGATTATTCAAAAGTACCGAGTAAAAGTACTGTGCCCACCTATGCTCTTTTGTTTAGTTATAATCTCGCTCAGTTAATTTTGGGATTAAGTTTGAAGCAACTGCGTTTGTTTACGTGTTATTGTTTTTTTTCAATTCAAACCACAAATGTAGTGGTGCTCATTAAAGATAAATATCATATTAGTGTGACTGAGTTTCAGCTTCGAAGTCTAAAAATATGTTAAAAGTGTGATCATATCTTGACTTAAAGTCTCCTCAAAGGCCTTCCAAATCCAGGAATACAGCAATGCTAAATCGTCTGCATAGGTAAACCTGGAAATCGTGGAGGGCAGGTTGTATAAACATGTATTGAAGTTGAAAAGGAGGGGAGCCAAGACCAATCCCTGAAAAACGTCATTTTTTAGAAGAGGAAGCCT
Source organism: Diplosoma virens (assembly GCA_963680785.1). NCBI lineage: Eukaryota > Metazoa > Chordata > Ascidiacea > Aplousobranchia > Didemnidae > Diplosoma > Diplosoma virens. The sequence continues at coordinate 66,702,414 of OY796881.1, read as the reverse complement.
GCTTTGCTTCTTGCTACAGGTACTAAGAGTAAAACTTTGGTTTTGGACAAGCTGGATGATCATTTTGACCCGAGAAGTTTCCGGCAGAAATTTGAAATAGCTTGCAGATAAAGCCATGGTTACAGACTAAGTTATATGCCGCCGTCAGATCGAGAAATCGACAAAAAAATCCTTGATGTTTTTTATCAATAAAACAACTTGACCCACGGTTAACTTTAAGCGTTGAAACCCAGCTTGCTCTTTAGAGAGCAATGGAACAATAATTGGTTGCACGCAGGCGTAGATAAATCTTTCCAGGAGTTTTTAAGGAGACATAGAGCAGAGATATAGGTCGAAAATTCTTCGGGTTTTCAGTGGGCTTCATCGGCAAGGGATTGCCACTACAAGCCCTCTTCTCCAGATCTTGAAAATTTTGAGTTGGTGCAAGCTGGAAGGAAAGAAATTGCGTAATTGGGTCTTGAAGCAATGAAGCAGCTCCAGTATGGATATTTGCAATTCTAATTACGTAATGGTTTTAAAAGTTTCACACTTAACTTAAATTCCTAATTGTTTAATCAATTTTAAACAATATTTTAATCTTCATCCTTTGGTCATGGCCAATGATGGCCTTGCAAAAAGAAGGGTCCGGTGCAAGAAACGTAAAGGGGGCCACTATTTAGTGGACTAAAAAAGGTAGTTAAAACCATTTTTAGTACATGAAAGCAAATTATGTGATCTCTAAAAAAAAAGGTCCTCAATTTAGGGGGGCCAATATTGAGTAAACCATAGCAGGGTGAGACAAAGTGATCACTTAAAAAAAAAGACTTCAATTTAGGGGCCACTATTGAGTGATCCAAAGTATTTATATTCTCCCAAAACATTGCGATCTCTATAAAGTCATCAGTAGGGCAAGTTGTTATTGACCTATAAAATTGGAAAACTTGCTTTTTCAAATTATAGAAATTGACTTTTTATTGACCTATAGAGATTTATTTTAAGAATAACCAAAATAAAACGAAAAAATGCGTATACAAAATGCATTGTATACATCAGCGTTTCTCAGTCCTTTTTTTCTGCGACCCAAAATTGCTACAAACAACGATTTACAAATATGACTGCGACCCAAATAAATTTGAGTGAGCGCTTATTGAAACAAAACGAAATTGTTACGTATGCCAACAATGGTCGTGTAATTTTTAGCTGTTATGTGTCGGCAGAAATTTGTTCGGGAGCAAACTTATTTCGGTTTCTTGATTTTCGGCTCAAAAACGTAGCGATCTCTAAAAAAAGGTCTTCACCTTGAATCTGACTCTGATTTCTTGATTTTTGGCTCAAAAACGTAGTGACGATCAAAAACAGAGTTTTACTAAACTATACAGGAAACTCATTCACGACATTGTGCACTTTTATGTGCTGCTGAACTTTCACTTTTGGCATTCTGTTCACCCAACAAATCTAATATAATTTGTGTCCGAAAACAATAACATAACATTTTATCACTACAGGCATGAAATCGTAAACACTAAAAAATTGACTTTTTATTGACTTTATAACTTTTCCCATATGGCTTTATAACAAATTTTTTTTCATTTCTACACGTTTTGAAGCATTTTGAGGCTGCAATAACAAATTGACTTCATTGACAAAAACTTGCCCTAGTCATCAGTCGACGACGCCCTTTTCTTTTTTCAAAAAAAATTTTTTTTTCTTTTTGACATGCCATCAACATTCTGATGCTACTATCAAAAAATAGAGCAATTTTTTGTGTAGGGGCGCCACTTTTTGAGGTATTTTAAAGGTGGCTCGGTGCGGCCGCAGCGTTCGCACCCTGTTAAAACCATCACTGGTCATGGCATCTAACACTAAAAAGAAAAAAAATTATAAAGGGCCTACATGTACTTTGTGGCCCACAGAATATACTTAAATTTATAATTTAGCTCATTATGAAAAAAGTTGGACATTCCTGGCTTAGATAACCTACCTGGGCTATTTGAGAGTCATGAAACACAGAAAAGTTTATTTTTGCTGTAATCAGGGTTAAGTGCTTTGGAAGAATTATTTATTGACTTTGATTTTTTAAAGTTTTTCAAATCCAACTTTAGGACATGTAGGAAAACGACTCGGTCTCAACAACCTTAGTGAACTTTACACTTTTTGAAATTTATAGGTTTTACGTATAATGTCTCATATAGTTAGCTTATGGGAAGGACCGGCGAGTTGCTACGAGTTTTACCTGAATTCTGAAGTTGCATAATTTAAAAACTAGTTGACATCGAATGGCACTGATAAAAGATTGATGGCGGGGCTTGTTTTTGAAGGAGGTAACAACATTGGAGCTATGTCTTTGAAATTTTTGTTTTAGCAGGTGCTAAGGCTACCTTTTAATTAATTCAGATGGTAAAGCGAATTGCAGTTCACGAAAGCCTGCTTACCAAAATCAACGTCGCTAAAAGCAATAGCGACTCCAGTACATTTAAAAGTATTAATTTCTGACTTAACAATCCTAGTTGCAACTTGTTCGACGAAAGTGGTCGAGTTGGTGAAAGTGCTGTATAATTGAAAACACGATCAACACAGTCACGGTTCTAAACCTACTTACGTCATTCTGTGTTGTCTTTGAAAAAGCCACTTTTCTCTACTTGGCGGTTTTAGCAAGCAGATCTAAATTTCAGTCAAATGTCAAAAAATTTTTTTTCCAAACCGCAGGAAAGCGTCGAAGGCGCTTTACGTAGAGCAATTGTTAAGCGATTCCCCCAACTGCTTTCGGATATGCCCAAACTATTGTTTTCCGGTTTAAATTTTTATTTTTTTAGTTTTAACTTAGAGTTATAAATGAAATTTAGAATTGCTTGTTAAGACTGCCAAGCAGGTAATGAGTTCGTAAAAATTTTTGCCCAAGGACACAACATATAGGTTTTGAAGAGACTATATTGATCACAATCACGGCGCTAGGCTTTAAACAGGAACCGGGTTGCTTACATTTGCCATTAAATCACTCGGGCACGCCAGAGTTGTAGGTCGGACCGGGCCGAAGTTTGAGAAAAATTTTGGGCCTAATTCGGCCCAGTGGGGAGTTTACATATAAACGACCATCTTTTTAACAAAGAAGTGCTTTAGACCAAACTTAATTTTCCGGCTTTTTTGGGCCAGTTTAGGGCTTCAAATCAAATTGCATTTGGGCCTGAACTAGTGGCCGTTTACAACCCTGTGCCACGCTGCCGACAAAAAACAAAAAAGATTTTAACTGACTGCATATAAGCTAAAAGACAAATAAACCTTATACAAAATTTGATCTGAGAGGATTTTTCTTTTCAGAGATAATATCAGTGAAACATCTAATTGACAATCATTGCATTAATTTGAAACTAAATTTGTGAAAGACTGCTAATTAACTTGCAGGAAAGTCAGGTATGATAGTGGCTTTACAATTGTTTAGCTTGAGCAATTGCCATCAGGCTTGCGAATGATGAATTATTGTCATCACTGCCATTGACTATGTAAACATCGACATCATGTGGCTGAACTAAACAGATATTTGTTGTATATAAAAAACATACATATATTTTATACTTGTGGTTTGTAAAAATATATTTAAAAGAAAAGCTACTGTAGACTATGTGCAGTATGTTTTTTTATTTTTCAGCTGCAACAGCACAAAAATACATTAAAAGCCGACAAAAAGAAACAGTAAAAAACGATATACGTTAGGACATGCAAACGATACATTGTCAGATATAACAAATCTCATTATAATCTGCATGCTCAACTGCATTCGGGGGGAACAATTTTGTTTGAATTTTATAGTTGAATGCTTGAATTAACTTTTTACATGATTCCACCAAAAAAATAAATATAATATTTTAGCAATTTATAAGAAGTTTTATTCGTTAAAATATTTATAAGTTGGAGAGAACAACACAATTGAATCTAATGTACAGCAGAGTGAAATTTGGTATTTGAGCATAAAACTTACTTCAACCCATGAAGTATTTTTACATGTGCAATGTAGGTCATGCCTCTAGCAAATACACTCAGTGTCTAAAATATCTAATTGTTTTCCAATATTTTGCGCTGCAAGATAGGTGCTCAAGCTGCTTAGGAGGAGACTAAATTACCTCCCCCCAACCCCCTCACCTCGTGGGACTATGAGTACAAAGTTAAAACAGTGACCACTTGTTATTAGTCGCTGCCAATGAATCAACCTTTCCGTATCAACCAAGCATAGGGGTACCAGCCCAAAAAATTTGGGGGGGGCAATGAAGTTTTGCCCAAATTATGATTTTCTAGCACTTTATGGATAGGACAAAAAAATTGTCTGAGATTCTTGGACGGAGAAGAAATTTCGTCCTGAAATCATGGTGATCTCTAAAAAAAAAGTCTTCACCTAAATTTGGTAACTAATTTTTGCAATTGATCAATGTCAATGCCCTGAAACTCCTGACTTTGCCCAAATTTTTCATATCGCTGCACGAAAAATTATGCTCTTACCCAAATGTTTTCTTGTCACTACCCGAAAAATTTGAATTTTGCCCAAAACTTGGAAATTTGGGAGGGAAATTGCCCCCCCTGCAGGTACAGTTATGGAACCAAGTATTAACTCTATCAAGGGCGGGGTATTTTTTGTCCCACTTATTTAACTGGAGAATGTGCATATGCGACATTATTTATCCAACTTACAAATTTTCACTGCGTTACTGCTCGGCCTCTCAAAAACAATTTCATCATGAGGGCTATGACGTAATAAAACTGCTGAATTGTTTTTTCTGACTAGTTCGTGGTGGAATGTTTGAAATGCGACAAAAGCAACGTTTTTGGGAGACAAGGCGCCTAAGTAACAGGTTCTGTTTTGAGATTACGAAAAGTCCAAAACCACATTGATTACAACAAAAATAGGCAAAAATTTCGAAAAGTTGATAAGATAAACTATACTAAAAGCCAACCGCATTTGTTAGAGTACGAAATGCTAGGTAGAAACAGTATGACTAAGTTTATGGCTGAATGTAAAATGTCCCACCATGCTTGTAGTATTATTCCTTTTTATTTAGAATTTGGTTTTGAATTGTTGTGAATTTTCCGTGCCAGGCTAAAAAAACTTAAAAAATAAAAAGTGATGAATCGGAAAAAATAGTGTTTTAACAAAGCTAGAAAGATTTTGAAAGCTTTAAAACATTATAATGCTATAACAGTAACATTGTGCAGAGTTGGCCTAATTGGAAGCGGTAAACATCAGGTAAAGAACCGTGTTGCACTCCAATTTTTACCAAGCTAGCTGAGATAAGAGATCAAAATTAAATTTAGGCTCATAACTGCTAGCATATTTGGCCTGCAAGCAGGTATTTTCCCCTCTCCTACGAATGTGCATTTGACCAAAATAATATACTTTTAATCGTTTATTTTCAGACTTTTTTGTGTATGAAATGAAACGTTCACTAAGATTACGACAATTAGCAACTGGTGCTAAACCTTAAATGTATTTGCAGGGTAGTGCATTATCGGAGTCGGACTTGTCAAGCTCAGATGACGGCAGTTCAAGGAAGATGATGGTGAACGGCCAAGACAGTCTGAATGAACCTATAAAGCGAAATTTCAAAATCTGGATGCTAGCTTGCAAGTCAGGATATGCAGTGAAATTTGATATAAGGCGAAGTGTTGCGACAGTGTTGTGTTGTCACAGTCTTAGGATTTTTAACACTGTGCTTTTACTGGTTGATATAGCAATGATTTTGCCATAGCGTTTTATTCTTGCCTATGTATTCTCTGTAACGGCAGCAAAATAATTTCTCAATTCCAAATACTTTTTCACAAAAATACAGTTAAAAAAAAATTATTTTGTGACAATTCGCCCCATGCCGGGCCGTGTCGTCACAGAGCAAGGGGCGTGTTATCACGTAATATTTCCTGCCCTTTAAGAGACTTAATAAAACAAAACTGCAATGTTTTAAACGAAATATTATTGAAAGCATTAAATGAACCAATAAAAAACAAGCCATAAATCAAATATTGTCCCTGTGAAATAAATTATGTATATAACAAGTGTTTTTGCAAAAATGTTAACCTTTATTCAACATTGTAATGTTGAAGACGTTTGCAATCGAATTTAAACTGCCCAGCACTTCTCAAAGTAGTGCCATATTTCGGTTGTGGTAGAAGAGTCTTCAACATCAGGTAAATGAAACGTGTTTCCTTTTTTGTGAAATTTCATTGGAGTCATAAATATTGCATGAATTTCTTTTTCTTTTTTATCCACCTCCATCTCTTGGCCAATCTAAAATTTTTCTGTCGATTTGGAAGTAAATCGGACCAGGATATAATCATCTACCTTCACATCACTTGTTTGCAGTTGTTCGGAAAATGAAGACGCCTCAGAGTCGTCAGATTGCTTGGCACTGACATCTAATTCATTGTTACACATGGCTGCTAAAGGAATATCATCATCGCTTAAAAGCTTCTTCGCCATAACTTCCGTTTTTGAATGAAATTGTAGCTTTAGTTTATGAGTGGTAACAGGAACACAGCAAGCTTCAAAGATTTTATTTTTTTCTGCAGCAGCAAATTTCTTACTGGTGTGTCAGTGAATGTCGTAGACTTTGCTTTAAACCGTGGATGTGACGTCGAAGGTCTATTCTCCAAATGGCCCAATGGTCGTATACTTTCAGTACTGACATCGAGCAAGATGGATCATCATCATCCAAACTTTGTTTCTTCTCATGTAGTGCAGTCGGAATGTCCTGTTGCACAAGTTGACTTGTTATATCAGTTTGGATATCGGAATTGGAGTTGTTTTGCATCGTAGCTGCATCCTGTGGTTGGATCATTTCTTCTGAGGAAAATGTCCTACAAGTTGCATAGTTTTGCAGATACTCGTTAGGGGTAATTGCATTTCGTTCAAATGGATAGATGCCAGTTTTTTGAAACCCAGCCACAATATTTGATGGAATGAAAGCTAATAGATATGCATAGGACACAATGGACAGAATAACAAGAATTGACATAGATCTACCTGGATTTTCTCGCATCCACAAATCCATTTTCTGGTTTTTGTATGTTTTAAGGGGTCCACTACAGATACATCCAAGGGCTGTAGCCAATGTGAACAGTGTGGTGGAAAACTTAGCAATGTAATGTGGTGCTCTTTAGCAAAATCAATAACAGACAAATCAACGTGAGAAGAACAGTTATATACAGGGTGATTCACCGAAGTGTTGACAAATTAAAACTGAATTATCCAACTTACTATAAGGGCAAAAGAAACAAGTTTTTAATAGATAGAATGGAAATTTAATGGGCTTTCACATAAAATTCAAATTATTCAATGTAGCCCCCTTTGTTTTTCACAAGGCGCCTAAGACGTGGAAGTACTTGGGCGCACGTGGCATGCACCACTTCTGGGTCAATTTCTTCCCATGACGCCTTCAGTTTTCGTTTAAGGCAGCGTTTGCCAACGGGGGCGGTACCGCCCCCTGGGGGGCGTTTCAATAATTTGAGGGGGCGATAAAATTTTATGGATGACAAGGGGGGCGGTAAACCACACATGGGCGCTGATACATTGTTAGCCCATACTTAAAAAATCACGCCACGAAAATAAAAACAGTTAGATTTAGAATAGGCCTACTAGTGCTAATCTCCAAATGAGGAGACCAATACAGGTGACAATGTAAAGGAAGTAGTATTTCCAATATTAATTTCAATTGTGTATTTTCATTAACCTCACAACTAGCTGATCAGCTTGAATTATTAGCACCAAATGCGTTGTTTTTCTAGCGCAATCCAAATATTAATACAATTGTTTATGCGCAGATTCAATTGTTACGCTATATGGCATCACAAAAGATTTTGCTTGTTACTTGCCTGTGTATTGCGAAATCGTTTATCACATGATCATAGGAAGTTGTGATTAATTAAGACAAAGCTTTGGTAAAGCGAGTTTACTCTTTTTTAAGGTGTCGGAATTCCCATCTTACACTGAACACTGGTTATGCTTCAATGATTTTATTATGACATATATTTTTCGTAGCTATATAAACGCTTCGCAGTGTTTTATTCTTTCTCTTTTCTCTTCCACACGTGTAATTTTCAAGAGGACAGCAGTGACGTTTCAAGACTGTACCACGTGTGTTAAAAATTCTTATAAATTCTTTTTGCAGTGGATGAAAGTTTATTTAGCTTTTATATTCATTAGATATTGTGTGTTTTATGCCCTGCAGGAAATCGAACATGAACAGCAAAAGAAAGTGTCGTCAATATTCAGAAGAATATTTGCAATTTGGTTTTATTCCTTCTCCATCAAATGTTCAGTTACCAATGTGCTTAGTTTGTGGAAAGTCATTTTCCAATGAAGCGATGAAACCTTCGCGACTTTTAGATCATTTAAAAAGCAAACATGCTGATAAAAAAGATAAGCCAGTGTCATTTTTCCAAGATTTGAAAGACAAATATGGAAAGAGAAATACAATAACAAGCATGATGACAAAATGTTCAGAGCAAGCTGGTCGAGGACTTTTGGCTTCTTACAAGATCTCCTATTTGATTGCCAAATGTGGAAAGCCCCATACCATTGCAGAAAATCTTATCATCCCCGCTGTCAAAGAAATAATGAGCACTATGTTTGCGAATCCTGTTGACATAATTTCCAATATTCCTCTGAGCAACAATTCAGTTTCCAGAAGAATTAACGACATGGCAGATGAACTTACAGGTGCCCTGGTTGCTGAATTAAAATCCACAAAGTTTGCTTTGCAGATAGACGAATCCACGCTTCGAGATAGTGAGGCACTACTACTTGGATATGTCCGTTTTCTAAGTAAGAACGATGAAATAAGAGAAGAGTTATTGTTCAGCGAGTCCTTGACTGCAGACACGAAAGCCTCCACTATTTTCAAAACAGTTGAAAAAGTGTTTAAGGACAAACAAATTCCGATGTCAAATGTGATTGCTTGTGCAACTGACGGTGCACCAGCAATGATTGGTCGTCATCGTGGATTTATACAGCATATGAAAACCGCATCACCTGGAATATTAGCCATTCATTGCATAATTCATCGCCAGCATTTGGTAGCTAAACACCTTAGTGCTGAGTTACACGAGTCCTTACAGGTGTTCATAAAAGCTGTGAACAAAATTAAAACTTCTCCTTCAAACGATCGTTTGTTCCGTAAACTATGTCAAGAAAAGATGAAGAATTTCAGCGTCTGCTTCTACATACCGAAGTTAGATGGCTGTCAAAAGGAAATTGCTTAAGGCGATTGCATGACCTGTTTGACACTGTTGTTAAATTTCTGCAGGAAGTTGATGCTAATCTAAGTAAAGAATTGAGTAACAGGCGCGTTGATTTGGCCTATCTGTCTGATATATTTGACAAATTAAATGAGTTAAACCTGAAGTTGCAGGGAAAGCAAGTAAACCTTATCAAAGCGAAAAGTGTTGTCATGGGCTTCATCAACAAGTTGACTCTTTTTAAACAAAACATGGGCCGACGTGAACTGTGTCACTTTCCTAAATTGCAGGAAATGCTGGAGAAGAATGAATTGAAGGATGAGAACGTGCGGATATATTGTTCGCACCTTGGATGCATGACAGAAGAAATGACTACTCGCTTTAAGGATCTCTCTAATCTCGTGATTCCGGATTGGATTATAAACCCGTTTTTGGCGGACTCACAGCAGGCGCAACAAACTTTGCAAACAGACTTAATAGACCTTCAAAACGACTGTGAAGCTGAAGTATTGTTTAGAAAAAAAGACTTTGAGTCATTTTGGATTGCACAGCGATCAACCTATCCTCGTCTTTGGGAATTTCTCAAAGTATTTATCCTGGCTTTCCCTACTACATATTTAGTGGAAAAAGGGTTCAGTGCAGTTGTAAACCTCTTACAAAAAAACAGGAATCGTTTACAAATAGCAACAAAGGGTGACCTGAAACTTTTTTTATCTGACATCAAACCAGATTTTGTTGCCTTAGCATCGCGACATCAGGCACAAGGAAGCCATTAAATTGTGTTTTTTATTTTGTCTGGGTATTGCAATTCATTTTTTTTGGTTCTGGTAAATTTGCTGATTTTTGTACAATACGAGCAAAATTTGTTGTTGCTATAATATTTTATGTTAGTTTTCTAAGGGGGCATTGGCAGTTTATTTTAAGTCAATTTCTATACTTAGGGGGCGCTGGGACAAAAAAGGTTGGGAAACGCTGGTTTAAGGGTTTCGATATTTGGATGGGATGTTGAGCAGGCTTTTTGCTCCAGAATGGACCAAATCCCAAAGTCCATTGGGTTCAAATCGGGTGAAGGGGGCCATACTTCCTTCTCCCAAAACCCTTTAAAATTGGTCTTGCACCAATGCTGGACTGCTTTGGCTGTGTGGGAGGTTGCCCCATCTTGTTGAAGCGTAATTCCTTCCTCTCCCACTGTTTCTTGAACCCAGGGAATGACTTTTTCTTCCAACATCCGACGATAGATAGTTTGGTTAATTTTCACGCCTTTGTCGATAAAGATTAGAGGTGTTTTCAGGCCTGTTGAAGTGACTCCTGCCCAAACCATCACGGAAGAAGGTTTCTGCCTCCTAAATGAACTGCAACGTTCAACTGGCACCATGTCCTTGTTTGGAATCCAAATCCTGTCATTTTGGTGGTTGTGGATAGCTTGGACAGTGAAAAGCTTCTCATCTGTCCAAAGCACTTGAGGCCGAGTGCCAACAACAAGTCTCTTGATCAAAACCTTAGCTCTATCAAGCCTTTTCTTCTTAGTGGCGTTTGACAGGAGCTGCCTCTTGGTAAATTTGTACGGGTAGACGTGGAGATCATCCTTGAGAAGCCTTTGCATGGTGCTCACGCTTACAGAGGTGTCCTTAGCCAGTTTTCTTGCGCTCCTTGAAGGGTTCCGCCTCAACCTCTCCCTGACCTTCTTAATCAGTTCCTTTGTCCTGATGGGTTTTTCAGGAGTACTTCTGATTCTTGGAGCACAACTTCCAGTCTCCCTGAACCTCTTCACAGCCTTGTAAACACCTCCACGACTCACAAATCGCTTCATCAACCGGAAAATTTTCGCAGGTGGAAATCCTTTCTTGCAATACCCTTCAACGATGTCATTTACTGTCTTTGCCATCTTACTTTTCTAGATTAAATATTCTTATTGATATTGAAAACTTACTCTAGAATATATAATAACAATCTGAAGAGGTAATGCGAAGTTAATAATGGAATAAAGTATTTGTCAACACTTCGGTGAATCACCCTGTAGAATAAGCAAAATTGGTTGGATTGCAGATGGTTTTGCATATTTTACAAAACGCTGCATCCACATTAAAAATGTATCAATATTTTGCAATCCAGTCTGGGACTTATGACCAGTGGCAACACTTCCAGGAGGAGCTGTCAGTAACCAGTTTTGGTAAGTTTTTACTTGGGGAAACACAAAAAATGGGGGAATTGTGTTGCCTAAAGCATTTGCAGCACAACACAATGTTACTAACTTCCTGCATTACTGTGAAACAGCTGAACCCACATGTTTAGATCCTTTTTTGAGTAGTTTGAACAGTTGTTAATTTAGTCTCATTGACATTCCATATTTCACTTGGTCTGTAATTATGTCGGTTTAGCACTATCCCAAAACATCTTTAGATTGTGAAGATTAAAATTGGCCATCCTTTGTATAGCTCTAGGCATTCTTAAAGATGGGTCTGTATGGCTTTTGATAAAACTCTTCAGTCAGTCTTATCCAGCAAACTCTTTAGTTTTCCAAGACTTGGGCACTCGCACATTGTTTTCAACTGCAAGTTGATATGCCAGTTGTCATAAATAGAAATAAGTAATGTCATAAAATACATATTTGTAAGCCTTTAGCATATTCTCTTATAAATTTTCTTTTTTCTGGCATGCCGTATCTGACAGCAAAATTTCGTTTTGCTTTTTTTACTTTAAGGTAACGACTAAGTGTTTGATAGTTGATACCAAATTTCTTCTCTGCTTCACGTAAGCAATGGCCATCTGTCACAAACATCATGGCAGGATGTACAGCTATGTCACTGTAGGAAGCTCTGTTTGTTCTACAAGTATAATTACGCACCATTTATAAGTTTCTGTGAATAAACTATACCTGAAATCGAAAACATAACTTATCGCTTGCAGGGGCGAGTTGCCACACAATCTATCCATTTTGATAAAATTGCAATTGGTGACTGGTTGAAGCATGCTATTAATGGCTAAACTTTCAGCTAAACTCTTAATGTACTAAGCTGTAAAACTGACATTGTACTTCTGTCCCTGCTGCTTTTATCTAGACAAAACTCAATTTTCAAATGTTAGCAAAAAATACATCACATGCAAATTTTATGATGATTTTTCAGTTTAGCACTGAAGCTCTGTGACTTTTTTTGCAAACAGAAACTTAGAATAAAGATGGCGGGAAAAGATGTTATTACAACAAAAATAGTTTCCAAACAGTTAGTTGAAGTAGGAAAAAACTTGCTGTGACAACACGCCCCATGTGACAACTCACCCTACTTTGCCTTATATAAGGGTAAAACAAAAGATTAAGTGCATCTAAATTTGGGAGAACACATACAGGGAGTAAATGATAAATTGGAAGTAATTACAATCAGAAAATTAGACGCTATAAAATCTTGTTTTTAGTTTTAAATTTTATTTGTTGTAATCTTTAGGTTCTATTGTTGCAGATTAGCCATATAAAAAATTTTAAATTGTGTGTGAACAAAGAGAATTAAATCATAGAATTGTTATTTCTAAATTGTTTCACGCTGGTAAAAAGACATCTGATATTATCAAAGATACAGGATATCCTTCTCGAACTGCTTATCGTATTGTATCAAACTTACGAAAAGGTAAGAGCATCGAAAGGAAGTCTCACGCCCCCAGAGCTGATAAAATTTGCACAAAGAGATTTCTAAGTGGTTTGAAATGGTCCATTGCATCCCAATCAATGGCATCCCAATCAATGGCAACGTTGGCTAAAAAGAGAAATGTGTCCAAAATGACGATTTATAATGCAGTAAGAAAAGATCTTATGATGAAATCATTCTGCAGACGTCGAAACATTCTGAGAGATCTATGAAAATAAGGAAAAAAGGAGTCACTTGTTACTCAATCACCTGAAACACAAAGGTGTTTCCATTCGCATCTTTGTGGATGAAAAGAAGTTTGTGGTTGATGAAGTCGCCAACTGCAGAAACTCACGGTTTATCGCAAAAGATCCATCTTGTGTTCCTCCAGTAATGTGAAGTAAACATCCACCATCTGTCATGGTGTTTGGTGTTGTTGCAAGCGATGGTAAAGTCATGTCTCCTCACTTCATTGATGCGGGATTGAAGATTAATACAGCAGAATATTTAAAGATTCTGAAAGAAATTCTCTTACCTTGGATAAAGAAGAACTATGACCCAATGAAAGTTATGTTTATCCAGGATTCTGCGCCTGCTCATGGATCAAAAATAGTCCAGAAGTTCTTAAAAAAAGAATTGCCACTTTTTGTACCCTCAACAATCTCGCCATCTAGTTCACCAGATTTAAACCCTTGCAATTATTGGTTATGGGGCGACGTTGAGAAAGTTTCAAATGCACAACCACATAGCAGTGTAGTCTCTTTGAAGACCTCCATAAGACGAGCAATCAAAACAATCTGCTATCAAAGCATGTTGTTCATTTAGAGCTCGCATCCAGCAAGTCGTGCATGCAGAAGGTGGTTACATAGAATAAATTGCTTATGTTAGTATATATGTTTAAAAAATGTAAATAAATATTTATGAATATTCTACTACTCTTCATAATCATGATCTAAAAAATGAGATCTTAAAACACCAATTTATCATTTACACCCTGTAGTTAAAAATCTTTTATCTGGCTTTGAACGAAAGAACCATTTTGTATATTTCAATAACTTTTTACAACATACAAGCTAATGAAAAAACTGAAAGAGAAGGATAATCATGCCTGTAGTACTGTCAATGTTACAAGAAAGTTTTAAATCAGACAAGAAAATGTAACAAGATAAACACGAATGGTTTGTATGCAATGATGGAATAGTAGCAATAAAGTGAAAAGACAAGCATTCAGTTCATGTATTATCAAATTTTCATGATCCAAAGAATGTAGATAAGGTCAAAAGAAGACAGAGGGGCAGAGAACGGTGCAAGATCTCACGTCCTGTTGCTATTCAGGATTATAATCTAAACATGAATTGTGTCAACAAATTCAATCAAATAAAGCAGACTAACACCATTGATCGCAAAGGTAAAACGTGGAGGCACAAAATTTTCTGCCATGTTGTTGATGCTTGCACTGTCAATGCATATATTCTTTATAAAATGACAGCTGAAGAGCTGTTGTCATCTAAAGAGTTTGGCTTATGAGTACTTGAAAGATTACTTGCTGAAATTTATGCTTTTTCTCAGAAAAAAGACCGCAGCACACCAGTGGTAAGGAAAACAAGAAAATAGTTTGTCTGCAGAAATCAAAACCAAGGGATCAGCAGCCAGCTCAACTGGAAGACAATGTGCGAGATGCAGCACTAAACAAAAGGAAGTGTGAACAAGTTGGAAATACAGTGTTTATGATGTTTAATTGTGCTTGAAAAAATCTAAATCCTACTTTCAGCTGTACCACATTGTTCAGCAACTTTTCCAAAAAGACTAAGAACTGCTAGAAACACTTTTATTCATTTTTTGTGTTTTACTTCTAATGCTTGGCACAAGCAATTCTGCATTGTGGGACAAATTTTGAAAAAATGACCTGCCTTGTATCAAGAAAAGCAAGAAAGATTATTGGCCGTTGCTTTAAGTATTGTAAAGAGCTTTCAGTGTTGTCCTAGCCAAGATAAACAGCAAATACAGTAAGATTATGTTTAGGTTTGTTTTGTGCAAACAGAACTAAAAGTCAAAATCAAACTAATTTAAATGATCAATAAAAAATAAAAATTAAACTTAAAACAAAATTGGTAAAAAACTCTTGCGCATTGCTGAAAAAATAAACACCAAAAGCATTGATAATATTAGCTGATGATAGCATTGTTAGTTTTAAATTTGTCAATAAACAGAATTCCAATAAACATACAAAAATCTAAATTAAAAATGTGCTGCATTTAGGAATGTGCTGAAGCTAAAGGTAATTTTTGCCAAAGCTTTGGCTTCGGCAAGCAATTTTCTACTATTACAAGATTCTTACACCCGATAGCTGATATAATTCATTTATTATATCAAACACAAACCTTATTACAAAATCACACGCTATTGCTACTGTGATGTGTCAATCATTTGTTTTGAAACATGTTTGTTTACACTGACTTATAGTTAGCCAGTGGCATGAGGTCAGGGCATGCAAGTCATGCTTTGCATGACCAAAAAACTTTTCTTTGATGATCTTTTTTTTTTACTTAATAAAGAATATTAAGGTTTTGGATGATATAAGAGAAATCTCAGACTCAAACCAGGTAAAGACCTTTTTCTTTTCTTTTGAGGAAATGATTTTTGGATGAAAAATGAGAAATTCAAGACTGATTCCAAATGAAGGCTTTTTTTTAGAGAACAACATGATTTTGGGAGAAGAATTGGTTTTTGGCTTAGAATCCCATACAATTTTTTTGTCCTACCCATATAATATTGCATCTCAATTGCATAACCAGCATAGGCATACCAACTGTATGACCAGCCTCAGCGGTCACTGCACACCACTACAGTTACCTTACTTTGTTCCATCTTTCCTTCTGTTGTGCTAACACTAAGCAAGAAGTATGGCAGTAAGATGCCTCTGACCTTGAGATCAATAGTAATGTCTGCTATGTTATCACTGTCATAACTTTCAATTTGTAACTCGCTATGATTTTAATGTAAAATTAAAAAACTTCTCATGTGTCTGAGTGCTCTAAAAACATGTGTTGTAAATAGTGTTGTTTTATAATTAGTGAGTAGCTAATTAATTATATTGCTAAAGTGTATACTGTATAATATATATAATTGTTAAAAACAATTGCATCTTTGTAATTGTATAAATATCATCATGTTGATAATTGATGTTTCAGATCTTTGCATTAATGATATGGAAAACTAAGCTAATCATTATTCATAATGCCTAAGGTGAAAATCCCTTATGAGATGTTCATCGCTTATGGGAGATGGTGAAGGTGAAAATCCCTTATGGGATTACTTCAAAATGAGGATGTTAGCAAAGTTATCTGCATACTTTGCAAAACTTTACTGAAGCTTTGGCTTTAGCAAAATTCTGGCTTTGGCACATCCCTAGCTGCATTGTCATTCAGTAGCCTAATAATTAACCATTAACATTACAACAAACAAAACTATAATCAAGAATCAAAACTAATTTTCATTTGTTTTAGATAACTCTTTAATTAAAAAATGAACATTAAAATTTTACTGTTTTTTGATTAAAAATTCCAAATTCATGCTTTAAAACAGGATTACGCACTTAAGTAGAAAAGAAAGCTGAAATTTAGCAAAAATAATTTGGTTTGTAAATATTTTTTGATTACATCTACTAATAAAGCTAAAACAAAAATAGACTACCACTTCAAATTTTGTATCAAAATTCAGCAAAATAGCAAAAATCATGTTTATTCCATAATACTTTAAACAAGACCAAAATGGAAGCAATACTGGACAGAATTAACAGCAACATATTCCCATTACTGCTAAAAACAATATTAAGACTATAGTTATAATGGATACAAACAATAGTTACAATTGGTATATAAATACTTTTTGGGAGTCAGTTATTCCAGGAACAATTTACCAGTATGCAATTTGTTGACCATAAAATATGCAAAAGAATCAATGTGACAATTAAACATACAATCTTCCAATTTCACTAATCAGAATAATAAATCAAAAAAACATTATATATCACACGAATTTAAAAAAGTAAACCAAGATTACATATCCTCTGCATTTTTATTAATTTTTGGTTGAAAACCACTGCCTTTAAATTTGTATTTATTTTAACTTTTCAAAAATTCTGTCACCATCAATACAACAAAAACGTACTTTGAAAATTGGATTGCTATTTTCTCAAACAGTAATTGAACAAAATTGAACTATTTTATAAATATATTTAATTTATACCATTATGACAATTATTTATTTATTTCTCAAGAGTGTTATACTATTATACATTGGACACTAAATGCATATTGTGAAAATACTTGAAACAAGTATAAAATTATTATTATAAGTATTTGATCTCAATATCAAATGCTTCAAGCAGACAACAAAAGCATGCTTAGTCTAAATCTAGTTGCAAAATGGATAATTTATTAAATAATAAAAGACATTTAACATAAATCAAAAATTTCAACTTTTTGATTTGCAATTTCTATTATTATGTCTAGTTGGCTTTTTTTTTAATAAATTTTCTTCAGGAACATCTTGATATACAGTATTGTCAATATATTCAATGTCTTCAGTTAAATTTACTTTAAAATGATTTTTATTCACTTCTTCCATTTGGATAATATGTTTTTTTAAAATATTTGCTGCATCATTAGCAACAACTATCAACTCTTCTATTTTATTTGGATCAGTGACATCTTTGTTTTTTCTAAAATTTAGATTAATTTCAGTTCTTGCAGCTTTCAATGCATTTGTATCTCCAGAAAATGTCTTTAAGCGTGCTTTATGCAAGTTTTTAAAAGCTATTAACACTTTACTTCTCAATTGAGACATATTTAAATCATTTATCTGAATAAGTTTTTTGTTATAGTAAAAAAGTAAACAAAACTTTTTTAAAAAATACTAAGTGCTTAAAAAAATATTAGTTGTTTTATAAAAAAAGTAGGATTACATTGCTTAATAAATTGTTTTCATTGTATTAAAAATACTATATTGAACAATAAACATTTTATCTAACTGTTATAATAATTAAATAGTAGGGGAGACCAGGGTACGTAGTAACACTGTTTTTTCTTTTTGCTATTTCTCTCATAATAAATTTTTTTTCAAAATTCTTGTTTAATATTAAAAATTTAGATCACTGTTTAACTAATATGAAAAATATAAAAAATTTTCAAGGCTTAGTTGTTAAAATTACGATTGAAATATTTAAAATAAGCGTTACAATGTGCCCCGTCAAAGGGTAAGTTGTAACACCAGTTGGGGTAACTTGTAACAGCAACAAAATCACTAATAAATGTTTAAATCTTAATGTACTTTGAAGAAAACAACAATATGAAAAAGTAAACACAATGAAATCACACATAGCTTAGTCATAGACATGAGTATCAAACACAAAAAAAGGTATTTGGCTATTGCCTAAAAATGTTAACTAACTGAAAATGTTAACTTTCACTGCTAGATAAGCCTAATCAAAAATTTCAGAATCACATATGTGGCAAAAATGTGTTGAAACCTTCCACACAACCTAAATGTGACCACTTTAGGTAACCATAACATTGTACTACCCACTCCTCATCAGGACAACTTTTAAAATAATGCTCAAAGAACGTAATGCAAAACAATTCTTTTGCTTTTAGTGCTTTTTCAACTATTAGTTTTTCTTTGTTTGGACCTGCAATAAATTGTCCTTTTTTGGTGTGTCTGTTAGCATGGCACACTTTTTAGACCTTTTCTTGTTTTGCACCAAGGACTTACCTAAATTTAAGTTTTTTTAGCCCTCTGTAGAGTTTTACATGGCAAACACCATTGTTTTGCTACTCCCCTTATTGATCTCTTTTAAATTTTAACAACTGCTGCAGCAGCTCTTAAACTGTCTTGTAATGATGAGCTGGTGTTCCTATTAGTCTTTCTTTTATAATTTCTCATATTATTCACAATTGTTGTTGCCAAAGTTACTTTAAATGTAAGCTAGTTAAACCTATGCACAAAAATATGTGTTACTACTTGCCCCATCAGCCTATGCTACAATTTACCGTGCCTTATAATTAGTCAAGTTTTTGTTAATATCTCAAAAAGTTTCAGTTGCTAAATCTTGTTTGGCATTTGATAGCCAATAGTTTTGTGGTTCAACTGATATAAAACATTTTAATAAAACTGCACCCACTATCTCTCCAGAAGACAAAAATTGAATTTCAAAAAATTTACTTTACTTACTCAAAAAGCTTGCTTTAACAGTAAACCTATTTTTAGTCATTGGAATTAAACAATGTTATTTGCTAGTAATCGGTCTTAACCCATTTCCTGCATAAAACAAGAATTCTCGTCTTTGGCAATTGCTATCTCCCTGCATAAAAGAATTTTTGAAATTGCATTGTTTCTTGGCATAAGTTTTTTTTGTTCAGAAGTAATTCAACACCTTAACAGACACAGTTTGACAGCTTTCTGCATTGCTTTGTTCGTACAGCCGTTTAATTAACTTGGAACAAATTAGGTATTACTGGTTCGTAACTTTAATAGTCAATGTCCACAAAAGCTCTTTGCCAATTTTGAAATATGTTATAAAAAAAATTAGATAGAAAATTAAGATTTTTTACATAGACTCATTGTTTAAAACTTGGTTTCAATACTCGTTTCGATAATCAAGGAAGCCTTGTAGTTGCCATAAAGCCACTTTGCTTCTAATAAATCTAAAAACTAAAATGCTATAAAAAAAAATCTTTATCCTGAATATTGCATCCAACATTTTCTTATGATCAAAACCTAGAATCTACAGCAATTATCAATTTGGTTACAAAATGCAACTACTTTTTTTGTATAATTTCTTCACAGAACAACTAAATAAATGCATCGAAACATTCAGAAACAGTAAATTTATATGATCACAAGTTTAATTTTTTGCAAGTGTATAGTACTTATTGCTTCAATCACCAGCTATTATTTGAAGAATTAACTCTTATCTGTCTGACTTTATGGCTTCTAAAACAGATTAATAGGGAAATCCCCACACAGTTCACAATAGCAAAAGAGTCATTTTAAATTTCGCATTTTAATTACACACTGAGAAAAGGTGTGTGAAAATTTAATTCTGCAGTTAATGGGTTAATATGACTATTATTTGGAGCTATTTAAAATTTTGTTGATTTGTGATAGATTTTGACAAATACAAATGTTACAACTTACCCCATGTTACTACCTGCCCTGGTCTCCCAAAGAGATGATTTTTACACTATATTGGTAAATAATGGAAATCAAAAAAAATTTTATTATTCAGTTTGCTAAGTTTTATTTAAAAAGAAAAAAGCTAAACATTTTCTACTTTTGTAAGTCATTACATGCATCTAAAAATTTCAGCACAATTTAACAATCAATTATATGTTTTTTTTTTATTTTACTTTTGACTAAAAAACAGTGTTACAGTTTGTTTTAATTGCTTAATTCTAATTGCTTTTGATTATATTAGTAGTATCAGAACAGTGTGAGCATAAATTTGAGAAAACTGTTGTATATATTTTATTTTAATTGTATGTAATTGTCATTTTTTGTTTATGGTTAAATTGTGCAAAAATTTTTAGATGCTTTGATAATGCCTTATATAAGATGAAAACGTTCAGCTTTTTTGCTTTTAAATTAAACATTGCAAACTAAATGATAAAATGTTAACTTCTGATTTTTACTATTTACAAATAAATAATATTAATTAATCAAAAGATTCTTTAGATTAGGGATGCGTACTTTTGACTAGGAACTCATCAATTTGATGCAATATAGCTGGACTTGAACTTGGACTCACCAAAAAAGTAGCAAGTTCGACAGCTAAATTTGCTGCAGCATTGACGATTAAAAGGTTTCAGACACTATTATTATCAATACTTACAGCATTACAAAAAAAGTGCGAAATCTTGCATGAAAAATGCAAAAGTTTAAATGTTTTTTTATATTGTTCCTCTTGTCTCAGTTTTATAAGTGTTTCTTACTCTGTTGTGCTCAAGGTCGCGACTTTTTTTGTAATATCAAGTGTTCAAAGGGGATACCATTGCCGAAAGGCGTTTTGTCAAAGGAGGCAAAAACTTATTTTTTAAAAAGGCATCTTTTTTTCAAAAAAAAGAATTTTACAGAGTTGTTTTTACAGAGTTTCTCTTTTGTATTGCAACTGTTTTTAGCCCAAAAATGTAGTGATGACTAAAAAATAAAGGTCATCGCCTTCAATTGAGTCCATGATCCCTACTTTTGTCCAAAATTTAAGGTGCAGACCATAACCAAAATAATAACATTCACATTCAAGTCAATCCGATATTTTGGTTGAGCAGGGAGATTTTAAAAGGTGAAAAAAAGCAGAGGGCAAAATTGCCCCCTGTCTCTACCCAATTTTGGCTCCCCTAATGTTCAATACTTGTAAAGAACATAAATATTGCTTGTTAGATTTTTTTACAATATATGTCAGTTCTTGGCTGGCTTCTGCCATAGAAATCAAAGGGATAATTCTTTGATTTAAAGAGGGATGCAAACTTGAACTCATCATTTTAGCCCAGACTCTAGACCAGTGGTTCCCAACCTTGTTTATATGGTGGCACACTATTAAGCTATTTAAATTTTTGCAGCACACCCATTATATGGTTAATAATAAAAAGGTCCTCACATAAAATCTGTGAATGATTTCTCAATTTGGTGATTTCTAAAAGAAAGTCTTTGCTTCAAATTTGTTTATGGTTTCTCAATTTTTGTCCCAAAATCATGGTAATTCCAAAAAAAAAAGTCTTTACTTAAAATTTGTCCATGATCTCTCAGATTTTTTCCAAAACTCATGCTTACTTTGCACTTGGAAGCCAAAAAATGAGGCCAAAAAAAGCCAAACAAAATTTTTGATGCCTCAAGGGCATCCCTTTGCAGCACAACAGTGTACTTGTTGTGGCACAGCAGTTTGGAACCACTGCTCTAGACTCAAACTCACTTTTGACAAGTCTGCATTCCCAATTTTAAGACCTATTGATGAATGCACAGCAATCAAGAAAATTAATATTTTCTAGATTAATGAGTAAAGGCATTATTAATCAAGAAAAAGTAATAATAATGTGTTTGAAAAAGTCAAAGTTACTTAACACAAAATTGTTTAAGTTTTCTCACAAATTGGTTAAAGATTAGGCTAAACCATTACTGCCACACAGCAAACTACAATTATTAATTATTGAATCTGTTTATAATCTTAAAGTATTCAAATTCTTGTCGATATTTCAATATAACCAACTTTCTTTTTTGCTTCTTTGATTACTTTACTAAAATCATAAATACAATTGCACACACTACTACAAATTATAATAAAATTATAATCTTATCAGACAAACATATTTTTAGCTTGATTAAACAAAAAAGTCACAGAAACCTATAAAAGTATTTCTGAGTTAAATTTGGACAGTTTACCTATAGATATCAAAACATTAAATCTTATCGACAACTTGAAAACCTATGCACAAAATAAAAACACTGAAGTACAAACTCTGATGTAAAGTAGAGTTTGTGCTTTATTTAAGTGCTTGATTTTCAGTAACAGGTTTAACATTTTTTATTAGTCTAAAGATAATGCTGTGGGTCACATACTATCATTTTGGTTATCATATGTACCATTGCTTTGCTTTTTATTAGTTTTCCACATAGCAACAACTGTGATTTTTTCCTTTTAAATAATTATTTAATTTCATAAAAAAATTTTTTTCTTGCTTTATTTTATTGTTTATACATTTTTTGATACAAGTGTGTGAAAACATGATGACCAGCTCTTTAATAATAAATAGTCATTAATAATTCAAATAGAATTTGAATTTGAATAAAGATAGAAATTTGAATTTGAATAAATTTGAATAATTCAAATAGAATTTGAATAAGATACCCTGATGATCCCTTTTATGGGTGAAACAGTCTGTAGGGCTTTTAACTTTGTTTTTATTCCCGTGTTTTTGCTATTGTTAATTTAAGCTCTAACTTTGTTATTGAGCACTTTAGAAGTACTGATTTTCATACAGTGAGATAAAATAGATAAACAAAATAAATAAATAAATTATAGTTGCACCTTGACAGCTCATAAAAATTTTTTACCAAAGTAAAGACCGCTTTTTTAGTTTTCACATGCATGCTATCTAATTTATTTTACATTTTATCCTCATTGTAAGAAAAAACTGCGAGGAAAAAAAGCGAAGACCGAAAAAGGTTGTTGTCGTTGTCGCAGAAAGTCGTAGTATGGAAAGCCATCGACTCTGGGTTAAACACAGACAGGGATTATGCTTTACTACCCCAGCTGCTGTACTGCCCGGATCAGATGCTGGCAGCGATGGTGTTGAGCCAGCATCGGGTTTCATCAAAAACCATCAGAACTCGTACTCCATGCCATGCCCAATGCAGGCTATGGGACAGGCTATTAAGACGTTGTCTGCTGTTTATTCAATAGTGCCGTTCTTGCATTTTGTTTATTTAATTTTTATTTTTTCTCTATATTAATCCTCCTGACTTGCAGGAAAGCGACAGACTAGGCGCTAATACATATATTGTATGCAATTACCCTGTAGCGACCACGCTACTTTAGTGAGTGATTCTCTTTAACGCGCTACGCGTAGACGATTGCCTTTAATCGTGCATTTAAAAACGGCGGAAAAGAAACTAATAAAAGAGAGAAGAGAGTTGAGATAGAAAAGTGTGGACGTGTTTTTTGTATGTAGTAGGCCCACAGCAAGCTAAGAACTAAACAAATATATATATATATAACCAGTAAGCCGCTATATTTTAGTGACCCCGATAAAAAGAAAAAAACAAACAGCAATTTCAGTTAGAATAAAATTCAAGCTATAAAGGAACAAAGAAAACAATAAAAAAACAGTTGGACTGACTTGTCTTCACTCATCAGCAAATAACTTACAGCAAGCAGTTGGAGTTATAAAAAAATATGTATATATATATATATATAGCTAATTACCTACTGAACGTTCGCTTTTGTTTGTAGTATTTAATTTTTTTCAAAGTTGAATACACTTCTTTAAATCATTTATTGGCGATAGATATTTGCATTCTGTCTAGCTCCAACAGCAGTATTCAGAGCGACTATCACATGATGATGACGTCACAATACTAGTTGATAATTATAATCGCAAGAAACAATCTGTAATTAACTGTAGTCTACAGTAAATTAATGCGCTGTAGGCTTACAGCTTACATGGAAGCGATTTCTTGAAAAAAAAAAAAAAAATACATCTTCGTATATATTCTGTGTCTTTCAAGATTATTATCGAGTTTTCCGAAGTAGCTTACTGTATGATGCTGTTAACAATTTCGTGCTTGTGTTTTATTACTAGGGCAAGTTTTTGTTGCACTAAAAAATTGAAAAAATTGCATTTATTTTTAACAAAAGTTGCAAAAAGTTGCATTTCTGCACAAGCATTTTAGAAGACAATAAATTATTCAAGCAATTTATTTACATATAATGCTAAATATTTGCAAACATTATTTGAAGAGAAATGGTGATCTTTTGCCAACAGTTTGCCTAGCATGCTAGAACTTCGCTCCACAATGCATTAGGTTGCTTGGCAATTTAACAATTTGGCATATAGTTCTAAATTCATGTTTGGCCAGGTCATTTCTGCAATTGCTTTCAGGTCACTATTCAGTTCGAATCAGTGAGCCAAATACAACTTTATTTCAGCTGGATTGCTGCCAAACTCAAATGTGTAACCTCTTTAATAGGCTTGAGCAACAGTATATTTTGTGCTCTCTGCTTTTTGTATTTCATCAACAAGTTTAGTATAACATTGATAAATTTCTCTGAGGCTTCTAGGAAGGCTTTCAGCCGCGACTGCTTCCTTTGTAGCATTTAGGTTTATATATATATATCTAACTACATGTAAATTTCACAAACTTTTACAGATCTTCTTTATTTTAAAACCAACAGTACAAGAACTTTTCTACATGTGTTTTTTACAACGCAAGACTCTCTCTTTTTTTTATCCAAAAAGAAAAAAATGAATAAACGAACAAAAATATACACAAGCGTAAAAATGCAGCGATCGCTACACCTTCGCTTTCACTACTAACTGCCCTGTACTTTCGAAAGCATTAACAATCTCACAAATTTGCGGAAAGTTTTTGGAATAGTATTCTGCTGCCTTCAACCAACTTCCCCATCTGATGACTACGGGTTGTGGGGGACTGTTGATTGTTGAAAACTTTGCTCTTCAATCTTTATTTTTCACCATTGAAGCTTTTACTGCAGCAATTAGCTTGTCAACATCCTCATAGTTAGCACAGATTAATTCAGCTGTTTTATGCAAACCATGATCCACGCTGGTAATGTGAAAGAGCCTTGGATATGTTTGTTTAATCACACGACCTGCTGCTGTCATGCACCTGGCAGCATCTGTGAGCAATAAAACAAAATTGACTCTGTCTGTGTAAAGGGTGCGAACTGCATCATCTATGGCATGTATAACAGTTTGTTGATTTGGTGAAACATCAAGAATCTTGCAATGCAACAGGAAAGTTGTTTATGGTTGTTCCACGTCTCCGACTAGGGTGTTTACATTGGACCCTGAAATATCAGCTTTATCAATAACCATGAAAATGACCTTATCTGAGAGAATATTGCAAATTTGATTAACTTCATATTTCCCCATATTATCAATTTGTTTTTGGCATGCTGACTCGGATGGAGCTTTTTGACCAACATATTTAAAAAAGGGCTTGCAGGTCAGAATTGTTAAGCTTGTACAGGGGAACATCTGCTGAAAGGAAAGCAGCTGTCACTTTTGCAACAATTATTCCAGTCGAAACTAGCTGTTGGCATGCTTAGCGGCTGTTGTTGTTGATGCGATGTTAACGACAAGGCTTTGTAATGCTTTGTACTCTGACGATGTTTGTCTACTGAAAATTTTCTGTCATGCGACACAATTGTAAACCACAGTGTACAGAACAGTTCTCCACAAACAGTGGCCATGAATTCCATTGGGTAGTGTACTTTACAGGCTCACACCTTGGAAAGTGACAATTGTGCTTTTTTTTGGATTCTTGTATAAATTTTTACAAATTCTATTACATGATATTGATACAACACTATTTCTTTTAAACAATATATATTATATCTAAATATCAAAAACTTATTCTCTGTATATTACCAACAACTCGCAGAGCAATTTTATTTAAAGGTAGGCTACTGGTAGCCTAAGGTCGATTTTACTGACTGCTCTATTCCATAAACTGTCATATTAATCATGTCAAGGTTATCATTTCTTACTTGCAAAATAACTAATGTACTTTTATAAGCACACAGTTTAACTAACTAAGCTATCTCAACAAAACTTGACCTCAAAATACCAGACACAACCTATTTCCGTTTGTGCAGGCTTGGCCAAAAGCCAAGTCATACTTCGACTTCTAATTGAGTTCGGGAACTGTCGTACTTGGCTAGGGTTGTGGAACTTCTAGCTTGTAAGCCAACTGTTGCATTATCGATAACATTGAGACGCAGGTAATCCATCACATAGTTCTTTGTTATGCAAATCAAAGAGAATAGAACTGTACTGAAATAGTTTTATAGAATGTATTTTAAATCACACTTACATTTTGCGCCATATTTGATAAAAGTTGCACTAAAAAATTGCATGTACAAAAGAAAAAAGTTGCAAAAAGTTGCAATCTAAAATTCCTAAAAACAGCTTAAAACATTGTACAACATAAGGTCTGAGTATTTAGGAAGCTGTTGGAAGCTGTAAAAAAAAGTTGCAAAAGTTGCAAAAACTTGCCCTATTTATTACAGTTGTGTTTGTTTTTAGCGTAATTTCCTATCACCGTTGGCCATCCTCGCCACCACATGCTAACCAACAGAACACTTGCTCACTAGCTACGCCTCAGTTTCTTCGACCACGTGACATCTCCACACCATTACGCCAGTATTCACTCGCTGACACAAGCTTGAGACAAAATTCTACATACAACGTCCACCTTCCAGAATTTTGGAAATTTAATGTAACAGGCTATTTTCAATCCATTGAATTAATTTTTAACGACAATAACATAACATCTGAAATATCTAAATACTCGCACTTAATCCAGGTTCTCCGTAAAACCACCCACATTTCAAAAGGACTAACACACATAGTACGCACCACAAACAATGTCGCTCCCTACACCACTTTAAAACAAGCTTTAATTGAGTGATATACAACAACGCCATCGGGTTGCTTACAAAAAATTTTGAATGACTGCCACAGAGGCCAAAGTACAGTAACCGCATACTTGATATAATTACGTACGCTACTAGGTACACAGTACGACTCAAACTCCCCTCTTTAGAAAGACCTTATCAAGCATAAGTTGTTTGAATCTTTAGACTCACATATATGGTTGTGCTTATATCATTATGAGGACGGACCACTAGATGCATTAACTAAACATGCATCTGTACACAACAATTCCCCCTCATCAAAATCATTACGCTCTGATCACAACGATAATCAAACGTTGATCAACGAATTGGTAAATTCCAGACTTCAAAATTTACAACGCCAATTAGCCGATATCTCTAAGATACACACTCAGTCTCCAAACACTACTAAAGAAAATACACATAACGCTCTGCCGTGCTACTATCACCAGCGATTTGGCAACCGAGCCCGCAAATGCCAAGGTCCACCATGCCCTGCGTTTAGCAACTCTGGAAGTCCTCTGTCAAAAAAACGCGGCATCTGCCTCTATGGCTTAGGGGGTCGGAGGCAGGACAACATAAACAAAACCACTTTGTTTTATGTGATGGACCGAATTCTTGTGGATACTGGGGCAGCATGTTCGGTTATACCTCAAACTATAGCTGGCTGTGGTACCTCTACCACTCGATTTCTTGTGGATACTGGGGCAGCATGTTCGGTTATACCTCAAACTATAGCTGGCTGTGGTACCTCTTCCCACTTCAGTGTTCAGGGTAACACCTTCTTACCCACCATTGGCGGTGGTCGCCTCATCACCTCTGGGCTATTTTCCACTAAGCTTGATCTAGGATTTTCTAGGTTTTTCTCATTCACATTTCACGATTCCTCCCAACTCGACTATAAATGGCATTCTAGGAGCCGATTTTCTGGCTCATCATCAGCTTTTTTTCAACGTTGCTTCGCAACGGTTAATTGAGAACCTTGAGGTACAACGCTCCTCTCCAGAAGACTCCTCATCTCTCCCTGCCGAATATGGGATTTCATCAGGCAACACTTCCCAAGCCCAACTAGTGAACACACTTCGAGATGAATTTTCCAACGTTTTTGAAGGCGACAAACGATTGCGTTGTATTAGACACTCTGTGATAGCTGACGTCCACACTCTTACAGAAACTCCAATTAGCCTTTCAGCTCGTCGTCTGAATCCCGAACAGTATCAGGCCCTAAAGGTGGAACTTCGCAAAGACTTTGTTGCCGCCTGATTCACTTGATGTGGATGCGGCTTACCAAGACTTCTGTAACACCATTAAGAAAGCAGCCAAAAAGACTATCCCACGCGGGTATCGAAATAACTATATTCCGTGTTGGGATGCAGAGTGTGAATCCCTTTATAAAACCTTTCTGCAGTCTCCTCAGGGAGACGATTCAAGTTTGGCTGCTACAGCTCTGCTTGCCAAGCTTGACAGAAAGCGGAGGGATCGATGGTCTTTGGCTATAACAATAAATGGTTAAGAAATAACCATTTTTATCCAAAGTTTCTGCCATCAAAGACTACCAACTTCCACGCACAAAACGCCAGCTAAAAGCTTATTTGGGAATGTATCAATTTTACGCCCGATTCGTTAAGGGTTACGCCGAGCTGTTTCAACTATTGCACGACTTTTCTACACAGTGCCCTCCTCGACGCCTCTTTTCGTGGAACGAAGGATTAGTTTCATGTTTCCAGGCAATTAAAGAAGCACTTACTAACGCCACGCTGCTTGCATTCCCAGACCCAGATGCTCAAACCGAATTAATAACCGACGCCAGTGGCACCACAATAGGATGTGTTCTACAACAACGGAAAGAAGGGACACTCACTCCATTAGCGTTTTGGTCAAAAGGACCGACCAAAGCACAGTTGCACTTATCCACTTTTGAAAGAGAATTGTTTACATGCTATGCGTCATTAAAACATTTCAGATATTATTTGGAAGTCAAAGACTTCACTCTGTGTACCGACCATCGCCCCATTGTGACCAAATTTTACAGCACAACCCGAGTGACTTCACCCAGACAAGAGCGGTTCTTTGACTTCATCAGCCATATGATCAATAAATTAAAACATGTAAGCGGGAAGGAAAACGTTGCCGACATCCTTAGCCGCCAGGCTGATCCGCCGCTCTTAAATTCAATCCTCCCTAACTCTGCAGGCATCGACTATTTCAAAATGGCAGAAGAACAGCAGTCGGACTTGGATTTGCAAAATTTAAAACAAAACACGACTAGCCTTCTGTTAAAAGATGTCCCGTTGGGAGAAACTGGCGCTACACTTTTGTGTGATGACTCTCAAGGAAGGCTAAGACCACTTGTTTCAAAATCTATGCGTCGGGCAGTCTTCCAGCATTTTCATTCCAGCTCCCATCCCGGGATTAAATCCGGAACCAAAAGCATTGGCCGACTGATGGTTTGGCGTGACATGCGCAAAGATATCAGACAGTGGACCAAAGAATGCCAAGTTTGCGCCCGATCAAAGGTTAATAGGCGAAATACGCTCAATGTCGAGGCGGTCACACCCCGTCCTCGAGGACGCTTTACTCATGTCTACCTAGATATCATAAGCCCGCTGGGACTCTCTAAAGGTCACAATTATGTCTTGTCCGTCATTGATAGATTTTTACAGTTTTTTTAAACCGTACCGCTAGTTGGCATTCAGTAGGCCTATCAGTATCTTTTATTTCTGTTCCGCCACAATAAAAACAGAAATAAACAAACATATAGGGATATAGAAAAAGAAGAAAAAGGAAGAGGCAACAAAACGTTAAACGTTATAGCATGCTCACAGTAATATTTGATATAGTAGTTAGAAGAATGATGCATGGTTGCAACACCTTACATACCGCCGAAGAGTGTGTCGACGGATTTATTCGTCACTGGGTATCTCTTTTTGGATGCCCAGAACGCATTTATTGTGATAGAGGACGCCAATTCACTAGCACTGTTAGGAATGATATGTGTGTAACTTTGGGCTGCGAGCTACATCACTCCACTGCCTATTAGGGTGGAGTGAAAAAAAAATTTGAAAAAAGTGTAGTTCTTAAATCCTGCCAAATAGGCTAAAACTTCAAAAAAAAATTGGTTTTGGCGAGTTGCTACCTTTGGGGGCTAGCAACCCCCCAAAATGTGTTTTTGGGGGGTAAAATTAACAAAAAATGTCGTAACTCGGTAACCGCTTATCGTAGAGGCATGATTTATGGCTCAAAATTTGCATAATCATCATGTTTCTATATGTGCTAAGAGAAAGTTTTTGTCTATTTCCACAAGAAAAAAAGTTATAATCGATAAACCGTTTTTTATGCTCAATACTCGAAAATTGCGCTGTATGGAAATAACTTTGATCTAACATTTGAAATGATATATGTCTAACTGATAAGGAATAATTATGACAATCACAATATAAGGATTAATTATGACAATCACAATATTAACAAGATGATTTGGGATAACTTTGGTCACCAGACAAAGTACCTAAATAGGCCTACTCATAAGGTACAGAACGTGCTAGCTTTACTGCCCATAAAATGTTTAATCAGTAATTTAAAGAAAATCTGTTACATCTCATTACTTTCGAACTGTTGATGCTGATATTGGGTTGTTTTGCCTAAGGAGTGAGAGAAAAATAAGAAAGCAAGTTAGAGTACACCAAATACCCTATGCAAAATGAAGCGCATCAGAATTGCACTTTAGTGTCAAATTTTTTCAAAAGTTTTCGAGATTTAATCTTCTGGCGAATCAACCCATCTCTTCGCTCAAATCCTTCAACTTGTGCTGCGGCCTCTGTTACCATTTTGACATGGCGCTCTACACATTGGTTGTGACATGGGTGGTCGAGCTGCAGTGGTCTTATCCGGCATTGTTCAATATCTAAATCAGTTAAATGTTTAATTACCGGAGGCTGCTGATGGCAAGATGTTAAATTCACCATCTTGTAGTACGAGTTTACTGTTAGATCCAGTGTGGGCGGTTCAAACAGCCGTACAGTTGAGGCGGTATCATAATATTTTGCTCCTTCCAAAGAATATTCTTCACTGCGACTGTCAACCAAGTCATGATTATCAAATGAAACCGTTGATGGCAAGTTTCCACGAATCGAAAGCACTTTGTTCACTCCTCGCATTCGTATCTCCTCATCGTTGTCACCCAACATGGCGATCAAGACATTTTCCTGGTGTGCGAAAAATGCATTTCGTTGCACAACTTTCAGAGCAGTTTTCCGAACAGCTTCGTCAGGCACCTGAAGAATTCGTTGGACCAAGTTGAAAAAATTTCTAGATCCGCAAGTTAGTTGACTATTTAACTTAATTTCAAACCAACTTGGAAAGTAAACTTGAAGACAAAACTTCGTCAGAGTTTCCAAGTTTGAGGAGGGTTCATCCACCGAAACATAATATCTGATGTTGCGACCAAATCAATGACCTAGTTTCGTGACCTAGTTTACGGTTGAATAATTAGGACGGTACACGTCATTCTAATCGGGACCACGTTTCACACGCATAAGATTCCTTTCATTCAGTGAAGTAGCAGGTTTGATTGCGCACGGAAATTTTGGCTCGCTCGTTTAATGAAGAAAGTTTCCGCTATCTTGAATAATTTGGTAAGTCACATCTTATTGGGTTTATGAATAGTTTTAATATATGACATTGCTTTAGGTGACCTATAAAATTTTTGAATCGCAACTATTGCATCGGCGTGTGTTTTCGTTTTTCTTTGCTCGTTGTTGGTGTGCTGGAGCAGACAGCATATAGTGCTTCGCATTTCTCGTCTTTTATATTAAATTATTTAGCTATTTATTCGCTGGTGTAATAATTTCGCGCATTCGAAATTATTCATAGTCTCTTAGATTTAAGATAGCGGTAGTTGGGCCATTCGTCCCTTCCCCCCTGTAGGTTTTGGAGCCTACATCTGAGGATTCGACAGCCCAGAGTTAGCCAGCGTGAATGCACAATGGGACCTACTTTTAAATATTGCAAGTCGCTGTCGACAACTCCCACGATTATTGCTGAACATATCTTGTAAGCATAGTGTTGATCAGTACTCAGATCATTAACAACTGATTCTGGCAACTGTACAAACTGAGGGTTTGAAATTGATTTAAAATTAGCAGCAACCGGCCAACTTGAAACATCTCCAGTTAAACACTTCCCAATTGGTCCTGCAAATGTGTCAGGACTATTGGTGGTTCCATCAAGCATAGTAAAGACATGGCGCAAGGGTAGTTCATTGGTATGTAGTAGGCAAATTACCCATTGTAGAGGCTTGTTCAATAGTTCTTCCAACTTACAAATGCAACCATTGAACTTGCCTGTCATTGCTGCAGTTCCATCAGTGCCAACTACTGTAAGCTTGTCATGTAATTCGGTGTTGGCAATGGTGTTGAAGATCTTTTGTGCTATGGTTCTTCCTTTGCCATCCTCTGTGGAAAAATGAGAAAGATAGTATTCACCAGGCTGCCCAACCATTGTATAGTGATCTTCAAGTTGCACAGACCTGTAAAACTTGTCATTTGGCCCTTGCATGGTGACCTGTGTTGCATCTTTGCGCCCATCAAAGTATATGGCATTCACTAACTTGAAATTTTCTTGCTCCTTTTTCCTAATTTCAGCACGGCATTGTTCTCGCTCTCTTCGAAGCTTGCTACGATCAATAACGTATGTCTTGTCATCATCAGTAATTAGACCCAAATCTTGCATCACACTATTAGCGATCGCAGCAGCAGCTCTGTCGGATATCTGAAAACGCTCACTCATCCTTGCAAGGTTTGACCAAATCAATCGATTCTGATTTTCATATGGCATTGATTGAGAAACAAATTCAGAAGCAGCAGAAGATTGCGTTTGGTCTGTGTTGGTTGAACTAGAATCTGACAGATAATCCAAAGCTGACTCAGGCACTGATGTAACTGATGTAACGGAAGAACATGTTGGTGGTTCTGGATGAGGTTGTAAGGGTCGAGAGCGCCTCAAAAACTGTATGTCAGCTGACGTTGAAGGAACCACAGCATCCACACATTTTCCAACTCGCTTACTAGTTTGATCTTTATACGCGTAAAAAGCATAATCATCATCTGTCATTTTCAAACCATGTTGTTTCTCCAAAATTCTGCGCTGCTTATCGTCAGCACAAAAAACATCAAATATTTCATCAATAGTTGACATAAACTCTTTTTCCTTTTGTAAAAATGCTTCTCGTTTTTTCTTTGACCAGCGATCAAGTGCACTGAAACAATTCACAAAACTTTGAACTTTTTTCGAAATGGTGTACAGATGAATGGGATATACGTTGCACCATACCCATCTGTCATAAATTTCTCTGGCAATGTCATTTGCAGCATTGAAGGTTCGAAAGTTTTTCAAATGAAGAATGCGTTCTATTACATGTCGCTTGGTAGGCAATACTCCTGGTGGAAAACTATCACGAGTAGAGAAAGTGTTTCCACTATGTAAAATCTTCTTTACAGAAGTTGAACTCCGTCTTTTCATGTTTTACTACTTCGAAGTTTGGCCAAAGCTTTGATTTACACAATTACTTAACAATATACCTGCAAAAAATAATAATAACTTTTCAAATAACTATTAGTTAAGTACAAACAAACAAACTTATTAAACAGTTTTTCTATCATAACTTTTTTTCTAGTGGAAATAGACAAAAACTTTCTCTTAGCACATATAGAAACATGATGATTCTGCAAATTTTGAGCCATAAATCATGCCTCTACGATAAGCGGTTACTGAGTTACGACATTTTTAGGAAATTTTACCCCTCAAAACACATTTTGGGGGGTTGCTAGCCCCCCAAAGGTAGCAACTCTCTAAAACCAATTTTTTTCGTAGATTTTACCTGTTTGGCAGGTTTTTAGAACTACACTTTTTTCAATTTCAAAAAAAAAATTATTTTCACTCCACCCTACTGCCTATCATCCTCAGGCACAAGGGTTGATAAAGCGGTTTAACAAAACACTTAAAACATCTTTGAAATGCCACAAAGAACCTAGGGAGTGGTATGATCAATTACCCTGGACTCTCCTGACATTACGTAACATACCCAAAGAGGATCTGGACTTCTCCGCCCCCAGTGATCTCTTGTTTGGCCAACCAGTAAGACTGCCTAGAGAATTTTTTGAGCCCGTTTCTGAAGACGCTTTTAACATTAATTCGTCATCTTTCGCTCAAAGTTTGAGCCATTATATGCAGCAAATCCCGTATTTCGCACCGAGACGTACCAACAGAGCACATTATGTGGACAAGGCCCTCATGGATCCCAGTACGACCCCTTGTTTTCATCAAAATAGATAGCCACCGCCCACCATTGCATGCAGTCTACAAAGGTCCTTTCCAAATCATTCAGCGCCACCCCAAATATTTTGTTGTAGATTTGCGGACTCATATTGACAACATCTCCGTAGACAGACTGAAGGTGGCTCATCTTTCTCTAGAAGGTTTAAACCACAATATCAAATCTCAACAGCTACCACAAAAATAAACCACAAAAATAAATTTAGTATTCTACATATAAATATAAGAAATCTTAACAAAAATTTTCCTAAAATTGAAAACATGCTTCTTGAACTAAAGGCGCGTTTACAGCCGTTTACAGTACTTTTTCTTTCAGCGTGGTCTTTGTTTGTTTTATTGACGCTCAAATCCACTCATGTTTTCGAGAAAAAATTAGTGGATTTGAGCGTCAATAAAACAAACAAAGATCATGCTGAAAGAAAAAAGTACTGTAAATGGCTGTAAACGCGCTTTAAATGAATATCCTGATGTAATAGCCTTGACTGAAACAAAAATCAAGAAATCTGGCACTCAAGTAAATAGAGTATTAAATGGTTTCACTTTTGTTCATAATGACACAAAAACAAGTGCTGGAGGAATGGGCATTTATATCAAATCACATATTTGCTTTAAACTTAGACAGGATCTTGAAATAAAATGTAGAGAGTATGAATCTATTTGGATAGAAATAGTACAAAATGGTAAAACAAATGTAATTGGTGCTATTTACTAGACATCCAAATCATAATTTTCAAGAATTTCAAAATAATTTCTTAAACACCTTGCACAATTTAAATAAGACTAGATGTAAATTCTATATTTGCGGAGACTTTAACATAAATCAACTAATTAACTTATTACACATCAAGCAATGTAAAATGCTTTACTGATTCAATCATGAGCTTAGGATGTAAAAATGTGATAAAAAAACCTACTAGAATGACAACCCACAGTGCAACACTTATTGACCATATCTATACAAATAATTCACAAAATCACATCACAGCTGGGATCTTGATAGATGATATTAGTGATCATCTACCAACATTTATTTTAATAGAAACAAAAAACATTAAAAAAGAGCTGAAAAAATACTCAAAGAAAAAATATGAACAGCATTGAGATGCAAAATTTTTTAATTGATTTACAAAATTCTTTTTTAAATTGGTCTTGCATCAATAACACAGTAAAAGAAGATTTCAATAGATTTAATTCTACATTTGAATTAATTATAGATAAACATGTACCCAAAACAACTATCACAAGAAAACAAAAAAAGTTAAGACTAAAACCATGTATAACTAAAGGATTACTAAAATCAAAAAGACACAAAAATAAGTTGTATAAAATATTTATAACAAATAAAACAGAATCTTCTTTTTTAAATTACAAACAATACAGAAACAAACAGAACCATTTATTAGAGATAGCAAAAATACAGTATTATCAAATCTCTGTAATAAAAAACAAAAATGATTCCACCAAACTATGGAAAACTATTCAAGAAATATTACAAACTAACACAAAAAACTAACACAAATTTTGAATTAGTCAATGAAAAACAAAAAAAGACAACAGATGAACCAGAAATAGCAAACATATTTAATAAATTCTTTAGTACTGTAGGATCCACAATGACAACTCAAATTTAATCACCTAAAATGCCTCCACCAAAACAAATGAAATGCCCCCCGAGTTCCTTCTTCTTTGGAGAAACAGACCCTGAAGAAATAAATCAGCTGATTAGTGAACTAAATGAAAAAACTGCTGTACGAAAAAATGATATTGCAATAAAAGTACTATAAAATAGCAAAGTCTATATCTCCAATTATCAGCAAAATAATCAATAAATGCATAAGTCAAGGTTTCTTCCCAGATGGACTGAAAATTGCCCAAGTGTCACAAACTTTGTTTGGGAATCCCAAAGGACCAGTTCAGCTAGGTAACCCGAATACCTGCGCTGAAACAAAGCTGTGTCTAAATTTTATTTTATTCCGGCTCAAGAAGTAGTTTTGCTATGAGCCTGACGATTTATACAGTTGGTTAACGAAAGCTCGGATTGATTCCGTTGAAGATTCTTTTTCACAACAAACAGAGACCCTTGTCTCTAATAAAAAAAACAGATGTATTACAAAAATATTACGTCCGACGAAACTTCTATTCCACGCTTTGCCAAACTGCAAAGCGAAATCAACACTATAACTCGACTCAATCAACACAAATAATTCTACCTCTGTAGAACAAAACTGCCAACCACTGGCACAAAGTAAATTCAACAATTGTCCACCGACACAAAATCTAACGGTCCACCTCCTGTAGCCAAACAAAATCACCTTCGCTCGAGCCGCCACTCGAGTCGCTTCAAATTACCTCACAACGATAATAATCATAATCCTCGCTACGCAGCGGCTTTATATAGAAAACAAAATCACGTGACGTAAACTTTCTCGTAAATTCAAGATTCAGCCAGAAACCCCTGGAGAGATCGTTACGCGAATCAAGTGGCATATACGCGAACCTTCCAGTACAATGACGTTAGTCAAAAACATATTACGTCAATACAAAGAGAAAAAAGAGAAAAAGATACATGTATCGAGCCATAGAACAAATTGGACGTGTATCGCAAACAGCGCTCAAAGAGCCGCATTTATTCTCTTATAATAAAACTACGAATTGCTTTTGACGGGGATACACTACATCGTTAAAATTATGAATGAAGTGTGACACCAAGTAATACCAATTTATAAAAAAGGATCAAAAACTAACTGTAGTAACTATCGTCCAATTTCCCTCTTATCTCCTTTATCAGAAATCTTTGAAAAAATGATCTCTTCTCGATTATATAACTATATTGAAAAAAAAACAACTTTTATCTGACTGTCAGTTTAGATTTCAACCAAATTATTCTACCTCCCTAGCAATCTCAAACATATGCAACAACATTCTCCTAAATAAAGACAAAGGCTTTTACACTTGCTCCATATTTTTAGACCTCTCAAAGGCATTTGATACTGTGGACCATGCATTACTAATAAATAAATTAAAGAACTGTTATGGCATAAGGGGAACCCCACTATGCTTACTAAACAACTACTTATCTAATCGACTTCAATACACTTGTATTAGCAATACTATCTCAAGCCTTGAATTTATATCTTGTGGTGTCCCACAAAGATCAGTACTTGGACCACTACTGTTTTCATTATATGTTAACAACATGCCACTAGCTTCCTCATTTAAAACAACATTATTTGCAGATGATACTCTCTTGATGATGACAGGATATGATTTAAATAAATTGCAACAAGTAAATTAAAATCTAGCTTTAATTGAAAATTGGCTAAGATACAACAAATTATCACTAATTTACAATAAAACAACATACTTATTGTTTACAAAAAAAGGTAAGATAGAAAACAGCAATTTTAATGTATCTATAAATAAGATAGAAATAAAACGTTTTAATCATGTAAAATACTTGGGAGTATATATTGATGATAAAATGAATTGGTCATATCACATAAATTACCTAACACCACATTTGCGAAAATCTATTGGTTTGATATGTAAAATTAGGCATTACATTAATGAAAAAACCACAAGAATGTTATACTATGCTCTTGTCTACTCTCATCTTCAATATGGAATAACCAGTTGGGGTTTTGCTGATGCTTTTTACATGAAACCTATAAATACTTTACATAACAATGTACTAAGAATCCTAGCTAACTGTGGTTATAGAACAAAATTATCTCCTGTCTATAAAGCACAAAATATCCTTAAATTAGAAGACATACATAAGCTGGAAGTAGGCAAACTCATGTTCAAACTTATCAATAATGGAAAGCCACAACAATATAGAGTTTTATTTACTAAGTCTAGAGAAATTCATAACCACTTGACTAGACAAGCAAAAAATGAGAGTATTTATATCTCACAAATCCAAACTAATTCTGGAAAAAAATCAATTCAATATGCAGGAGCAATATTGTGGAACAAAATACCTAATTCCATTAAATCTCTTTCTTTTACTTCTTTCAAAAAAGAATATAAAAAACAACTAATATCGAAATACTAATAGAGTACTAAAGTGTTATTTCTTATATGTTGGATAAAAGATCAAAAATTTAATCTCATCTAGTTGGAATACGCACAAAAAGTCTCATAATTTTAGAATCAATTATTTTACTTTAGAATTATTGTATCAGTTGTAGCCTATGCTTTCTTTCTTTGCTTTTATTTGTTTATATTTTGTTTTGTTTTTGTTTTTTTGTTTTTTTCTTTTATTATTTCTTTTATAATCAGCACCAGTATTTCATATCTAGTATTTCTTGCCTTTTTAAATTAACTTCATGTTACTACATGAAAAAATTGAGGCACCTCGACTTTGATAACCGTATGGTTCTTTCGATGCTTCCATGGTGTAACTTGCATGCACAATTTTCAATCAATTAGATTTTATTCTTATTAAAAAGTTTAAAAAGATTTTTTGTGGCACAAAATTTTAAAATAGCCTGAAATGTCGCTATAGATGTGGCCATCTATATAAACAAAACTCTTTTATAAAGAGAGGGTAGCCTTGAAAAAGGCTGTTTAAGAAAACTCAAACGTTTTCGTGTAGCTCTCATCAGGAGAAATCGCTACAATGAGTAAAGAACTGAAATGTCGAAATTATATCCTTTTTCAAGGCTACCCTCTCTTTATAAAAGAGTTTTGTTTATATAGATGGCCACATCTATAGCGACATTTCAGGCTATATTAAAAAGTTTGTTAGTTGTTAATATATAGTGCTATGGTTATGCCAAATAAAATTTTGTCTCTCTCTCTCTCAACAGCCTAGGCTAGTCAACTCATCGCTGTCCGCAAGCGAACTCGGCGCCGGCAACAGTAACATTATTCCTACCAAGCCATCTTCACCTACATCAACCATAACTTGCTCTTCTGAGGATAACATGCCTACCGACACCAGTCATTCATCTTCTCTCACCTCACCACAAGTTACCACGCGAAAAGGGAGAAGAGTCAACATGCCTACCAGGCTCCTCGATTATGACACCCCTTTTTAATATGCTTTTATTTGTTCTCTGTCGGGGTGAATCCTTGCCCTTTACACGTTGTTTTGAGGGATTC
Organism: Diplosoma virens; assembly: GCA_963680785.1. Classification (NCBI taxonomy): domain Eukaryota; kingdom Metazoa; phylum Chordata; class Ascidiacea; order Aplousobranchia; family Didemnidae; genus Diplosoma; species Diplosoma virens. Next base: position 66,662,973 of record OY796881.1, on the reverse strand, counting down.
AGGGAAAGGGCCCTTCCCTCGAGTTTCTCAAAGCGGCTGCTGGTGTCGTTCCATTCCGATATAAGACAAATTTTTTTTTACGGCGCTGGTCAATGTGCATATTGTGTATATATTCGCCACTGTACTTCTGACTTTTGTTGTTATTTCGATTTCGTTTTGCTTGTTTCACGTCACTACTTCCTTTCTTATTATTTTTCATTTTATTTCTAGTGCGGGGAGGATTGTAGCGACCACGCTACTTTAGTGGGTGATTCTCTTTAACGCGCTACGCGTAGACGATTGCCTTTAATCGTGCATTTAAAACGTGGAAAAAGAAACTAATAAAAGAGAGAAGAGAGTTGAGACAGAAAAGTGTGGACGTGTTTTTTGTATGTAGGCTAGTAGGCACACAGCAATATATATAACAAGTAAGCTGCTACAACCCCAACCTGCTTCCGGATATCCCAAGATATTACTGTCCGCTTGAAGTTTTATAAAAATTTGATTTTAATTTAGAACTGCTTGTCAAGACCTCCAAGCAGGGGAAAGTGCCGTATAATGTCTTTCCCAAGAATACAACGAAATGGCGCGAGTAGGTTTTGAACTAAGACGGTGTCGATCACAGTCATGGCGCTCCAACCACTTGACCACGCTGCCGATAAAAAAGCAATACCCCGTTGTACATGGACGAATGGAATCGTACAACACCGACCTGCAGGCAATTGAACTTAATCAAAGCTGTTCTGGACGAGCTCATTCCAACAGGACTGGTATTGGTAATGGGTGTATTCACACAGGTATTTTATGTTCCATCTATGATTTGTATACTGGGCAACATAGACTGACGCGAAGTAAGCTATTCAGTTGTTGAGTAGACCAGAGGCAGCTATACAGAATGTTTTGGCCCAGCAACCCATGGTGATGGAATATGAGTGATCTATTCAGTTTTATTCTAAAATAAGTCTGGACCAGACAGAATGGTGAAAGTTTGTTAGTACAAGCCGTTAGCTCACGTTTGGGCTCTCAGTTATTTAAATAAAGAGCTGCTCTTACCGTTTTTCAAGTTTCAACTTCTAGATTTAGAGATTTAAAAAAACTGTAGTCATGTCTTTACTTCCAAGTCATTAAAGAGTGCAACAATGCTAGATATCTCCTGGGTATGAAAATATCTTCTGGGTAAGAGAATAAACTACATCCGGTTGTGAGTTTATATTTGATAAGTCGGGACGAATAAGGAAACCCTGTCACAACTTCCTCCAAGTCACCCTTGGGCAACGTGTAGCACCTGTGAGTCTACCTAAACATGGGTTACTAAAAACAATAAAAAGTAATAATAATAGTAAAAAAACAATTTAATTTTTCTTATATTATATTTTAATTGATAAAATTTGGTCGAAATTATTAGAAATTAACTTACAGGTTGATGGCATGATGTTTCATTTCTATGCTCAATTAATATTACTTTCGTGTTCTGTTTATGATTGTTTAGTACTTGCTTTGTGCATATTGTGTAAGTGTGTGTGGGTGTTCTGGGTCAGCGACCATATATTTTTTTAAATAATTACTCTTGTAACCTTGAATTGGCGCATGTTTCAACGTATGTCGTTTCGTCACTGATTTCTTTTTTTCGACCACATGTGTGCATTTTAATATGATTATCTATTGTGTAACGGACGAAAAAATAAAACCTTGATAGATTCATTGATAGATCGGCGGTATAAGCAAATTTTCTGAAGATTGTGAAAGAAGGATCACACGTAGACCTATATTATGTTAAAAAGAAGAGGAGCTAATACCGATCCCCCATGAACGCCGTTTTTTTGACAGCGGAGTTTGCTTCGCTTGCTGTCAAGTAGTAGGAGTAAAATGCCTGTTTGGGACAAGCTCTATGATCATTCTAATCATACGCTTATCTTGCAGAAATCTCAGCGGCTTGCGAGTAAGACCACGGTGCTTCACTTGTAAACAAAAATATAAGGTTATTTACTTAAAACAGAAAGAAGTTTTTCTAAAAAAGCTTTTAGTTACATATTTTTGGGGAATGGCTGTATCCAGTGGGTTACCTAGGATCTTTGAAAAAAGGGAGGGGCATACGACCATAATCAAATAAGCTTAGTAGAAAAATTTATTAAAGTGGTAGCTAAAAATAAGATCTTCACTTTGAGTCAGTCCCGGATTTTATCATTTTCTGGAGATTAATGGTCTCTGAAAAAAATAAAAAAGGGAGCGTGCATATGGATCTGTCTTTGTTTTCTGGCAGGAAAAACCCCTAAAGTATTAGTGATCGCCAAGGGGGGCTGTAGCACTAAAAGTACTGTCCTACGTAAGCCTACGTGTTAAAATCTCCATGGGGAGCCATGGCACAATGCTCCCTTCCCCTTAAGTACGCTAGTAGCTGTATCTAAGTAGAAAGGAAAGAATACAACTTAAACTTTGAGAAAAACTGATCTATTTTTATTTTATTTTATTTCATCTCTATATTTATCCTTCTGATTCACAGGAAAACGACGGAGGCGCTAATACGTAGGATAAGCAATTAACCCGAGCTTATTTAAATACCAGCTTAAAGTTTATTCAAATAGTTTTTGAAAAATGAAGAACCATTTTGGTTAAAATTGTGAATATTTTTATTATTTTTTTATCGTGTTTTTCAGAGTAGGCCTAAAATCAAATTTTTTTTAAAGATTCTCTTTTGATGCTTAGCACTTGTTTTGCTTTTAATTGCAGTAGCCTACAGCAGAAGGTTTGCATCTCACGCGCAAGTATTATGATAAACACAAAACATCAAAAGTGAAGCATAGAAAATTTGAATGTATGTTAAAATATTTTATGATTTTAAAAGTTTTGAAAAAAGAATGTCGGCAGCGTGTTTGAGTGGTTAAAGCGCCGGGCTCGTTACCAACACTGTCTCGGCTCAAAACACACTCGCGCCATTCTGTTATGTCCTTCAGAAAGACACTTTACGGCACATTTCCCTGTTTGGTGGTCCTGGCAAGCAGTTCTGAATTACATTCATATCTCTATTTGAATAAGGTGTTGGAATAAGGTTGATATATGTAAATTTATAAAAAAAAGGAAAAAAAAAACTGACTAGTTGTATTATAAATATTTACTTTATTATTTACTTATTGTTATTAATATCCTTCACAATGACTGGAAAGAAGAATGGAAATAAATTAGCAAGCACTTTGAAAAATGAACATGATACTATAACTGAAATTGTGAAGACGGTGCTAACTGAGTCTGATGTACTACAGCAAACAATTGAGTCTGAAAAATTTTTGGAAAGAAACCCTCAAAACAAAAATTTGAATACAATACTGGGCGAATTGAAAAGTGATACAAAATTTCTTGATTCAATTGCATCCAGAGTCAGTGACTATATACTAAATAATGAAACTTTCAAACAAATTATTTGTGATTCGCTGTCAATTGAAATGAAAGACGAAATCCAGCAGCTAAAAAAAGAAATTTCTACAATTGAAAAACAAAATGACGATCTTGAAATCCAAATTGAATCTCAACAACAATACTCCCGAAGAAATTGTCTATTGATACATGGACTGCCTCCACACAGTCCAAATCCCAATGAAAATACTGATCAAGCAGTAATTGAATTTTTCAATACTCATCTAGGAATTGCAGTTATGAAAAAAGATTTGGACAGATCCCACAGGCTTCATAATACAAATAGTCCAATTATTGTCAAATTTGTTCATCACAATTTGAAAAATATAATTTTTAACAGCAAAAAGAAGCTGAGAGGTAAAAATATATTTATAACTGAATCTCTGACATCCAAAAGAATGTCTTGCATGAAAAAATTAGGCATTTTAAGAAAGTCCAAGCTGGTTCATTCTTTTTGGTCTTCTGATGGAAAAATTTATTATACTCTTACTGAAAATCCAGCAAGAAAAATAGAACTTAATCATAACAATCCAGGTAAAATTTTTGAAAACATTCAACAATAAGTACATAAGTTAATTTTTTCCAAGCATCTATGTCTGTTTTTTTTCTTCCTTGACTTTAAAATTGAACTTGCTATCTGCTAGTATTGCTACATCCTTGCTTTTTTAGTGTTTATATTTTTTTTTTGAGTGTCTTATTTTTTTATTTTTATTTTTTATGATTTTTGATCAACTAGAACTTGATTGCAACTCATCAATAATATCTCACATTGGAGACTCCAAATACTACAACCCTTTAGAATATGCTAATATTTTAAAAGATGAAAACAGCTTAAAAATTATTCATATGAATGTTAGATCTTTAATAAAAAACAAAAATAAAATTGAATCTTTGCTATTGAATATGCCCATTCCACCAGATATTATTGCTATTACTGAAACAAAACTAAATTCCTCTATTGCTCATTTAATTGATATTACAAATTACTCTTTTATTCATGTTGAGTCAAAAAGCAATGCTGGTGGTGTGGGCATGTACATAAAAAAAGAATTAGCTTGTCTACAAATACCTGAACTTACTATAGAAAACGAAGAATGTGAAAGTATGTTTATTGAAATTCTCAATTTAAAATTGAAAAAGAAGTCAAAAGTTATTGTAGGTGTTATCTACCGACACCCTCGAAGTTCTTATGATACTTTTCAATCTAAATTTTGTAATATTTTACACAAGCTAACTCACTCCAATTGTTCGTATGTTATCTCAGGGGATTTTAATATAGATGTTGGAAAACAAAACAGTGATTTAAAAGTTTCTAATTATTTGAATGATATTTACTCAGCAGGGAGTTATTTATTAATTAATAAACCAACCAGAATTACACCTATCTCTTCAACTATTCTTGATCATTTTTACACTAATCACATTGACAAAATATGTATTCCAGGAATATTAATATATGATATCTCAGATCATTTGCCAATTTTTTGTTCTTTCAAAAACACCCATATAAAAAATCATGACAATCTAGAAAAAGAAATTCCAGACACTAAACACTTTAATACTGAAGCTTTTTGCAATGACATTTGCTCTCTAATGGATTCACCAAAGTACTTGACCAAAATTTCAGATCCAGATTTAGCAATGACAAATTTCATTAATGATATTAAAAATATGGTAACTAGACATACACCACTTAAAAAGTTGAGTAGAAAAGAAGCAAAAACTAGATCTAAACCATGGCTAACAAAAGGTCTACTTAAATCTATTAAAACAAAAAATTTACTATTTTGTCAATGTTACAAGCAACAGAAGATGCATCTAATTTCTAAATACAAAAACTATCTTAATAAGTTAACACGACTTAAACAAGTAGCTAAAAAGAATTATTATCAAAATGAACTAAATAAGCATAAGAATAATTTATCAAAACAATGGAAATTGATTAATGAAATTATAAGTCACAAAAAGTATCAACGTCAAATAATAAATGTGATTTCAGATATAAATAATGAAAAAATTACAGACACTCAAGCTATCTCTAATTTATTAAATAACTACTTCACAAATATAGGTCCATCAATGGATGCTAAAATTCCTAAATGCCCTAATAAAGATGAATTTAAACTTTCCAGTCTTCTTAATTCATTTCAATTTGAATTAATATCACCAGATGAGGTAAATAAACACTTGAGTCAACTAAGCTCCTCCAAAGCATGTGGATTTGAAAATGTACCAAACAACTTGTACAAACTAATAACACCGATTATATCACCTTTTTTAGCAGATATTTTCAATAAATCTTATGATCTTGGTACTTTTCCTTCTATACTAAAATACGCAAAAGTAATTCCAATCTATAAAACAGGTCCGAAACATTTAGTTAATAACTATAGACCAATTTCCCTTTTATCACCAATAGCAAAAGTTTTTGAAAAACTACTTTATCTCAGACTTGAGAATTTTTTTTCTTGTAAAAAAGTTATAAATAATCAACAATTTGGATTTAGAAAAGGTTACTCAACTGAATTAGCCATTACAGATTTGCATAATAGAATCATAAAAAATACTGATAATGGCTACTATACTTGTTGCATATTTTTAGATTTGTCCAAAGCGTTCGACACTGTAAACCATTCAATCCTCTTAGAAAAATTGTATGCTTATGGTATACGTGGTAACATGCATTCACTTTTAAAGAGCTATTTAAGCAATCGTAAGCAATTTACCTGGTGTAATAACACCAAATCAGAAAATAGCACAATTGTATGTGGTGTCCCTCAAGGGTCAACATTGGGTCCTCTGTTTTTTTCACTATACGTTAATGACTTACCAACACACACCAATTTTAATGTAAATTTATTTGCTGATGATACAGTTCTAACAATGAAAGACAAAAGCCTATCAAAACTTCAAGCAACAGTTAATTGTGAACTAGCTATTGTAGATGACTGGATGAAACTTAATCGATTATCCTTAAACTACTCTAAATCTACATATTTTATTGTTAAACCTTTTTCTTATAATAGTAAAAACATAGCTTTAGATGATTTCAATGTTAGTATAGGTCAACATAAAATTAACTCTACAATTTATACAAAATATTTGGGAATATTAATTGATCATGACTTAAAATGGCATAATCATGTTAGTTCAATTGCACAAAAACTTGCTAATGCTGCTAGAATTCTTTGCACAATTAGACACTATGTTAATAAACCCACTTTAAGAAGTCTATACTTTAGTTTTGTATACCCTCATCTGAAATATGGTATTATAGTCTGGGGCAATTCCAATAAATCTGTACTGCAAAACCTTCAAGTAATGCAAAACAAAATTATTCGCATCATGAATTTTAAATGTTTAAGGGATCACATTCAATTAAACCCATTATTCAAATCCTGGAACTTATTAAAAATCAATGAAATATACGAACTAGAAATAGCTAAATTTATGCATTTATATTACAATAAACATCTTCCGGAAAATTTTGACCATTATTTTAAATCTGCTGGCAATCATCATTCTTATTCAACCAGATCCATATCCAATCAAAACTATTATCAAGAAAGATATAATCTAACATTCAGCCAATCTTCTTGTAGTTATAATGGAGTAAAGGTATGGAATAAAATTCCACTAGCTATGAAAAAACTAACATTTTCCTCCTTCAACAAAAAGATGAAAACATATCTATTAAATCAGTATTAGATATATCGTATTTGGAGTCTATATAAAAAATTTTTTTTTTTGTATGAATAACATGTCATATAGCTATGTGCTTTTTGTGTATGTGCCATACTTGCTTTGTGTGTGCTTTTTTGTATGTTTGTATTTTTTGTGTTTGTTTTGCTTAGTTATTGTACTAATATTCTATTTTAATATCAATGGGCAGTTTTGACTAGATGACCACATAGTGGTCTTTCACTGTCCAGTTTAGTCAAATATAAATTCTTTATATCCTGTCTGCAATGTAGTTTTGCTTAAAAGTAATATTGTAATTGAAAATGGATGTGATTATGTTATTTTCTCTGTATTTTATTTGACTAAACAAAATAAACTTCTCTTCTCTTCTCTATTAAATTACAAGCGGACAGCAATATCTTGGTATCTCCGGAAGCAGGTAGGGGTAATTGCCCACCTTATGTATTATCGCCTCCGTCGCTTTCCTGCAAGCCAGGATGATAAATATAAAGATAAAATAAAATAAAAAAATAAAGTTTTACTCTGATTAGCAAACCTAACGCAATTGTGGAGACAGAAAAAACGATGTTAATAAAATTACTAATCAAGTTTTAAAAAAACAAAGCGCGGAAACGATAAAAACCTATATCTTTATTTATTTTAGTTATTTATTTATTTGAGTCAGACACAAAGTCTATAGAAAAGAGAAAAAACACTCACAACAACAACAACAAAAAAAAAAGAAAACAAGCGGGAAAGAAAAATAGAACATTTGAATTACATCAACAATTGAAGACAATGTTTATAATAGTCACTCTGGTAGAAAAAATTGCTATACACCGTATAGTTAACATATACATTACTAGAAAGGCAGCATCGTTTTATAAATCGATAAATAAGTTTTCTCTGTAGTGCATCAAAAGTGGGAATATTTGTTTTTACTTGTAGTTTTCTTGCACTAACGTTACGCTTGAGCCCATGAATTAACCGAAAGGAATCATTGTATGCAACTCGTAAATGATTTAATGAAGAGCATAGATATTTAGACCATAAATGACTAGCATAAAACGAAGTACAGTGATAATTAAATAGTATATTTTTTATAGTACGGGAACATTTTGAAAAAGTTGCTTTTAGTTGATATGATTTTCCATATAAATAACGAACTTGCCGACAAATATCATCATCATCTTTAAGATTATTATTAAGAAAAACACCCAGATATTATACGTTATTTTTAAATTTTACTGCATTGTTGTAAAGAAAAACTTTTGGAACATTTGAAAGCGAAAGATATTTAGGCAAAAATAATACACCAACTGATTTACTACAATTAAATGTAATATCATGTTCAACGGCATAGTTACTACACACATTAAGTAAATCTTTTAGACCATCTAAACTAGGAGCAAAGCAGTATAAATCATCAGCATAAATAATATGATTATGTATAATATCATGAATAATAATATAATATCATGTAGCATAACCTACTTGTCGCTAATATGTTGTCATATATGTATAACTGCATACCATTTTTCAAGAGGGGGTTTTGATCCCAGAAGCCCCTCTCTTGCGTGCACGTATGTTTACAAACAACGCTCTTCTTATCATGTGTTCAGAGCGCGTTGCCATTTTTTGTTAGCGCCTACGTCGTCTTCCAGCGAGTCAGAAGGATAAATATAGAGATGAAATAAAATAGATAACAAAAACAAATTAGAGTGGAAAAACTCAGGACTGAAAAGCCTGTTTCTAAGGAGTTGCTAAATTTATAATTGTTGTCCTTCAGGTTTTTTCCCTTTGTTATTTCATGTGATTGTGATATGTTTGTGTAAGGAAAATAACAGTTCTTATAAAATGGGACAGATTTTGTTGAAAAGATTTAATTACATTTTACAGGAATTTAAGCATATTACTTTGTTAAATTGTACGCAAGTAATAATTTTTAAAAACGTTTTCTGTTTTATAGATTATGATAATTTTCGACAATAAAATCTTTTTTCTTTAATTGCTCCGCGTATTCTTTAGACATGGGTTCAATTGGAGAGAAAATTGAAATTTTTAGCGGACGTCGTAAAAACCAGTTTATTGGATTTAGCAACATAGAAAATAACTTTATATTAACTTATACAGATTGCATTACAATCTATGATGTAAGTATTTACAAAATTATCATCATATTATATTTTAATTAAACAAAACTTAATGTTTAGCAAGAAAAATAATAAACAAGTTTGCATACTTCCTTATATTGCATTTATACACTGTACATAAAGAGTTTTTTACATTACCAATCCAAGAATTAAACCTGTGCCAAAAATTTTTAACTACAAATGTCTTATTAAAACTTTCCCACTAAGACCATGGCAAAAAAACAACAAAGATTGTGATGGTAATTTTCTTTGGGTCTCTTCAATAAGTCACCATTAACGATTTTTTGATGAAACTAACCCAGAATTCTTCTTTCAGCACCAGGATGGAATAAAGAAGAAACCAAGAGAAAAAGTGTTTTTTAGGAAGCGATAGTAACCACATGGGGACCCAGGTTAGTTTCATGAACAGAAATTGCTTATGGTGACTTCTTGAAGAGACCCATTTCTTTTTACTAAAGTTAAAAATATTAATCACCAATAATCTTTACTATGACAAAAAATGTTTTATGGCCTCATATGACTTTTTTATGGTCTCTTCAAGAAGTCACCATAAGCAACTTTTGTTCATGAAACTGTGTATTTTTATTCATGAATGTCATCAGAAGCAACTTTTATTCATGAAACAGTTTTGCGCCACCAATGGACTGTGTGTAATGAACATTTTTTTTTGGCATAAAGAGATTCACAAATACAGCTGGTGCAGAGATTTAGTGGGACAACATTCTACCATTGATTTCTGTATTGTCTCAACAGACTTGTTTTTCTTCTGTGGTTGATGTTCATGTTAAAAGAGGAGGTGAATTGTCTAACAACCATCTCTTAGCTGTCTCCATTCTGTGAGGCCTGAATCATCTAAGAACAATGAAACAATTCAGAGCACAAAGAGCATATAGAATAAAGTGGGAGTTACTAGCCAACAAAAAGGTTAGACACACTTTTGCAAGCAAAGTTGCTTCCCTGTTCAGAGGACTACCCGATTATACTGAAGATGTTGAGACTGACTGGGACTTATTTAAATCAGCAGTCATTGCATCTGCAGCTGCTAGTTGTGGTTGCAAATGTGTGGAAGGTCAAATGGGTAGTGAGAAAAAAACTGCTTCATGGAACCAAGAAGTTAAAAAAGCTATCTGTGCAAAGAAAACTGCATTTAGAACTTGGTTAACAAACAAGTTATCTGAGCAGCTTTGATTGTGATACTTTGCAAGACATAAGACTGCTGCCAATTGCCAAACTGTCTAAAGAAAAGTCATGGAAAGAATTTGGACAAAAGTTGGATACAGACTACAGATCGGCAAACAAAGTATTTTGGCAAACCATACATCATTTGTGCAGCAAACAAACACCAGTTGCCACATTCATTGAGGATACTAATGGTTTCTTTCTAAAGCATCAAAAGGGTATCCTAAATTGTTGGAGAGAATGCTTTTGTCAACTTTTGAATCCAGTAATAGTCCAACATTTGGAAACATTTGAGGAACAATTTAGTGAAGAAAGTCATCTAACCAAAGCAGAGATGAGTACAGCAATCAAATCTTTGAAATCTGGCAAGGCCCCTGGTGAAGATGATACTTGAATTGAAATGTTAAAGGCCACAAACAACTTTAGGGTTTGTTAGCTGATTCGTGTGTGCCAAGTAAATTGGAAATCTGATTGAGGTACCAAAGCAATGGCAGACCAGTGTGTTGATACCTATTCACAAAAAAAAAACATTTTTTATTCAAGTTTAGCCATTAAAACAATTTTTTGCTACTGCTACTGTGCTATGTAGCAGAATGACAGCTTTAATTTTTTAACTTTGTTTTTCAGACAATTCATAAAAAAGTTATTAATTCTTGGACCATAGGACGAAAACAATTATTTACAACTGCATGCATTTATAATAAAGATGATCATGAATTTGTTGTAGTCCTTAATAAAAATATCATCAAAACTTTTACTGATGATGTTAATAAAGGTCCTAGGTTTACGGTAAGAGTGATTGAATTTTTACTGCCTAACCTGTTAATTTTTTGTCTTGAAAATCAAAAAGCAATTTTCAACAGACATTGTATATAATCATTTGTTTAATTTATTGGCAATTTTTGTTCAATTAATTTTTTAATTCTGTTTAATTTTCTCAATAGTAATAATTTTCTATTTCATCAGTAGTGTCAAAACTTGTGTTTTTTTTGTTTTTCTCAACAGGTAAACTCTGATATTCATGAACTTATTTCAAAAGATCAACCATTAGTTGTATTTGAATGTGGTGCTGTAATGTCTCTTAATGAAGTTTTAGTAAATCCTAAGAATACACCTGTATCTGGTTGTATTTCTTTACAATCTCAAATTATGCATGTCATATTCTTTGAACCTTTATCATTTTTAATCAAAGAAAATGAGGTTTGTTCTATTATGTGTAAATTTAAATTTTTGTAATGTTGATATAAAAACATTGCTTTTTTAATATTTTTTTCAATGCATATTCAAATGCATATGTTAATTTTTTTGTTTTTCTTTTGCAATCATATTTAAGTTATTAAGTTATTTTTCTTTTGACATTATATCACCAACCTCATGATCTATGAAGTTATGACTTAATATTAATATAATATATTTTAGCATATATCATATATCTTAGAACATCCATAATTTATACTGTACTTAGATTTCTGAATTTCTTTGAGGTTTACTGTAGATGCAAGTTTTATAAATTAGAAGAAACATGAGAGGCCATATGTTTGTTGTTGCATATTTTTAAATTATTGCAAGCTGTTAGTTAGTTATTCTTGTAATATCATTAACATCAATATTATTTATCCTTCTGATGTCCAAGACAATGTCAGTGACCTTAAACTTTGGGCAAACATTTTGTGATTTACCAACTTGCTATGAATTCTGCCAAAATACTATTGTTTGGATGAAAGCTTTGTGTAGTGATTTGATTGAAATTTAGAGCTGCTTGCTCAGATTGCAAAGTAGTGGAAAGTAGTGTAAGGTATGTTTCTAAAAGACAAAACAACATGAAGAGAATAGGAGTTGAACTAAGAATGTGTCGCATTTGCAATCTTTACAATGTCACCTCCTTTGGCATTTTTTTCATGAAATCCAATTTACTACTAGTGCTTTAGTATAAGTGGATATTAAGGGCAAGTGTAATATGTTATTTAAAGTAATTATATTATTGGCAAAAAAGGAACACAGCATTTTAGTATTTTTTATATGGTTATCTTTAATGCTTGTATGGATTAATTTTATTTTTAAACTACCTTTTAGTTGCTTGGCAATAAAAAAATATCAGTTAAAATATTAAAAAAATTTTTTTTCCAATTGTCCCATTGGTAAACAATAATCAACTTGTCATGAAACCAGAGATGAGTCTTTTTTTTTTTCAGATTTAGCTAGAACTCTACCAAGTAAAGATCAGTCAAAAAGTAGAAATGATTCAATTTGTAGTAGGTAAAAATATTCACCACTGCTCTAACCTCAATGAGACTGACTTGTGTTGAAATAAACTTTTTGAAAAGTTACCTAAGTGGTCAAGTTCTTTCAAACATGGATTATTTTGGAATGTTCAAAGCCTGAAGCACTATGAAAAAAACATTACATGTAGTATCATTGATTCTTATTGCATTGTAACTAGGGATGTGCCAAAGCTTCAAGCAATTTTCCATTATTATAAGATTTTTACATCTGATAGCTGATATAATTTGTTTCATCAAATAAAAAGCTTATTACAAAATTACACACTATTGCTACTGTGATGTATTATTCATCTGTTTTTTACACCCCAGGTTCTTAAACTGGGGGGGTGTAAAAGCTTTTTTAGGGGGGCATGAGCAACTGGGTACAAGCTGATTCGATAACTGCATTGATATAAAATGAATGGAAAAAGAGAAAATATGACACTGGTTTATTAAAGTATGGTTTTATAGATTTCATGGTGATTAGTCAAGTGGTACCACAATGCATGATATAGATCAGGGTTTCTCAAACTATGGGTTGCGATTCCAAAAGGGGTTGCCTAAAATAATTTTGGGTTTGCAAAAGAAATTTGCATTTTGAGAGGACACCTGAAGTTGGCGACGAAAATAGATAAATCGCAGTTCGATTCTGAGTGAAGACTTTTTTTTTAGAGATCACCATGATTTTGTAAGAAAAATATGAAAAAAGGAGATCGATTCAAAGTGAAGACCTTTTTTTTTAGAGAACACCCCAATTTTGGGACGAAAATAGGGAAAACTGAGAGCAAATGGAAGTGAAGACCTTCTTTTTTTTTTAGAGAACACCCTGATTTTGAGAGAAAATATGCAAGCCCAGATCAGACCTCTTTTTCTCAGGTAACATGAATTTTTTTAAAATTCTTGCCACGGGCCCCTAAATTGGAATATCCACTGATATCCACTGATACTGTAGATTATTTTTCCTGCACATGCGTGGTTTTCCACAGGAAAAATTAATGTAAAATTAGCCTACACATATAGGGGTCACACAAAAATTTATTTTTTAAAATGGGGTCGTAGAACAAAAAAGTTTGAGAAGGCCTGATATAGATGATTTTCCATTTTGGCAAGATCAATTTCGACTACTCATGATTACTGACGACCTGGGCAACATGAACGCTCTTCACTGACGGGCCCACCCAGGTTCAAACATAAAACTTCTAAGATGACTAGCACTTTAAAATGGAGGTCTGGTGCTTATACACTGCATTTAGCCATTTTATCTGTAGTCTACTCTACAGTACAGTGGAATATGTGCATCAGTTTATTGTTGCAGTGTACACACTTGTCTTATTGACAATGTTCTTAATGATTGTAACTGGATGCCTGCATCCCACTCTAATGGTCAACCTTTCCATTTTTGCCATATCCAACCAGCTAAACTTCATCGTCTGGGAGCCACTCTTCTCTTGGCTGACCAGAAGATTTTAGACCTCGAGCACCTCCTGCATAATCATTTGGTCAGGCTATTATATGAGCGGCAAGAGAGATTAAAATTCAGACACCCATTTGTACCTGCCACATGGAAACTATAAGATAATGCATCTAAACTAAATATTCGTGTTGGTCAGTGGACAGACTTTACATGGAACATATAGTACTTGAATAGCCCACCTATGATTTTATCCCAAAAGTTGCTTCCAGGCTTCTTGGTCTGGGTCTGCTAGTAAGACACAAGTAAGACACAACTGCTTGTGAACTGGCATTGGGCGTTTTTGGTCATCCTTGTATAAATAGAGTTTTGCTTCCTCTTGTAATTGCAAGTTTGATGCACATAAACAAACTCCAGACCACATCATTTCTGCATGCTCTACACACTGGCACCAAAAAAACATTGTGGTCTGTCAATCCTAGATACCAGATGCTGGCTCAAGAACATTACTGCCATCATTGGATGAAAGAAGAGTAATTGGATGATCCCAAGCAATGCTGATGACAACAAATGTGTGATGTGCTATGAAAACAACAACAATCATGCAATGAGACCAAGCCATTTTAGTGTCATCTTAGACAAAAAAAACCCTGGCTATAGAGATAAGCCTATAGCTTTTTTTTAAAACCAGAAAGATCTGAAAAAATTTGAAAGTGAGTGTTTTCGCCAATCTCCATCTGCAGAAATGTGTAGAAGCATCATTTGAAATTGCTCACATGATTGCTGTAAAGAAGAAATCTCACAACATTAGTGAAACATTGATTAAACTGTGCATCTTTAAAGCAGCTGGTTTTGTGTCATAAGAAACATACAGTAAGAAGATAGCAAAGATTTCACTCTCGGATTTTACGATCAAAACACCCATTGATAAGCTCACAAAGTAAATTGAGTGTCAAGTTTTCAAAAAGTTACCTGCTTTTTTTCAATTCAATGTGATGAAACAACTGATATTTCCCAATTGTTGCAGTTGTTAGTCTATGTCCATTTTGAGTGAAAAGCATATGCTGTTTTGCAGACCCCTAGAGAACACATGTGGAGCATAAAATGTATTTAAAGTAGTCTTGACATTTGTTGCAACAATAGTATACCTTGGAAAAAATTTGTGGGTGTCTGCACTGATGGTCATCTGACAATGTTTGAATCTCAATTTGAATTCATTGCAAAAATACAGAAGGAATCCCAATGTGGTTAGATCTCATTGCTTGATTCACCAAAACGCTTAGTGCTCTAGAATTTTACCTATTGCCCTGAAAAGCAAGTTTGCTACAATCATACGAGCTGCCAACTATGTTAAAGCAAGTGCTGTAATTACAAAACATTACCAAGTTCTTTTCATTTTTTTAATTAATAAGTTAGCATGCATGTATGAAATAAAAGATGAACTTATTCTGTTTTGTTGGTATTAATATTATCAAGGGGGGTGTGACTTTTATTTCCATGATGAAAGGAAGGCATGTCTCAAAAAGTTGAAGATCCCCTGGTTTACACTGACTTGCAGCAGTGGTGTGCAGTCAGGGCCTGCAAGTCATGCTTTGCATAAGCAAAGAATTTTTGCATGATGACCTTTATTTTTTTACTTAATAAAGAACACCACAGTTTTGGAACAGAATTAGAGAAATCTGAGGCTGATCCGAGATGAAGAACTTTTTTTTTTAGAGAACACTATGATTTTGGGACGAAAAGTCGGAAATCTGATGTCCATTGATTTTAAGTGACAACTTTTTTTTGGAGAACACTATGCTTTTGGGACGAAAAGTCAGAAATCTGAGAGTGATTACGATTGAAGACTTTTTTTGGAGAACACCATGATTTTGAGACAAACTTGGTCTGTATCTGAGAATCACTGACAATATTTTGTCCTATCCTTGAAGTATTGCATGCCAACTGCATGTCCAGCCTCAGAGATCATTGCACACCACTGACTTACAATTAGCCCCACTTTGTTCCACCTTTCCTTCTGTTGTGCTAGCATTAAGCAAGGACTATGGCAATAAAATGCCTGACCTTCAGATTGATAGTAGTGTGTGCCATGTCATCACTGTGTGAACTTTCAATTCGTAACTTTCTATGATTTTAATATAAAATTAAAAAACTTCTCGTGTGTCTAAGTGCTGAAAAAAACGTTGTAAATAATGTTGTTTTATAATTAATCTGTAGCTCAGTGCTTTTCAACCCCTAGGTTGTGACCCAAAAGGGGGTCGCTGTTTAATTTGATTGGGTCACCAACAAGTTTAGTTGTGTAAAAATTAAATCATTTGGTTGTGATTCAAAAGTGGGTCGCAACCCAAGGATTGACCCAAAAGTTTTACTTAATAAAGAACACCATGGTTTTGGGATGAAAAATGAGAAATCTGAGACTGATTTCAAGTAAAGACCTTTTTTTTAGAGACCACCATGATTTTTGGAAGAAAATAGGGAAATTTGAGATCGGTTCAAAGTGAAGACTTTTTTTTGGTCATTGTCCTAAATTCAGAAACAAATTTATTTTTTCCGCCCCTTTGAAAATTTTTTTTGTTGGTGCACCTATGTCTGTCCGGAATTCTGCCTTTTCAGATATGGCAACCCTAGGTTAGACTTATGTTAAATAATCTTGATTTTAGTTCACTTTCTGTGCTTGCAATAACGTTTATAAAAAAGATTGGGTCACCAAAACTTTACTCTCTATTTTCATTTAGCATTTGCATCACCACAAAAAAAGGTTGAGAAGCACTGCTGTAGCTAATTAATTATATCTAAAGTGTATACTGTATTATATAATTGTTATAAACAATTGCATCTTTTTAAGTGTACATATAAATATCCTCATGTTGATCAATGATGTTTCAGATCTGAGTATTAATGATATGGAGAACTAAGCTAACCATTATTCATAATGCCTAAGCAAAGTAAAAATCCCTTATGGGATTACTTCAAAATAAGTTATGAGGATGTTAGAATAGCTGTCTGCATACTTTGCAAAAAAAATTTGTCAAGATGGAGCAAGGACCCTCACAAAATGACGACAACCACAAATCTTTTCCAAAGCTTCAGCCAAAGCTTTGGAACATCCCTAATTGTAACTAGTGATGTGGAACCACTTAAATCAATAAATGCTACCAGCCCTACTGCTTCCTCTTCCACAATAACTTTTATTTTTCTAAAAAGTAAAATAAGTCATTCTAATGAAGGAAATTAAATTTCAATTAACAATTTGACAAAACAATGAGTTGCAGGAAAACAAATATAAAATCTGTATAAAAATTAAAATCTGTACAAATCAAATTTAAGCTTATGTCTTGAATGTTTAAAAAAAACACAGCCACTTGAGCATACTTCAAACTAAATTGAATTTTAACTGACAACAATCAAATCATGCTCGTCAAAGAATATCAAACATTTATAGTCTGGTGGTTTTATTGAATTTTTTCCTCATCATGGTCTTTATTAAATAATGTCGGCCAACCTACTTAAATGATGTTCGTTTTTAAGTCATTGCTTAAAAACGCAGCCATAATAAATTTTTCATTAGCACTTTGAAATAAGAATTTTTTATTTTATTAATCATTTGTTTGGATAGTTTTGAAAGATTTAAATTTGTAAAAAATACACTAGCTAACTCTCTACATTAGTTAACTCTATAATGTGCTTTCTGTATTTTTAAAAAGAGAATTCCAATAAAAAATTTGGACCACCAAGTTGAGTAGGACAAAAATTCAAAATATTAAGAAATTTATTTGGTGTACATTAAAGCAATTCTACAAGTATATTATGACTCGAAAATTTGATCTTCATTAATGTGGAAGTAAAACCATAACTACTATGCCCTGAAAACAATTTTTGTAAAATAAAAATGTTATAAATGTAATGATTTTGCTCACCAGGCATTAATATTGCTAAAAACTTTTAAATGCTCTACCAGTGACAATACCAAGCCAAAAATCAACAAAATATTTGTATTTAAACTGATGTTTCGTTTGTCAGAAATCAACTGACATTTTCAGAGATAAATATGTTTACAAAACATTTTTGAAAATTTGATTTGTACAAAAACTTATATTTTAACAGAATTGTTATATTAAACTTTTCGAAAAAGAAAGTGATGATTCTACAAATATTACTTTTCAATTTAAATCTTTCAAATTGTTATCATCGTGTTCTTATCAATCGAATTCAGAATCAACAATTTTATCCCTCTGTAAGTGGTTGTTATCAAAAGAAAGATTACCTATATTCAATTTTTACTTATTAAATATTGGAAAATAAGCTTGAATTATTTTAGGACTTGTGTGGTAAGCTTAAAAAGATGTCATTTATTGATCATTTTATTTATTTGCTTGACTCGCTGACAATGTGGAAGGTGCTATACTTAAGGCAATCATCTAGCAATTATCCTAAACTGCTTTTGGAGATGCCAAGATATTGCTGTTAATTGAAATCTGTTGATGATAATAATTTTTCTAACGACAAATTTCTTTAATTTCTAGTTACAATAGTAGTAATTATTTTTGGTTTATGAAGGGAGCAATGGATCTTTATGTGTTAACAAGCTAACCCATAGTTCCATGACTGAAAAAAAAGTGTTACTAAAAGAATTTCTCACTATACCCATTCCTCAGGTAGAAATGTAATTGTTTTGCTAACTCTTTCCTTTTTTATCACTTAAAATTGTAGGTGAAATACAAAAATATGATGTCGATGATGTCGCAAGACCGAATGGCGATCGTTACCGCTGCAGGTGTGTTCATAAACGCATAGTATGTATGTTTGACTCATATTCACTGTATGTTGGCAGACGAAATTTCTATTCTTGATTTAAAGTTTGGGGTTATACACGACAAAATAAAAATAGATGAAATTGTTGAAATAAAATGTCTCAATGATCACTTACTTATTGTGGAATCGAACTCGGTGTCGATGTGTCGGTTGATTGAAGCTCCAGTTAATTTATCAAGCGTTGTTGGTAAGCGCTTGCAACCCTCTCACTCATTACCGATAATCAATTCTTGGAAAACCCCATCAATTGAAGTGAGTCGAACAGCTTTAAAATATTTATTGATCTTAATTTGTGATAATTCTTCAGAATAAGGAAGTTGAAATGGGCGATGGTGAAGACGAAGGATTGGTTACTACTTTGTTTAAAGTAAGTTGTATTACGTGATTCATATTTCGATAAACTTTATTATTTTGTGTTGAGATTAAATTATGTCTCGTTTTAAATTTACTTTTTTTTGCTTTAAAGTTCATTAGTTCTGTTTAACTGATTGTCTTTTATTTGAAGTCAAATCTCTTGAATGAGATGAAAAAGTCGTGGTCACGTCTGATGCAAAACAAAACATTGGCTCAACGCCAGATTATCACATCATCGTCTTTTATGACGAAGTTTCTTGAAAAATTATGTGATTCCAAACAAAAGTGGATGCCTTCGTTGGTGAAGCTTGTTTTGAGCAGTGACGCTCTTAGCTCCAGGTTTGCATTCACGTTTGGTTACTTTTAATTCTTTTGAACATTCGAGATTTTGTTGCAGAAGTTATCCGGGCTTGATCAATCGAATTCTCGAGAGTGGTGACGTCAATCTTGTCAGTTATTACTATCAACACGTGAAGGACATCACTGAAAAAGAAATTGTCCTGACTTTAAACTCAATCCTTCCGTGAGTTGAAACTGTAAATCTGTTTGATCAGCTAAAACATCAAACATTTGTTTTCTAACCAAGATATTAGTATTTAAATCCTGAAAAATAAAGAGTACTTTCTGCTGTATTCTACTATGAATTTTTATTTCTTTAAACAAATTATTTGAAAGTTTCAAATCTCTTTCACACGGCACGCAATTCCAAAACTGTAACCTTTGATTGTAGCAATTTTTCGATATTTTTTCTCTTACATACGTTTTGTTTTTCAGCTCTGAAAAAAGCTCGATGACAGCTCAGCTGGGCAATATAATGTAAGTTAAATTATGACGTAATAATTAATCCAATTTATGTTTATAATCAACTGTACTATCTAGTGGAGGGTTAGGCAAACTTTTTATGTTGCGGGCCAATAAATTTTGGCAGACGAACCAGAATTAGGCATGCCATATTTTTGAAGGGGCAAACAGGACGCTTGTTGACAGAAAAAAATCCATCCCTAAAAAGTAGCTTTCACTTAAATAAACGGTCTTCATTTCGGATCACTCTCGGATGTCATGATTTTCGTCCCGAAAGAGAAGTGTCTCTAAAAAAAAGCCTACTTCAAAACAGTCTCGGTTTCAAAATTTTTGTCTCTGAAAACTAGTGATCTCCGCAAAAACAAGAGAAATGGACTCTACACATACTATCAAATGACGTAATAATTAAGCTAAATTGTTTGGCGGGCCGGATTAATAAATAAAAAGGACCGTAAATGGTCCGCAATTTATAGGGCCGCCATCTAGTGTCATATGTACTTGATTAAAAAAAGGGTGAAAAGCTGTCATTGAAAACAAACTTTTTATTTACAGGGTGTCCTATTTACAGGGTGTCCATAAAGTCCTGCACACATTTAAAATTTTAATATCTCAAAAACCGCATAAGGTAGAAACTTTAAATTTTCGACAGTGAATTATACCACCATAAAGTTTTTTTGTTATTTTTTACAGGTTATTTTATTTTTAAAATAAGCAAGAATAAGTCATTTTTAATAAATGCGTAAGTTTGCAACAAAGTATGCTTGGTTGGCCTACCCGATCTTTTGCGATCCAAAATGCTGCCGATTTCCACAAAATTTTTAAACCATCTCTTAATGCAGTTAGTGTGAGGAGGGTCTTGTCCGAACTCATTTCTAAATCGTTGTACTGCAGTTGGTGACTTCAATTTATGGTACCAAAGAACACATTGTGCTTTTTGTTGAATGGTCAACATGTTTCATACTTTGTTGCAAACTTACGCCTTTATTAAAAATGACTTATTTTTGCTTAATTTAACAATAAAATAACTTGTAAAAAATAACAAAAAAACTTTATGGTGGTATAATTTACTGTCGAAAATTTAAAGTTTCTACCTTATGCGGTTTTTGAGATATTAAAAATTAAAATGTGTGCAGGACCTTATGGACACCCTGTATTATCTCACAGACAGAAAATATTTTCTAGCTTCGTGTATTTTATAAAACCTTTTATTATTATTTTTTTTCAGTTCTCTTATTGCCAAAATCCCCTCCACTGAGAATGTTTTAGTAGAAGAATTTCGGAATCTCAGCTTCGAGAAAGTTCTGGTAACCTGATAAATTAAAATTGTAGTTGGAAATAAAAAATACAAAAGCTTTGCAAACATTTAGGTTTTAATCTCACATTTGTCGACCAAATTAAAAACCGAGAATGTCTCCACTCAATCAAGTATTAGTTCCGTAAGTTGTAATTCTGATTTTTTTACTTTGTTGAATATATGCGCAAAAGTTCTTTTATGCTCCCAATCAATTTGGGGTGATTCTATATGATAACATTCCTGTTGTTGATATGTCTTTGTAATATTCAGGGATTTTGCGATCAGTTTGTGGCCTTCTGTTTTGTTAATTTGTGTTCACTAATTTTTCAAATAATACAAGAAAGATGGGCTTATCAGCCAGAGCGTGGTGGATTGTATTTGACTCTGTAGGAAAACTGTAAACAAATTAGAAAGCAGGAAATGAGAGCAAAGCTACGCGAGTATTTCCTTGATTTTCTAAGTTGCATTACAGTAAAAAGCATTGCAAAATATTCAAGAGAAAAATGGAATACACAGTAGAAGTATACAACGTAAAGTGAAAGCATCAGGGGTAATCCAAGAGTAGGAATCCAGATTGACTTTTTTGGGAAGTTAAGAAATAGCTACTCCAAGGTATCCTTGAAGGAGGGGCAGCAACAACAGGTGAAGTTGAAGATAGTTAGAATAATCATCTAGAAGAGCTGGCCATATAACTAATCAAAGGAGAGCTAGTGAAAAAGATGTTGGACTTTAGAATTTTAAAAACGTGATGATTGAGTATTTGGGAAAGTGGACAACCGTTACGACTATATCACCACATTAAGAAAGTTGCTTCTGGTGTAGAATGTTGGTATGATTCTGGTTGCCTGTGGTAGCGAATATGTTCCTAACATCGGCTATGTACTAACGAAGCTTGAGCCAGGGGGAGAATTTGAAGCAAGCTTTATTTTTTCAGGTTTTATCGTGGGTGTGTCTTCTTGTCGACGCTCATTACTCACAAATCATCATCAACCCTGAAGCATGGGACACTCTAATCGACCTCCAAGAGATCCTCGCCATACAAGTAAGTGGCTGTTAATTTGGCTCCGTTCGTGTCTTTAATTTTTGCTGTTAAAGTGCTCTAGCGTTTTCGAACGTCGTACCAATTCACAGTTTAATAGGTTAAACCAGTGGTGGCAAACTACGGGCCGCCAAGTCATTCCATGTAAACCGTGTAACAAATCAAAGTGAAGACTTTTCGTCTTTGATAAAGTTTGAAACACAAATTCACGTTGTAGCTGCTAGTGCAACCCTCGACCAAAACCAACTTCTGAATCCAGCCCTCCTGCTGAAAAGTTTTTCCACCCCTGGGCTAGATTAACCTAACTGTTCTTCCGATAGCTAAGTTCCTGCGAACCAACAAACAGCTTACTGCTATGTATTGGGTTGGGGAATAAATTGTTGCGGTTTTATATTTATAAATAAATTTAATTAATCAAAGACATAGGAATTCAACCAAGCTTAATCAAATCAAATATAAATACATTAAATCAAAGATGCATTCAGTAATATTTATATCAATTAGAAATATTGAATCTAAAAAAAACATTGAACAAAACGAAGTTACAAATTGCAACAATTTATTCCCCAACCCAATATTATTAACGAAATAAAACTTGACGTTTTGCTTGGTGAGGTTTACCGAGCGTCATCAGAGCAGAGGCTGGTAAAGCAAGAAGTGTAAAAATATCTTACAGGTCGCAAAAACAGTGACTTACAGAACAAAAATTTAAACTAAATTAATTGAAAAATATTATATCAAGCTCTTCGAAACAATTATACTTATTGCGTCATAATCAAGATCGCGAATGAAAAAAGTCGTTTGCAAGCTAACAAAAAATAACTGCATGGACAAAAATTAAGCAAATAAAAATTTAACAAAGATGACGTAGCAAGTTACTGTTTTTGTAGCCTGTAAGATGTTTTTACACTTCCTTGCTTAACGCTTTCTGCTTTATGATGCTTAGCGTCACGTACCGAGCGAAACGTCAAGCTTTGTTTTGTTAATAATAAATAGCAGTGAACTGTTTGTTTGCTAGCAGAAACTTGGGTATCGGAAGAACATTTAGGCTAACCTTGCCTATTGTGAATTAATCTTTACCGGTAAACAACAAAAATGGGTTGCTATAATGTTTGAACGTCATAGTTATGTTAGAAGTGTATATACATGTTGGTGTCTTTAGATGGAATTGTATAAGGACATGTTGGAACTTGATGTTATTCTGTCCAAAGTTGAAGCTTCCCGCCAAGTTCAAATTAAACCTTCTCAACATTCTCTGTATCACATTGAAGTTTTGTCTATTTAAAGCGCAATAAACCGTTATTTTTTAGTCGAACTTGTTCGTCTTAATTGTAGGCCTATTTAGTGAAGAGATAAAAGTGATGATTAAAATTTTTGAGTATAAAAATTGTTTCTAATTAACGAAAACAATTGAAGCGATAACGTTCAAATCCGTCTTCTTGCCGCGTTTTTATTGCCCAGGAAGAACTCTCTATCCATTGCTTGGCTTCCTTAGTGCCTCTTAAATTTCATTTGCCACACTTTCGAAAAAGGTTTTAGTAGGACAACAATACCTTAGTACGAGGAGGCCAAACTACGGGTCGCATGCGGCCCGCGACGACCTTTTGTGCGGCCCTCGGAGGCTTTAAACAAATGATTAAAAAAATTATTAATTGTATTTTGTCTTCAACGAAATTTTTGGTCTTTGCTTTTAGAGATTACTAATACTTAGTTACGAAAATCAAGAAATCCGAGACAGATTCAAACTAAAGATCTTTTTTTAGAAATCATAGTGCGGCCCGCCAACAATTTCAACTTCCGAATGCGGCCCGCGAGCTAAAAACTTTGCCCACCCCTGCCTTAACGTTTTTGAAAGTAGGCGAAGGTTGTTCACTTGATGATTGCTTTAAATTTATCGCTCTTGCTTCCGAATTCCAAGGAAAACCACTGAAAAGTTCATCCAGTTTTCACGGCTCCATCCCAGTTTAGTTTTAGGCTCGGCCACCTGGAGTATATGCTCGGCCAATTGTTTGTATTACTACATTTATAAAAATTTTTACGCTCAGCGTAGATATAATAAACAAAAAACTTTCGCTTAGCGCAAGCGACAGCAACGTATGGCTTGCTAGTCAAATGTGGGTCTTTTGACAAGGCCATCTGGCTCGCAGATAAATCTAAGCTGACATTTCTTATTAGCTTATTTTCATGTGAAAAAAAGTTTTTTTTTGAAAACACATTTCGTCAGGATTCTGAACATATAGGCTAACCAGTTTTTCTCTATTCAAATTCTTTAGCTGTGTTATTTCATTTTCAAAAAAATCACCTAATATTCTTTTTTAAACAGAAATTGCTTATTGTGAAACAACTTTTAATACATAATTGCCTTTGATTAAAAAGATTTTTATTTCATTATCAAAAATTGAATCAAACAGCCATATCTAAAATTATAGTAGTTGATATTTTGATTAGAATTTCAATTCAGTCAAAGATATTCCGCGCTGGCATTACTCCATTGAAAAATTTGCGGCAAATTTCTTGCTACTTACAAAAACTTGGTAAGAAAAATCTAACTTTTATTTTTTTCAGCTATTGATTGTTAGTATTTTACTGATCTTTTTTGTTTTTTTTGCACTATTTTTATGCTAAAAAATGTATAATAACGTACATTTAAGATAATACTCTTTAAAAAGCTTTTTGTTCGTACAAAACTTTAAAGTAGCTCTTAAAAGCAAATATTTCATTTAAAGCTCTTTTGTTAATTAAGTAGCCTTAAAAAAGGCTATTTTGAAAAATTTGAACGTTTTCGTCTAGCTCTTTTCAGGAGGTTTCACTAGAATGAATTACAGAACTGAATGTGGTATTTCAAAAGTTTGAAGACTGATTCTGATTGGCTAAAAATTAAGGTTAGTAACAGTTATAATAATTGAAAAGTATTTAATAAATAAACCCACGTTTCGCCAGCGTAAAAAATTTTTGGCAAAAAAAAAAAAAAAAAAAAAAAAAAAAAGGAACAAAATTAAGCAAGTTTTGTGTTAAAGTTTGGAACTAGAAAAGAAAATTTTTTACATTTATACTAACAATTTATATTTGTAAACAAACTCTTTCTGTCTACACAAATTAGATTTTCGAAGAGTGATGAAAATTGATTATAAGACTGATAGATGGAAATCGGATCGTACTTTAGAAAGAATAAAAAATTGATTGTCCTTATAGTGAGATGCACATTTTTGGTAATGTAATAAATGGTTTCCAATCGCTGAGTCACAGTGCGGTATTGAATTAGCTAATTTTCCTGGGCATTCTGGTTGTTTACGTTCTTGACTGGTTCTGTTTCGAATAGACTTCGGCACATGCTGGCGGATTCTGTCCTGCAAATGTTGAGACGTTCGACCCACGTACCGACACACACGTATATGAATACGTGTGAAAAAAGGAACAAAATTATGCAAATGTTACAAAGTAACGTCGTCGTATATGACGTTACTTTGTAACCGTTTTATGACGAGGAGAGGAACCACCAACTCTACGGCAAACCTAGGAGGAGGTGCTCTGATACTTGTCAAAAATGGTCTATCTTACACTTCACTCTCCACACAATCCCTCTCCTCCCTCGACCCCAGCTCCGATTATTTAGCTATCGCAGTTAAAATAAAAGGAGCCGCCCCCGTACATCTTTTCAACGTCTATGTCCCTCCTATCCGCTCCTCTTCCTCCGACTCTCGCCCAAAATCCTTCTCACCCTTTCTCCTACCATCATCTCCTACCACTTACATCTTTGGAGACTTTAACAGCCATCATTCATCCTGGGACTCCCACTCACCGGAAGACCATTCAGGCAAAGATTTGTTTGATTGGCTCCTCTCCTCTGATCTTTTACCTCTCAATAACCCCGAACACCACACCCTACTACACCGTGCCACTGGAAACTGCTCTTCCCCTGATCTTTCCCTAGTTCCTGCCCGAATAGCCTCTAAATGCACATGGCAGACCCTTCCGGACCTCGGCTCAGATCATCTTCCTATCTCCATCACTATTCCCACTTCCCCTATAATTAACTCTTTCCACCGCCCCCCTCATTTAACTATAATAAAGCTCGCTGGGATGAATACCTTACTTATATTGATACCCACTGCCCTACTCCCTCTAACTTTACAACACTCTCTCTTTCTGAAGCCACCCACACCTTTACCAAACTCCTCAATGATGCTGCCACTTCTGCCATTCCTTTCGGCAGCATCAACCGTCCTGCTAAAGCCTGGTGGTCTCCTGAAGTCGCAGATGCCGTCGCAAAACGCCGAAAGGCATTTGCGAAAGCACACTCTTCCGAAGAAGACCGCCAGCACTATATCGCTACTTCCAGATATACCTCCACTGTGATTAATAAGGCTAAAGCCATGGCAGAATACTTGCTCTAGCCTTTCTCCTAAAACCCGTCCCAGCGAAGTCTTTTCTCTACTTCGCTCCATCTCTGGCTCCCCCTCCCCAATTTACTTCTGACCTTCCCAATTTCTCAAATTGCCATACCCCTGTAGATTGTGCCAACCATCTCTCCTCACATCTACAGTCCCATTTCTCTACCCAAACCCCAAAACCTTTTCGAAGCACCGAGAAAGCCCAAATGAAGCAAATCAGAACTGCACACTGCAACACCCTGCATTTTACTTTCTGTTCACCATTCTCCTCAATTGAACTCTCTACAGCTATCTCTCAACTCTCAACCTCAACCTCCTCAGGCCCTGATCTAATTACCTACCCTCTTCTATCCCACCTACCACAATCTGCGTTAAATTTTCTTCTATACATCTTCAACCTTTCTTGGTCAACACACACCTTCCCGTCAGCTTGGAAACAATCAACAATCATCTCCATTCTCAAATCCGGAAAACCCTCTGACTCACCTTCTTCATATAGACCCATTTCTCTCACTTCATGTACCTCCAAACTCTTCGAAAGAATGGTTTTAGGACGACTAACCTATTTTCTCGAACTACATGACATTCTCTCACCCGTGCAAGCTGGTTTTAGACCTGGTAGATCGACTGTGGACCAGGTTCTCCTTCTCTCACAGTCAATCGCAGATTCCTTCCACCAATCTAAGCCAGGCGCACGTACAGTCCTTGCCACTGTGGATTTTGCGAAAGCTTTTGACTCAGTTTGGCACTCTGCCCTACTCTCTAAACTCCTCTCATTAGATCTTCCTCTTTGCTTTGTTGAATGGATACGATCCTACCTCTCAGATCGCCGTTCGAAAGTCCGTATCTGTAATTCATACAGTCGTCCTTTCCGTCTCCGAAGAGGAGTTCCCCAAGGTTCGGTTCTAGGACCAGTTCTCTTCTCTTTATACATCAATGACCTTCCCACTTTCCTTCCTGCATCTGTTAAGACCTCTCTCTATGCAGATGACCTAGCCATCTGGGCCTCCTCCCCGAGTGTTGAGTGTGCAACCGCTGTGGTACAAGCTGCCCTCAACAGACTGGTGGAATGGTCCTCAAAATGGCGCCTTCCTCTCAACCCCCTCAAATGTGAAACATCCTTCTTCAGCTTAGACCCCTACCAATCACGTATACAACGCTCTTTGCACATTCTTAACACCCCTCTCAAATTCAACCCTCGTCCAACCTTTCTCGGTGTAACCTTCGACCGCACTCTCTCTTTCAAATATCACGTCTTATCATTACGGAAAAAGTTTCACAGCCGATTCCGTGCTTTTCGCTCCATTGCCTCTGCCTCCTGGGGCCCATCAAAAGAATCCTTATGTACCCTATACAAAGCCTTCATTCGCCCCATCCTCACCTATGCTTCCCCAGGCTGGTTTCCCTTCTCATCTCCTACCCACATCACCTCCGTGGAAAGGATGCATAGATCTTCCTGTCGAGTAATCACAGGTTGTCTATCGTCCACTCCCATTCCTCTACTTCATATAGAAGCACTTCTACCTCCACTACGAGTCACCCTCACTCACCAATCTCTTTCCTTCTTTGAACGAGCCCTCCGTCTACCTCCCACCTTTCCCATAGCCTCTCTTGCGAACTCTAACGCCCGTACACGTCTCAAAAAGAGCTCATGGAGATCCTTCTCCAGATCACATAACCTTACCCCTAACCTACATCTCACCCGTGAACCACTAATCCTCTGCCCTCCTAAACCCCCCTGGTCTGCCCCATCTAATTACACAATCTCACTCCAACTCTCATCCCCATGCTCTCGCAAAGACCCCCCCTCCCTTCG
Source organism: Diplosoma virens (assembly GCA_963680785.1). Classification (NCBI taxonomy): domain Eukaryota; kingdom Metazoa; phylum Chordata; class Ascidiacea; order Aplousobranchia; family Didemnidae; genus Diplosoma; species Diplosoma virens. The sequence goes on along the minus strand of OY796881.1, from coordinate 66,634,394 downwards.
CAACACTGCAGCTACCTCCCATCTTTCCACTCTATCTCACAGCGATATTTCTGCCTGGACTGACGGTTCGGTGCCTGGCGGGCTGGGACAGGGTGGTGCAGGGATACACATCAAGTGTACAAAGTGTGTCACTGCTATCTCGCTTTCCTTCTCGACTGGTCTCTGGGCTACCAGTTATAGTGCTGAAACCTTCGCTCACCTACATGCTCTTGAGTGGTGTATCTCCCACTCCAAGACATGTAATTTCGACTCTATCACCTTCTTTTCCGACCCTTTATCTGTCTTATCAACTCTCTCTACCCCCCCACCATATTTAACCCCAAAATCCCTATCCAATACCCAATCTCTTCTTAACTCTCTATCTCAATCCAAGGTTGTCCATCTACAATGGATACCTGGTCACTCTTCCCTCCCAGGTAACGACTTAGCTGACTCTCTAGCTAAAGCCGGTGCCTCTCTCGATCCCTCCAATATATCAGTATCCCTCACACCCCTTATCTCCTCCCAACGACTATCCCTTTACACCAGTTGGAGACGCAGTGTCCAATCTGGTTTCTTTCACCACCAAATCCCTACAGTATCTCCCGAGGAGCTTACTCTCCCTCGCTCCGCTCGCTGTGCTCTCTCCCGTTTACGCTGCAACGGGCACAGCACTCTCCTCAACGCTTATCTCCACAGGGTTGGTCGAGCCGAGACTCCTTCTTGCAGCAACTGTGGTTCTGAACCACAGGATCTCTCACATCTCGTGCTCGACTGCCCTGTACTAGACCCCCTGCGTCGGGCCATTTTCGGCCACACCCCTTCTCTTCTGGACCTCTGGTCCCGTCCATGGGGAGTCGCCCGACTATTGGGATTCCGCGGAATTGATCCGCGCCCCCATCCCTAGGAATGGGTCGGGTAAAACCACCACCACCACCACCACGTTACTTTGTTGAAAAGTGGGAAGAACGTCTTAATGTACTGCAGGTAAAATTTTTCTGGTGGAAAAGACCACTCATCGTTGGATCGCTACAAAACAATTATTAATAGACAATTTTATTTTTCTTTCAAATTTCAGGGGATTTTCGCCAATCCAAGGTAACTTTAAATAGACAGGACATTTTTTTGGACCTTCTTTAGTGCTTTACTGGAAACGTAAAAGTTTTTTAGAAATTCTCGAATCAATAAGGAATTCTGGATAACCATTTTGTACAAGAATAGAGCGAATATTGTCTAGTTCATGTTTTAATGTAGATTTTTGGGGCTCGATGTGTTAAAGTATCAATGAGATTTGTTTTACGTTGTTTTGGTCCAAAGGAATTCCCATGAATATATTGACCTGTGAAAGTGGGCTTTCGATAGACTGAAGTGATGAATTTATTATTAGATTTGGTAAAAAGTACATTAAAAAAAGGCAGAGAATTATTGGTTTCAACTTCATTGGTAAATTTTAAGGAGGGGTGAAGCGAGTTAAGACAATTTAAAAATTTTTGGAAATCAGTTTCTTTGTGAAAAAGAGAAAATGTGTTATCAACGTAACGACAGTATACGTTAGGTTTTGAAATTTCATTGAAAAGTTTTGATTCATAAAGCCAACGAATGTATTTGCCAGAGCGGGACTAAGGGGACTACCCATAGCAACTCCATCAATTTGCCTGTACATAATGTTACTAAAGATAAATTCAACTGAAGTTTTTCATCAGTTTAATAAAACATGTTTAGGAATATCCGGATTAAGGAGGTAATTATTTACTAACGTACTTATTTGATATTTGTAACTTATTTACTAACGTACCTTTAGCGGAAACCATTGAAATTTGTATTAAAACACTTTACAACGGTCACCTCCCTACTCCAGTTATTCCTAAACATTTTTTTGCATAATTTTGTTCCTTTGTTTGCCAAAAATTTTTGTACGCTGGCGAAACGTGGCTTTATTTATTAAATACTTTTCAATTACTATAAAAAGATGAGTATAGGGAATCATTCCTAACTCTGCCACTGCTTTAATGAATATAACCAAAATCACTTTTGGCCTGCAATATATTCAATAGATCGAGAAAATGCACACACAGGGGTAATTTGACCTCTTACCATCGAGGCAAATGACACATTACTGTGCAAAAGTACAAAGACTCATTCGATTCGACCAATATCACATTGGTACTTGGTCATTCGATTTCGACCAATATTACATACATATTGATCGAATATCGTATACATACTCAGTCACATTCGATTTCGACCAATATTACATACATATTGGTCGAAATCGAATGAGTCTTTGTACTTTTGCACAGTAATGTGTTATTTGCCTCGATGGTAAGAGGTCAAATTACCCCTGTGTGTGTGCTTTTTCTCGATCTATTGAATATATTGCAGGCCAAAAGTGATTTTGGTTATATTCATTAAAGCAGTGGCAGAGTTAGGAATGATTCCCTATACTCATCTTTTTATAGTAAATTTCTTGCTTGCCATAAAACTGAAGAACTTTTCAATTATTATGATAACTATTACTAACCTTAATTTTTAGCCAATCAGAATCAGTCTTAAAACATATTACATGAAAGAAATACTTTAAATACTGTAAATTAGATGGTTAAATATAACTTAAAACAATAATTTTAAGTTATATTTAATCAATAATTTTAAGTTATATTTAACCATCTAATTTACATGTATTTGAAGTATTTCTTAATATATTTAAAGTTTCAATTGTGACGTATTCATTTTAATTGTGACGTAATCATGACGTAATAGGTACGCTACCCAACTCAAGTCTGTTTAGTAAAATAAGTTTAAGCTATAATGATCATATAGCATCATACAGTATTTATTCGCTTTATTTTAGTACCTTGTAGTTGTTAATAAGTTTTGCTGGATGACGTACACAGTCATACGTAATGTCACGTGATGGTTTCGCGATAATTTTACAATTTTCCAGCATAGTCCAATACTGTATTTACACGAGTCTTAAGCTACTACTTTACCTTTATAAATACAAACATTTATTAAAGTTCTGTCAATCGCGAACTTGAACTGAAAAATCGCCAACTTGAAATGAAAATTCTTATAAAATTTAATCCTCGCAAACTTGAAATGAAAATCAGCAACTTAAAATGAAAACCCTGTATCACAAATGCATCATTTTTTTCTTTTTTATCTCGATTTATCCACCTGACTTTCCGGGAAATGCCGAAAGCGCTATACTGATACAACCGTTAAGCGATTACCCCAATCTGTTTCAGAAGATACCAAGGAATCCAGTTGAAATTTTTTAGTTAATTTTATAATTTAAAGATATGAGAGAAAATCAGAGTTGCTTGCTAAGACTTCAAGTAGAGGAATAGTCAAGTAGAGTAAAGTGTGTTTCCCAAGGACACAACTGAATGACGCGAGTAAATTTTGAAACTCGATAAGAGTCGATTGCATGCGATTGCGTAAGCTCTTAACCGCTCGGCAATACTGTCGACAAATTAATGCAGTGGTTCTCAAGCGGCCATTTGCATTTTGCTAGGGTGCTGCAAGCTATTAAACATTATTCATTAGTCCAGGAAAACGGTTGAATGTTGTAATGCTATTTTGAATTATCAGCTTCAATGTTACTACATATATCTATGTTTCTCAACCTATGTGCCGCGAAAGATTTCGGAAAAAAATTAGCTAGGGACGTTGAATATTGCGCTTTTTACACGTGAAATATGTAATACTTGGAGCGAAGAACTGATTTAAAAAAGGAAATTCACTAGAGAGACCGTGAATGCAGGCGAAGTGCTTTTTTTAGAGATGACATAATTTTGGGGGCGGAAATTAAGGCTCCTAGCTAAAGTGCGCCGCGAACTTTAAAAGATACCAAGTTTGTCCCGCGACTAGAGCAACGGTATTTTTAGAATATAACTGATTTTAGGGACAAAAGCTAGACATCTGAGCCCGATTCTGGGTGAAAACTTTTTTTAGTGATCACCTGATTTTGGAAACTAAATTTAATAAAAATAGTCAAAAGGTGCCGCGATTTTTGAAAAATTTCAAAAATGTGCCGCAATCGAAAAAAGGTTGAGAAACACTGAATTAATGCATAAAACAATCGTTAATGAACATTGAAAGTCCAGTAAGAGTTTGATTCAAAGAGTTGTCCAGTAGTTGCAAAGCTTAAATTTCTAAATAATTTTCTGGAAGAGTTTCGTTGGTGCATCTTTCAAAAGTAATCTAAGAAATAAATTTAGCCACCGGATTTATACACTAGTTTTGAGATGTTAATACTAAAAATAAAACAGTTCCGAAAAATTAAATTTTAAGAAAACAAATAAATTAAGTATAGCCAATTTTGTGTTGGTGAATGGTCTTTCAAAGTTGCTAGGTATGCATTGGGAGAAAAAAATTTTTTTGTTCTATCTGACTTTTGAAAAAAAAAACATTATTTTAAATTTGAATAAACAATTTTTTTGGTGTTCATAAAAGTTTTAAAACCTTGCAAAAAATTGTTTTTATAATTCGGTTCTCCTGATAAAAAAAGACTTTGTTCACGCTGCTGTCAAGAATTAAATATACTTAGTTATTTTTTTTTAATAAAACACATAGATGTTTACTTTAAAAAACATTGCAAAGTATTTTTTACAATCTTTTTTAGTAAAATTGCGAGTCGTAACTTTAAGTACTTTACCCTCAAAAGCGATGTGAGAAACAGTTCAGTTATTATGTGAAGAGAAAACAGTTTTTCTTTCAGCCAATTTTAAAGAATTTAAATTTTATACTAAAAACTTTTTTGAAACTTCAGCCTATACATTGAAAGCAAACAAGCAAATTGAGCAGACTTTTATCGTCAAGTAAGCTTTTATCAGCTGAAACATATCAACGGATCTTCTATGAGAAACGAAAACATAAGCCTCGACATTTACTATTTGACGGTAGGAGTCATTCAGGATTCCTTTTCGGAACTGTTTCCTCAGTCACGATTTCTGAAATATTTTATTTTTTTCGTTTTGTCTGTTCTATGCTTTCCTTTGTTTGGTTTATAATTTCGTATTTTACTTTTTGGTCTTTCCAATCTTCGGCCTCGTTATAAACGGCGAGAGCTTTCGTGTAAGCGCTGTTTGCTCTAGCAAAGCATTTTAATTTAAATAAAGACGCTCCCATGTTGTTGTACAAGTGGCCAAAAACTTTGTGTTTGTTTGAATCTGCTCCAAAAACTGTTTTCATGACTGTGATGCCTTGTCTGTTGAGTTCAACCGACCTGTGGTAGTTTCGAATCTCGTCGCAGTAGAAGGCGAAGTACTTGTAAACCCAAGCTAGCTTCACTGCTTTCTCTTCCATGCTAACCCCCTTGATCAGCAGCATTTCTCTTAAGACGCTCTCAAAAACTTCTTTTGGCCTCTCACAATGGTCCCGTCCGCAAACTCGCATGACCTCCCGAACTAGTCTCTCGATCAGCCCTCCCGTCTCTTCAAATCTTTCCAAACGTTCATTGTCATTTTCGCAGTAGAATTTCTCCACGTTGTACTTGCACTGAGCTAACAGCATGGTTGTGTCGAAGCACTTTACATCGATGAACCCTTCAATCAGATCCTGGAGCCCACTTATTACTTCTTCTGATTGACTCCTTAAGTTTCTAAGGTTTCTTGTGGATGCAAGGATTAAATCTATTTGATTGGTCAATTTCACCGCGTCGTCTATCAGTTCGAGCTCTAGCAAACACTTAATCTTTGTGACGTAATTAGAGACGTTGTGAAACTCTTCCGGAGATTGGCAGATGATGGCGTCCAAGATTCTCACAGCCTCACGGTGTTTGTTCAACTTGATGTACTTTTTGGCTACATCTAAACAAATTTGTTATTGACATAATAAATTGCATTGCCCACACTCGGTATATGTATCTCCATATTTGGCTGATATTGAAGATCAGAAAGTTTGTTAAAAATCTCAATACTTCTTCATGTTCATCAGAAGTATGCGAATTTAATGCTCAGTCTACCTGAGTGATTTTTGTTGTGCTCTTAGAAAAGCACTTTACGGCAATATTTGAGGTCACGCTCTTTACCTACAATAATAGCTCCACTTAAAAGAAAAAGCAGTAACCTGGCCCATACGATTGTACAAAGAAGTTTTTCTAAGACATTTTACTTTCACAGAATTAAAAGCAAAAATAATTTCGAAATAAAATTTTTTCTTCACTAAAAGAATCATAATGTTGGAAATAAAAACATAAAAATTAAATCTTTTTGAATACTTTTTGAAAATTATGCACTTTAACTGATTTGACCAAAAAAAACTAAGTAAAATTATTTTGAAAAAAATACTCAAAAATTCATTACTAGCTTTGCCACACTTTTTTCATCTTAAAACGCTGACTCAACAAAAAAAATTTATCAAAAATAATTTTCAATACGGGTGTATACAAATAATATAAAAAATTTCAAAATCTTACCAATGAGCTCAACTTTGGTTGGATTGCTAAATTCCGGAGGATTACTTTCTTTTTTCGATTTCTTGGGTCTGTTTTCTGAGCCAGAAACTTCTTCCAACATTTTTAAAAGTTGTTTCAGGTTGTAACTTCTTTTTTTATTTTGTGGATTTTCTAGCGCTTTTTTTGCTTGATCAGCAAACAGATTGTAGCAGGTTTTGCACAAATATACAAACAACTTCTAACACATACATATAAATACTTTAATAAGTATCTGTACACTAAACAAAACATATTTGATTTTTATATATTTATTAACAAAGAAATATACATATACTAAAAAAGCTAAAATAACCAGGCTAAAAGAATTTAAGTTAAAAAAGCGAAATTCTCTCGTTTTTAACATAAAACCTTTCATGAATTTCCGGCGGCGTGCAAACCTTTCACCAAACATTTAAAATTATTTGATTTTCAAAAAAATTGAATTTTGCTAAAAATGATTTTAAAAAGTTATAAAAAATAGATAAATCAAATCTAATTTTCTTTTATTTTATTTAACCTTACTTAATGCTTCATTGATATTCACAGTTTCTTTTCTTTTACTTTTGCAAATTTATGATTTACGTTCTGTTAGTACTAAAAAATTGCCAGATGTAATATTAATTAAAACATTGTAAATAGTGACGTGACAATAAAAAGTATTAACTAATTAGATCCAGGGTTGGCAAAATCACTTAATTTGTTGTCAGTTGGTGGTGTGATTATTATTCCCTATTACGGCACGGAGGCTTTTGGTGCAATTTCTGAACCCATACATCACCATGTTGCCAACGGCTTTTCTCTATAGTGCAGTACTACGTGTGTCGCTGTGATGCTTGGGTCCAATCTTAGGAGGTGCGCCCACTGAATTGCTAAAACTTTCGGCATATAAAAAAGTAGACTTACATTATCATGCTACTTGGGTTTGCTTCACAATCTTTTTTAAGTTGATTCAGAACAAAGTCATTCAGCAAGTATTTATTTAAACACCACAAACAAAGAACCAGTCGTTTCAATAAAAGTGCAGTGCTTTGCATTAGTTTGTTGCCTGTCAGTTTGATCAAGAAAAAAAGCATTATTGAACACCGAACAGAAAAAAGTTGTACAAAAAAAAGCCAAACTATGAAACTTTTTGAGGATCATCGAAGAGTCTCGGTGTGTTGCAACAAACACAAACTAGACTAAGTCTTTTTTACACTCATTTTCTAAGTCAAAACGTGTCGCAATTTTGCCGGACCATCTCTGCAACTTGTGCCTGGGTGACAGAGCCAGTGGTGGTGTTCAACTTGTTGAAAACAAACCTACTCAGAAAAAATCATTCTTACAGCCACTGTTAGGTGGCGCTATCGCAACCGTGGCAAGGAGTTTGCAATGAATGTGTCAAATTTGCGCCACCTATGGATGAAGTTTAGATCTTTCGCGGCGGAGGTGGAATTGAGTAATTAATAAAGTACCTGAGTCAAAAATTTTTGTTTCCAATAAAAACCATTTCCAAAATTTTCTTTCTTTATAAAAAAAATGTAAGTTTGAGTTTACAAAAACTTGTATCGATTAAATTTATAAGAATTTACTGAAATTTATTCGTTAAAAACCATTTCAATAACGCAAACACGATATTTTTAAACCATCAAAAAAAACTGGCTTTAAGTTACGCTTTTAATCAGGTACCAGGGACATATTAGCTTATAGTGGTAGCCCTTCGGTTACTTCATTTCACTGAACAGTATCACAAAAAAGTAAATTTAATTGTGAGCAAGTGGTGCCAATAAGGTCACTTTTTTTGTAATAAGGCTTATTATATCTATTCATTTGATAAAAAAAAAACAGGTTTTGACTGGTATTATTCTTTCATGGAATTGTTGTCATGCTTTTCATGCTTTTTGACATTTGATTAAAGATTATTTTGTTAGAACTTGATTTAGTTTTGATGATTGTGTTAAAAGTTCATATTTTGATCCCATTTTATATGACAAGATTTATTTTTGCTTTTCACTTGACTTTTTTTTGGCCAATGCAGCCAAAAGTATTTTTCGGCATCGAAATAAAATGAAAAATATTTTATTTTTAAAATCTCAGTTAAATCTAGTTTAGCGCTTCGCAACCAGTGTGCCGCAAGACGATGTTGAAGTGCTGAGAGGTGGCTGTAATTTGAACAAACTTACCAAGTTAATCCGCAGCTAAAGGGTTAACAAGAAAAAAATTCTTATTTCTTTTTAATTTAAACTTTGCAGCTGCTAGACAATTCGTTGAATTAAATTCTAGCTAGACTCCCAACGTGTATTAATAACGTTTTTGTGATGCTAAAAATAAATCAAAGTTACCGCTGTCGGAGACTGGTTTAAGTTTGCGATATTTTTTAGCGGCTAATGTCGAAATGTAAATACAAGGATGCTCCTTGCTTGTTAAAGAAAAAAAAACTTAAATCCGATTTAGATAGCAAAAAGCATGGTCGAGTGGATTAAAGTGATGTGTAGATAATGAATCTGATCGATACGGTACCGGTTTAAAATTTACTGGGGCCATTTTGTTGTGTCCTTGCGAAAGACACTTTATGGCAAATTCTCCTGTTTGGCAATCTTGGCAGGAATTCTATATTTTACTCATATTTCTATAAAACTAGAAAGCCTAAAAGTTTTAAGGGGACAGCAATATCTTGGCATTATGGGAAGCAGGGCGGAGTAACTGCTTGCGCCTCCGGCACTTTTTTGTGAGTCATGAGGATAAATATAGAGATGAAATGAAAAAAATGAAATGAAAATATTTTAGGACATCTAGCATCATCGTCGTCGTTGTTTGGAACGGCATACACTCCGGGTCAGACACAAACAGGACTGGGGCCGAGGGTTTATCCTTTTACTTTCCCAGGTTGCTGTGCTGCCCGTATCAGATGCTGGCAGTGATGTTGTTAAGCCAGCATCGAGTCTCATCATACAAAACCATCAGACCTCGTGCTCCATATGGTGCCCGATGTATAGGGCACGCTATTAGAACGTGGTTTGCGGTTTGTTCAGAAGCGCCACACTCGCAATTCGGTAAAAAAGCGAGACCCGATTTGTACACGGATGAATGGAATTGCCCAACACTAGTCCGCAGGTGATTAAGCTTAACCCAAGCTGTTCGGGACAAGCTCACTTCAACAGGCCTGGCACTGGTCCTAGGTATAAAAGCACGGAGCCTGGAAGTATTCTTACAATATTTCGCGTTCCATTTATGGTTTGTCCACTCAGAAGCGTGGATGCCAAGAGCTGTTTGCTAAGACCGCTAGGCGTTGTTCAAGCAAGATGAATGACACCTAGCGGTCTTAGCAAACAGGTCTAAATCTAGTCATAAATTTGAACCAGAAAGTAATCTCTTAGCATCTCCAAAAGCAGATCTGGAAATCATTTGCATTCTCCGACGCTGTTTTGAAAGTCAAAAGGATAAATAGAGAAAATATAAAAAAAAGATTGAATAATATTTAGAAAGTCTCCGATGCAACATTTTCGGTCAAGATGTACCGCAAAACTTGAAAAACTTTGAAAGTTTTTTAAGTGTGTCGCAAATGAAAAAAGGTTACAGATTTAAATGAACATTCTAATCTTAATTTTAAGTTACTGTGAACGCATTGTAGATCTTGTATTTGCCGTCGCTGGCCGCTATCTTCCTTAATAGCTGATCAAATAATTGGCCACAATGAGATAATTACCCAAATTTCATTAAACGCTCGGCGATACTAAACGAGTATATTAAAAGGTTCTGTGCGGCCACTCCGCTCGCACCGTACTGAAGCCATCACTTATCATATCAAATTGCAATTAAAAAAAGTTTCTTCTTCATTGCTTTTTACTAGGTTGCTCTTTTTGAAAAAAGTTTGGTGAGCTAAATCGTTATTTCACAAACCTTGTGTAAAATTAACGAAAACTCTGTAAAGCAAATTTCTTAGAAATAAGCACATTAAAATTCTTTAAAACAATGTTTATAAAAATAAGCGCTAACCTTAGAATTAAGCACAAAATATTAACACGAGATTATGCTAGACATAAGTTGATCGTAAATTCCTGGTTATTGTGACGACATTGAAAACATCACAATAATCTGCTTATGTAGTCACAAAGTTTTATTGTCTCATCTTGAGCTTAATATAGATCAATCTTATTTCTACTGCCTTTGTTAACATTAATATAAGTAGATAAGTTCCGAAACTAAAAAAAACAAAAAAAATATTTCGGTTGTAAAACTCTTTAAGAATTAAAGTTGACATTTTCTAATTCGTATAAACATCTTCGGTGAAAAATCGACTGAAAGCTGTGCAATAAAAAGTAAGTAAAACATAAACATATGGATATCGAAAAGGATTGCTATTGCTACAAAATTAAACTGCAAGACTCTTGTCAAAATGCAGTAACTAAAGTTCTTTTTTGAAGGATGTCTGGGTAGTTAATTTAAGGGAGAAGAAATCATTTTAGACATTAAGTTTTATCAAGCGTCACCACTAAAAGCGCAATATGGTGAAGCAAAACACACTTGTTTGAACTAAGTCAGAGTCAAACTCAATATTTTTGCATTTAGATTAAATTGCTTATTGAGAAAGTGCCCACAACTTCACACATAACCTTTTAAGTTCATCAAGTGGCTTGCATTATTATTTACTTGTTAATATTTTACGACCATTACAAGTTTTGCTTTGGCTTGTAAAGAAATTGTTTACAAAAATTGAATATTTTTATCGGGAAAAAAGTACATAATGTCAAGTAGCGTGGTCGGGTGGTTAGAGCGCCGTGCTTATGATTAACATAGTCTCGGTTCAAACTCACTAGCGCCATTCTGTTGTGTCCATGGGAAGGACATTTTACGGCATTCTCCCCTGCTTGGTGGTCTTGGCAAGTAGTTCTAAATTCAAGTCATATATCTACCAAATTACAAGCGGACAGCAATATCTTGGCATCTCCGGAAGTAGGTCGGGGTAATTGCTTACCCTATGTATTAGCGCCTCCGTCGCTTTCTTGTGAGTCAGAGGATAAATATAGAGATAAAATAAAAAAAATAATAATTAAAAGTAGTCAAGCTATTCTCTGGGTACGGCACTTTAAAGAAAAAGAGAAAGAGAAAGGAAAAATGACTTAAAAGTTAATGAACTCCTATTACGGTACTTTTGCTTTTCTCTTCTGTCTTCAGCTTTCAGCCATTCTTGATATACGCTATCTATATAGAGTGATTGCTAGCTTTTCACTCCAATAAATGTATCTAGATGACATTCTCCTAAGCAATTTCTAATTTTGTTTTTTATTGCATTCATAAGAGTGAATCCTCTTTACAGCCTGTATTAGATGCCACGAAAGTTCCTTCAATATCCATCAACTTTGCCTAATCATAAACAGTTCATTTTGAAAAGCAAATTCAACCATTTGTGTAAAATTTTTTATCACTTTTGACTTAATTTTTTTCTGCACAGCAAATTTAAATTTATTAAACTGCCTTGTTATTTCTTGAGCATCGGCTAAAAATTATGATATTTACAACAAAGAGTATTAATTCACTGCCTAATAAAAAATTAAAGTAGGAGATACAGAAGATATCAAACACTGCCTATTCTTGTCGTTCGTACTCAGGAATCGATCTTTTAAATGGGCACATAAACTACTGATAAAATTTAACAAGGGCCTAGACCAGTGGCTCCCAACCTTTTTTATATGGCGGCACACTATTTAGCTATTTAAATTTTCGCGGCACACCCATTCTATTGGTTAATAATAAAAAGATTTTCACTGACAATTTGTCAATGCTTTTTAATTATCATCCCAAAATCATTTTTTTTTTTTTTTTTAGAGAACACCTTGATTTTGGGACGAAAATCGAAAATTAGGAGACTGAATTTAAGTGAAGACCTTTTTTTTTTTTTTTTTTTTTTTTTTAGAGAACACCTTAATTTTAGGACAAAATTGGTTTTTGTCTGAGAAACTCAGACAATAGGCCGTAGGTTCCCCACCCCTGATCTAGCGTTTACAGAACTGGTATTTGCTACTCTTAGGTGTCAGATGTATAATTCTGAGTTTAAGTTTTAAAGAACTTCCATAAGCCACGGAAGGCCGCACTTCATGACTCAGAAGGCCGCATGTGGCCTTAAGGCCGCAGGTTCCCCACCCCTGACCTAGAGTCTACTTCTTTAGCCTCTTCTCGTTCTAGTAAAGCATTTGCTCTCTAACTTCAGTGAGCATCGCCTTGTAAATACTAATTCCGGACTTTGTTGATCTTACTTCTGGCCAAATGATTGAATTCTAGTTGTGTAAAGTTGCTCCTTTGTAAGATTTTGCACAGAGAAGCCATTTCGTTGAGGCATCACTTAAAACATGAAGAGCTATCTTGTATGTGACGTTGGTCAACTTTGTGTGACAATAATTAACCACAGGATCATTTGATATGTCTTTCTTAAAATATGTAATTAGTCCTCTGTAGTTCCTTATTAATGCCTGCAATGCAAAACGTCTAAAAAGACACAGGACTTCATTGAGGGGTCTGAAAGCAATAGCTCCATTTTCAGAATCCTTGACAATTTCTTTCAATTCACCTCATTTTACTGTGAAGCGAGAAAAATACTGCATGTGTACACTATTCCCATTATTGTATCAACATCCCTCATTAGTTTAATTTCTTTCCTAGTATCAGAGATCCCGTGATCTTTACGGTATGTTACACAATGTTGCTGTACAAAATGTGGAACTTCTAGTTTGAGTTTTGCAACAACTCCATTAACTTTTTCTAGCAGCCCTGAGGCTCCATCAGAAGTAAACATAACCATTTTGTAAAGATCAAGTTTTTTTCTTGATAAAATTGTTTAATAGATAGTTTAATAGCATAATGAAGAAAGCATCACTAGCTTGCAACTGAATTATTCCACTAAGAGACTTTTTATATTCATCACTATCTTTGGGCCTGAACTCGAAATAGAGAATGAGACAAATAAAGATGTGAAAATTTGCAGATGAAATTTGCTGTAAGATTTCATGTCATGTTTTTTAATAATAAACTCTGCAAAATCAGAGGAAAACTTTGCAAAATCAAGCAAATGCAAGCACGAAAGACGGTTTGCGGCGATGAGTTCGCTACAATACTATAACATGTTCTAATCATTTATTACATTTATTTATTTCATTCAAACGATGTATCCTTTTTGAAAACTTTTAACCTGCAATTAGCAACTATGCATTTTATTCGACTATTAATTTTTATAATGCTAGCGTTGGAATATTAAGGCACGCGCACATGTACAATCGGCTGCAAAGCCGAAGGTATCCCTCCTTAGAGGAGTTTTCTGTTAAAAAAATCTAACAGGCATTTTCTTGATTTATTTTATTTTTTTCAATCACATTGAAAATGCTGGGATGCCAAGATCATCTCCCCTCTAAAAAAAATAAATGGCGCTAAAAAAAAAAAACGTTTCGTGTTTGGCAACTATTTTTATTTATTTATTTAGTTTTTAGAAGGGGGTTGGTAGTTTGCATTTTCAACCCTATAAAAAAAATTTAAAACAATAATTTAGAATGAGTTTTATTCTAAAATTTTGTGTGCGCATATTTTTTATTTTTATTTAGTCTAGTTTTAGCACATATGTGCGTGCGCACACGCGCACAGTTTAGAAGGAATGCTGGTCGTCAGCCTCAAGATCGACAGCAACCTTGACACTTCCTGCATGCAATCTGATACAAATTAAGTTCGAAAATTGCTAAGTACTTCTTCTGATATTCCGACTCGGCTGTGCAGATCCAAATGCGCTTCTGTCACTGCTTCGGTGTCGATATTCTTAAGAGGAACGTGTCGTTTAATCTACTAAAGTGAGAACATAACGGTGCCTCATATCACTCGTTGGCGTAATCGGGCCAAATAAATCGACTGCCACACGCTGAAATGGTAAATCCATCAACGACATTTTGCTCTAAGAAACTTACGCCAGACTGCCTTTTGATACTGTCCTCTGACACACATCACACGACCTGGAGAAGCTCACTACATCCAGATGGATCCCTGGCCAATAAAAGTTGGTTAGTTTCGATCTTCCGTCTTCTTGACTCCCATATGTCCAGCTAGCATCGCATCATGCGCGACCTCCATCACCTTCTTTCTCAAATCCTTCGGAATTAAAATTTGTTTGAGCTCTTCCTTTTCTATGTCAATCTTCTTGACGAAACATAATCCCTTTCCGTTTCGCGTGGCTGGTTTTCTTTCGGTTCCTGGCTAAAAGTATTTCTTCTTCACGTATTGCATCGGGGACTATTCCTTTTTTTAAAGTTGGATGAATCGGTACTACGACAGTTGATAAAACGACACTTGATCGAAACGACACTTTTCGAAACAACATTTGATCGAAACGACACTTGATGGAAACGACACTTGATCGAAACGACAGTAGATTGAAACGGCACTTAATCAAAAAACAACAATTGATTTACTTATAGTAAGAATGGTCAAGTCAATCAACAAGCGAGTGCCGACAGACCTGTTTCGTCCTTATTGGGACTCGTCAGGACACTACAGCAATTGATTTACTTGTTTGTCTTTGTTTTTGTCTTAATTCAAGTGCACAACTTTAATATTGATCCATTAAAAAATCTCGTTAATCAGTTAAAACCAAGTGCTTTTTTTTGTTATAGCAACCTAAAAGTTTTCTCAATACGCATTAGGATTAGGGCATATCTTTAGCATTTAAGCAACTCTTTCGTTCCTCAAATGTAAAGCATTGTGATCTCATTCTTTGTTTGTATAATAATAATGAAATTCAATTATGATGTCATAAAAGGTAATTATGTTTTGTTTAGCTGATATTCAGAGGAATCTTAGTTTTACTTGGTTCTTAGTAAAGCAACTGTGAATTAATGTGCGTTATGTAGGTATTGTCCCAAAAAATTTTGTGTCTACATCTTTAAAGAAAAAATAAGTTTATCAATACGGTAATTAAAGCCTATGTCTTTTGCGTAAGGCTGTGATCTTTAAATGAAACTTGGTATTGCTGAGAAAGTAAGTTTAAATAATGCTGATAAAGTAAGTTTACAGTATTGTTGGTAGTAAGTTTATTTTAATGCAGATAGTAAATTCAATTAGCTTGGACATGTTGAGAAAAGCAGAAACTAATTTTAGTTGTGAAAAATTGTGACAAACTACTCTTATATATAAATTGTATTGTAAAATTTCATTCATAACTCGCGTGAAAGAAGGGGAAGGATAAACTATAGAGAAGTAATAATAAAAACATGAATTTCTAAAATTGTAAAGAAAAATATTCGCGAATCTTTTATTATTAATTAAAAGTAAAAGAAGTTTACTTAACTGTCGCTTGCTTTGTGTCTTCAATAAATAGTATCAAAAGTTTTAAGTTTTCTGTAACATTTTAAGAGAAAGTTTTTAAACAGATAAAGCAAGCACAATACAAAGTTTTAAAAAGCAATTATTTTTTTAATTAAAAAAATTTCTTGTGGCAAGCAAAAAGGATATTTATTGTTCCCCGAATATTTTTTAGATTTTGCTTTAGAATTTTTAAGTAAAGCTTTTTCGCTTTAACTTCATATAGTTTTTTCAAACTAATTTGTATTGTTTACAGAAAAACCTGACGAAAAACAAACAATAAAACTTCAACTGTAACGATAAAGCTTTGGCAAAGTTGCAAATAAATACTACAAAATGGCGGACAACGTGCAGACTTTGGACCAACCCGGAACTTCAGTTACTGAATTCACGGAACCAACACTCGAAGAATTGCAAAGTAATTCTCGCTTCATTTTATGCTGACTCATAACAACATTTTAACGAATTTTTGTTGAATTCGAATATTTTATAAACTCCTGTTTTCTTGGCAACATACCCGAGTTGGGAGCGTCACATGTGGCGGACGCGATCAACTCTGTCGCTGTTCCAAACCTACTCGCATCATTCGATTGTGTCTTTGAAAAACACACTTAACGGAACTTTGCTCTGCTTGATGGTCTTACCAAGCAACTCTAAATTTCAATCGGTGTCTGAGTAAAAACTGTAAAAACCCAATAAAAATTTCTACTTGTCATTAAACATATTTGCACTTTCGAAAGCAAGTCGGTTAATCACTTGACTAGCGCCCTAAATTTAACGTCCTCGACGTTTTCCTGCGATTTAGCGGGATACATATAAAGGTGAAAATAAAAATCTTGTATTGTATAACTAACAAAACAAAATTAAAGAAAAGTATTTAAAAAATTGTGTTCTTATAATTGTATACAACCGCTCTTACAATTGAAATCATCGAGCACCCTAGTGCAGAGCGTCAAAAGACGACAGCTTATACTGAAAAAATTCTTATCTACGTATTTATTCCTGCTGACTTTGGAGCGAGTTGGTAAGAAGCAAAAGCCTCATTAAAACAAAAAAATGAATGGAAAACGGGTTCAACAGTAAATTTATAAATTTTAAAATAATTGTAGCTATTTTGTTTCTGCTCGAAAGATATCTTGGAGAAGCCATCCCTTAACCCCTCAAAGAAGCTAATCTAAATTTCCAATCTTGGATTACCTCTGCTGCTTTTGAAGACTTTTTCCACAGACTAATGGTTTTGTGTTGTGTTAATGATTGACTACAGTTAAAGAGGTGATAAGTGTCATGTGTGCGTATGTGTGTGTGTGTGTGTGTGTGTGTGTGTGTGTGTGTGTGTGTGTGTGTGTGTCAAGCATATTGGGTACTGTAGCGTGTAAGTTTCAGGGTTCACTGTATGTAGAAAACTTTGCAAAGGTGGTGATTTGTTGGCTCTGAGCTGTGTCAGTTTTGTAAGCATATGACTTGGTAAAGTTAGTTTTGATGAATAAATGTCATAGAGTATGGTATTAATAACGTTTTTGTTTTTTCCAGAATTGGGATATTGTGAGGTGATGGTAGTGTGAATGTGTTTAAGGTTTTTTTCCACATTCCTCAAGTATTGTGTCTAGTTCTGAGATGATGATGTTAGTGGGCCCATTGTTATGAAAGATTGTGCTAACCCTAACCTTATTGTTTCTGGACGGATCTGATTATACATTAAGATCATAAAAAGAGTGTGTTTTGTGTTTGAGTCAGTATTTAAGTTGAGTAGCATGAATTTTTAGATGGATGTCCATTGGAAGGATCTTGGTTTCGTAGTGTAAGTGTTAAGGGTTTGTATCTTGTGTGCAGCCAGTAACAATGCGCCATACTGTGTCCTGAATGGTTTGCAGTTTGTTGATGTTGGTGTTCGATATGATGGGGGTCCATATAGTGTTTGCATATTCCAAAATGGGGCAAGTTATAGCTTTGAATGTACAGACGATTAGTTTCTTTTCTTTACCCCTTTTGGTAGAAGTGAGTGCTTTCAGAGTGTTAAGCGTTTGTTTTGCTTTAGTGATAGTGACGTTTGTATGTTGTGAAAATGTTAGTTTTGGGTCAAGAGTGATTCCAAGAATTTTTGGGTCTTTGTTGTTGGTAGTGTTCGATTGTTTGATTTAAGTGATAGAGTTGTGCAATATTCAGCGGGGTCTCGTGTGGCGCCGGTTTTGTTTGTGTTTATATGAAGATTAAGTGGTGGCCCATTTACAGATTTTGAAAATATCGTTGAATGAATTATTGGGCCTTAAGATGTTTGGTGTGAGATGCAGTGATTGTTATGTCCTCAACAAATGTTGTAATTTGTATGTCTTTTGGCGGAGTGAAATGTCAGAGGCAGTGATGGGATTCAGGGGGGTTTGCACAGGGTTCGCGCATACCCATTTTTGGAATGTCATGACGTTCGGCGAACTCGTTCTTAATTTAATGAAATCGTTATTTTTTTGCTGTTCTTGATACCAGGTATATTATTAAAATCTTTGTTCATGATCTTCTAAAAAAATTTGAGTCTAAATTTTTGTTAATTCTTTATTAAAAGGTAAAAACAATAATAAAAACTAAACGTTGAGTTTTTATTATTGTTTTTACCTTTTAATAAAGAATTAACAGAAATTTAGACTCAAATTTTCCAGAAGATCATGAACAAAGATTTTAGAAATCGTTATTATTATTATTATCATTAAATCTCGGTATTTCTCTATCTCTGTATAATACGTGAACCTGTTGTTAGTGAGTTCTATATAAAAGAGAACCTGTTCTTAAAATTTTGAATCTCATGACTGGTTAGAGATTAGAGATGTGCTTAACTGTTACTTTTGAATAACTGTTACTAACTGCTACTTTGAAATATTTATCTGTTACTTTTAACTGTTACTTTTTATTCGTTAAGCGAAACAGCACTTTCGCTAGTAGCAGATACGAGAAATAAGAGAAAACAAAAAAGCAAGTGAACTGCTGTAAATGGGGGTCGCGGGATTTTAGATTTTAATTTTTGGAGATCACCATGATTTTGGGAGAAAAATAGCGAAATACAACAGCAAATTGAAGTGAAGACCTTTTTTTTTTTTCTAGAGAACACCTTGATTTTGGGAGAAAAATAGGGAAATCAGAGATGGAATCGAAGTGAAGACCTTTTTTTTTTTTAGAGAACACCTTGATGTTGGGGGAAAAATAGCAGAATCAGAGATGGATTCTAGGTGAAGATCCTATTTTAGGGGTCGCGAAAAAATTTGCCGAAAAAATGAAAAAAGTTTGAAGAACACTGGTGTAAATAATAATAGCAGTTCACTTCTTAACTGTTACTTTGCGATTTACTTAACTGTTAATATTCGTTAAGGAAATTAACTGTTACTTTTTAACGAACTGTTATTTTTTGCACACCTCTATTAGAGGTGTAAATGTATAATAATGTTGGGGATAGAACTCCATCTTGTGGTATTCTGTGTTGATTTGTTTAAGTTTTGAGAGTGTGCCATTGTATTGAGTGCATGCTTGTCTTTTTGTGCAGTTTGCTATGAACTTGATGATGATGTTAGGAATGTTTGTTAGTATGAGTTTGTGTATGTTCACTATATCAAACGTTCAACTCATGTTCAAAGCTACAACTACAGCTGCAGTGCGTTGTAGAGGACTTAGATTGTTGAAGCCTTTTGTGATTTGGTGGCGGATGTTGTAAAAAGCAGTGTGTGTTGAATGTTTATGTTTGAGTCCATGTTGATAAAAAATGACTAGAATGTTTTCTGTTATATATGCTAATAGTGTTTTCTCTTGTATTTTGGCAATGAGTGATAAAAGTGATATGGGTTAGTAATTTGTGCTCATGTTGTGGTCTTTGTTTGGTTTTGGAATGTGGATGATTATAGCCCGTTTCCAAAGCTGGAGTATTGTGTTAGTGTTGAGGGCGGTGTTGTACATGTTTGTGAGGTATAGTGGCCTTAGATGTTTGAGGTGTCTGATGTTTATATCATCAGGTCCAGTGGAATTGTTGTTTGTGCTGTTCGAGTTCGCTAATTGCACTTGTGTAGTGATAAGTCGCATTTTCTCGGTGGAAAGGGTCTTGATTGTATTATCTATATGTCTGTTAATTTTGTTTGTGCTATATGGAATGACGTTCGTTAATTGTTTATTAAAAGCTTTTGCTTTGTCTATGTCAGTGATGGCTGTTTTAGTTCTGAAGCAAATACTTCTTGTGTGTAGATGGTTTTTTGTTGGATAGTTTTGCTATGGAGGGAGTGTGGATTGTGTTTGTGATCAATTTTGTCAAGATGTTGTTTCCAAGTGTTTGTTTTGTGTTCATGTATTTGTTTGTTTATATGATTCTTACGAGTAATGATTTGTGGGTATGATCTGTTTTGTTAGCAAATATGGTTACGGTGATGGATAAGCTTGCCGGTATGCATGGGTAAGTGAGTGTGATTTGTGCAGTTGTGATTTTCTTTAGGGATAAAGAGTCTGTCGGCATTCAAAATTGCCATGAAAAGACATTTGTTTGCCTCATGAAGATTTGTGGTGTGGGGTCTGTAGAGATAAGATTCTCAACATGTTGTTTAAATGATGTCCAATCAGCCGTTTGTTAATTTGTTATTGGTTTGGTGAAGTGAAAGCGTGTTGTTTTGGTCTTGTTATGTATTTATTTATTTGTTATTTATTTTATCTCTACATTTATCCTCATGACTCGCAGGAAAGCGTCGGAGGCGCTACACATAGGGCAAGCAATTCCCCCGATCTGCTTCCGGAGATACCGAGATTGCTGTCCGTTTGAAATTTTTTTACTATACTCTGATAGTATACTGAAGATGGTGAGTAAAGGTAAGTGATCAGATGTGAGGGAGTGGATGGTTTTTCACCAGTGCGATCATACAAGTCTGCTGAAGCAGTGGTGATGTCTGGTGAAATAGATGGTTGTGATTGATTGGGTGATAGACGTGTGAGAGTGTTTGTGTTTAGTGTGATAAATTTAATTCTTAAATCTAAGTATAGGCTATGATAAATGATTGTTTTTGGTTTTATAAGATACAAATGAATAATTATTTAAGGTGGTGATGAATGATATGAAGGTGATGACTAAAAAAAAGGCTTTCATCATTAATCGATTAATTTTGGTCGAGTTTTTATGATTGTAGGAGCAAATTTACTCAATGCTTCTATATCTGCTACCTTTATCGTCCCTTTTCCAAAAGAGCAGGGGGTAAATTTGAAGAGGGCAAAAGGGAAGGGGACAATTGCTCTCCTGCTTTCGGCGCCCCTGGGTGCAGCCTTTCATCAACATGATTTAAAATGTATTGAAATTATTCGGCCGGCCGCGCTTCCGGCGCCTGAGTTAAATCAATGTTTTTTTGTCGCAGCTGTTTCCTCTTCCTACTCCAAGCTCAATAAGATGAACGAAGCGGTCCGTATCCTGGATGCCATCATTTGCCAAGCTCCGGATGAATGCCAGAACGTTATGAATTACATCGCTAAGACCAAGTGTCTTTTGCAGTTGGAGAAAGTAGAAGAAGCCGTTGATGTAATAACACAGCTGGAAATGATTCTGCAGTCAAATCGAAATCTAACAAATTTAAAAGGTGTTGCGGAGCAAGTGATTAGTGGGATCCAAGAGTTAATAGAGCATTTCATCGTGCAAAAATGCTTTAACACAACAATCCAATTGGTGAAGTGCAAGTTTCACGTTGTGAAATTCTTTTGCGAAAATGACAATGAACGATTGGTAAAGTGCGAAGAAACAGGTGCCCTTGTCGAGCGTCTTTGTCGAGAAAGCCTGGTAACGGCGAAAAACTGCGGAAAAGATAAAGCAGACAAGCCAAAGGGCAAAGAAAAGAATGATATGCCTCGCATACTGCTGGAAGCCTTGCTGCAAGAGATGCTTCTCATTAAAGAGGTTCCCGTAGAGGAAAAAGCTGTGAAAGTCGGTTGGGTCTACAAGTACTTCGGTTTCTATTATGAGGAGTTGAAACAACATGCCAGAGCGGTTGAAATGTATAAGCAAGGCGTCGCTATTATGCTGACTGTGTTTGCTGATGAGGGGAAAAAATTTAAATTACTCGGACACTTGCATAACGGTTTGGGAAATTGCCTAGCCAAGTTAAACATGCATCCAGCAGCTATGTATGCATATGAAAAGGCGGTAGAATGTTTCAATGAAGCTGAAGATTGGGACAATCAAGTAGCAAAATATGAAATTATCAATAATGCTATGAAAATCATAAATTCGTATAAATCAAAATGCAGAGTTCCAGGATCTGAGGTTATTTAATTTGTCATTGCTTTAGTTACTACTGTGAAAAAAATTCGTATAAGATTGCAAAAAATTCTTTTATGATAATGTTAAACATTTTTTATTGTTGCTTTGCTAGTATTTAATGTTTTAATTCTAATATTGTTGGTTATTTTTAAAGTAGGAGCAAAAACGTAATAAATAAATTTCTGATTTATTGTTGACTTCACTGTACGGATTGATAAAGTCAATTATGAAATTGAATAGTTACAAGAATAATTAGGTTTAGCTTTATTGTTGAGATAGCAATTGATTCAGAAACCATTCTTATTTTGAAGCTAAGTTTAAACAATAAAAAATATTGGCAACTTTATCCCATTATGCCGTTATGTTGATCGAAGTTCTTGGATGAAAGAAAAATTTTCTCTTTGTAGCCTCAAATTAAAAAAATTATTATTTTGATATAGAAATAAATAACGCCATCCAAAAAATCAGTTTTTCTAAATTATTTATCTCGGCAGAAAACTTTTTCAAAATGATCTTCACATTGGGAAAAGCAAAAAAACCGTTTGTGAATTTGTTTTTACTTACTCCGCAAATCCACATTTCCGCGTCTAATTGATAATATTTATTGTTTTATCGCTTGTTTATAGAATTTCGTGCAGGGCTGCGAACTCGAAGCATTTTTAATCGAGTTCGAGTTCGAGTTCACAAAAAATTTGCAAGTCCGAGTTCGAGTTCTTTAAATTTCAATTTTTCGAGTTCGAGTTCGAGTTCGAGTTCACAAAATAAAGTTGAAAAAATACAGTCGAAATAGAGTTAAGAGAATAATTCAACCGCGAAAAACTGAGTACATGTTAAAAATGCTTTGTCATCAATGTTACCAATTTTAATCTATTATTAAACAAAATAAAAGAGGATAGCAAATTATAATTTGGCACCAACGCTGAGAAATGTTATAGTTGAATTTACTCATTAAATGAACTCAAACATCACAAACTTTTTTCAAGTTCGAGTTCAGAAATTTTTATTTTTCGAGTTCGAGTTCGAGTTCGGCCAAAATTGCCGAGTTCTTCGAGTTCGAGTTCGAGTTCGAGTTCGCAGCCCTGATTTCGTGTTTAAAACTGTGTGGTCAAGTGGAGTGATGGCCTTACAAAAAAGAAGGCCCGGTGCCATAAAAGTAAGGGAGGGTCATTATTTAGTGTTCGAAGGGAAAGCAATCTCTAGGTGGAGCCATTTTTAGAGGATAAAAACAAAGCGGTCCCTAAAAAAAGGTCTTCAATTTGGGGGGTGCTGTTGAGTGCTCCAAAGCATTGTGATGTCTAAAAAAGGTTGTCGTTTTATTTGGAGAGCCACTTTTTAGTGTCTCAAAACAAAGTTATCTCTAAAAAAAAAAAACTTTAGACATGTCATTGACGTCCTGGTGCTATTACAAAGAAATTGAGAAATTATCTTGTGTAGAGGGCCACTTTTTGATGTATTTTAGTGGGCGCTTGGTGCGGCCGCACTGTTCGCACTTTATTAAAACCACTTCAAATCGGTCTCCGATTTCCTGAATTTCGTCCCTTAAAAGCAGTGTTCTCAAAAAAAAAAGATCTTCACTTCGAATCAGTCTCTGATTTTCTGAATTTCGACCCTTAAAAGCAGTGTTCTCTAAAAAAAAGGTGTTCACTTCGAATCTATTTTGGATTTCTGGCGAACCGTCCGGGACAAACCCCTAAACATTGGAATTGTCTCGTCAAAATTAGGACCTATGATAAGTCTAGTTATTTCACTTTTAAAAATTGAATTGCCATAAAAAGTTTTAAAAAAATGTACATTTTAAGTCTAGCTTTTTTATTCAAAAAGAAAGTTCTTGTCTGAATTTACTAAAGCAAAACAAATTTTTGCTGGCTAAATCATGCTTTTTTGTAATAAATTAAAAAACTTTTTCGTGAGTTTTGATCAAAATATTGAAGTAGCAAAATTGACCCCGACCCTTTCCGGAAAAATTTTCAACTTTTTTTGATAAAAAAATATTTTCTTCTTTTTAAATGTTAAAAAGACTTGAAAGTAAATTTTAAAAGTTTAAAAAGTTTTATTGCAGTTGTATAAGTTGGTTGGGTTGTGATGCTATTGGCTACATTAAAAACAAACTTAGCTTTAGAAACAAATTTCAAATTTGATAGCTTTTTTTATACTTCATGCAAAAATTTTGAAACTAGTAACAAGTGTTTGCTTTTTGTTTTTTCAACTTGAACTGAATCCATGAAAAAAACACATTTTTACATTCAAAGTCGGTTTACGTGTATTCTTTGAAGCGCTTTTATGAACAAATTTGGGCAAACATTTTATAACGCGGGTCCGCTTTCCGTCCGGATTCGGCTTGACAATAAAAAAAAATGTACCTGGTTAATTTTTTTTCTTCGGCTATGCACTATGCAGGCTGCAAAATATAAAGTTTGTGTAGTTCATAAATCTTCAAAATTGAAGAAAAATAAAAAGATTTTTTGCTGACTTTTTTTAAGGAAATATTAACGTGAAGGAAAAACTTTTCTGCGCAATTTATATTTACTTATAATGGGAAAAATTTTAAACAGTTTTTTAAAAGGAAATTTGTTTTTGCTGAAAGCAATCGTAAATTGCGCAACTATGATTTCTTCGCGTTTAGTTTATAGGCCTAATGCCAAGAATAAAAAAAGAAGGCTTTTACTACAGTAACTTTTATTTAAAATTAAATTGCAAAGCTTTTCGAATTTGGAAAAAAATTAAACTTTAAAAGATGAATAAAAAAAATTGCATTAGCTTATTTGATTTTAAGTATTTAAATAATTTAAAGACTTTGTTAAATACAAGGATAAAACAAATTAAGAAGGTAATTAGTTACTACAATTTTGTAAACCTAAAACCAACCTCAAATTAAGAATATTGTCAGAAAAAAGTGACCATCAATAATTTCTGAAGAAATGATAGGCAATATTACAATCGTTAATTCAAAGAAGCCATCGCTTTAAAGAAAGTTTCCAGAGCCATAATTAATCAACTGAACTTAATGAATCGTAACGCAACATTTATTGCCCATATGTTTACATAAAACTGCATTCAAAATTGAATTTACTTCGAAGAGTAACAATTAAAAAACATAGCTTGGACTGATAATAATTTTGAACGTATTACAAAAAAATTAATTCAATATTACTTTCATTTTTCAGCGTGGTATAAAAGTTTTGTACTTATGAGTTTTTTGAAAAGCGAACAATAATATGCTTCGAAACAAACTTTACAATCGAAATCATTAAAATTGCAAATTTGATGCGAGCATGTGGCGCTTTTAGAAAAAACACTTATAGACCTATGATAACTCTTTTTGGTAAAGATGATGTAGAAGAATTTGTTCGATTTGTTACTATAAACTTGTTGGCAATAATAAAAAAAATACAATTTTTCTTATAAAATGTTCTCACTACTCAGTTTAACTATTGCTGAATGTCATCCAGTGGCATATTTTTAAAGGGCAATGTTTTTTCACTTTCCAGTTGATTCGTCTTTATTATTTTCCTTTACACTTACTTAAAAAGTCTAAAAAAATTTGAGTTTAAAGTCATAAGTGTTTTTTTTCTTGGAAAATCAAAAACTTAAAAAAAGCGTTTTTATAAAGACACTAAAATACTTTCTGGGGGACTTATAGGCCCACTTAGACCCACCTATGTAATCGAAAGATATCAGGACCCAACAAGGAAAATAGTCTTGCTTAAAAACGCTTATCTAACCACTGTACTGTATAACATTACCGGTAATGACAGCATAAACCACGCACTTGTTCTAAACGTCTAAGTGTTAATTGTAATACGTGCGTAGACATTCAAGCGTCGAGTAAAAGACAAATGATGGACATGTTGCAGAATTTAGCTGTCAAAAAATTGGAGCATATCATATTCTATAAACTAAGAAAGTCAAGATGTTTTCAAAGCAATTATCAATTCCACCTCAAAGAGCACCGATAAAAGGATTAAATAGTTTAGTTTTAACGAGCTTTTTAAACTTTGAAAATAAACCATAGCCATATGAAAAAACATTGCTTTACAACAACAAAAAAATGTGTCTTATAGTTTAAAAGGCAGGGAAATGAATAGAGTTTAAATCTATTGCAGCAATGAGAAAATGAGTTAGCTTTTATGACTTCGAATAGATCAACAACTTTTTCTTTAAAAAAGCTTTCGTGGCAAGGTTTTGAACAATGTTTTATTAAAGCTTCTTGAAGTTGTTTTCTGTAATGGCAAGTTTGTTGTCTAACCAGATTATTTTGTGCAGTTCCTTTTTTTGATTTTTGCACTGGTCAATATAAAAAGAGGATAGCTCATTCATACTCTTTAATTCTTTAGTGTTTCTTCGACACTTATCGATAAGCATATTCGCTTCTATGATATGGGATTTAACATTCCTCCTCACTTTTTCCATTTCAAAAAACAAAGATTGATATGCTCCGCTGATTGCATCTTCACTAGCAGTTTTATGAGGCTTCTCTTCGGTTCTCGAATCCGAAGGCAAATTGATAACATTCATATTGCAACTTCACTCAAGATTTTACCAAAGATAATTAATTGACACCTAAAGATCTCATTAGTGACAATTAAATTAGATAGCGAATAGAAAATGGAATAAGTTCTAAATAATTATACAATTACAATCGCAATATTTTTAAAGGATGAATGTATTGAATGGACAGAAGGAGTTGTGTTGCTTTCTGTTACTTTATTGTCCTGCTTAAAAAATAAAGATTATGATCTCCTTATCTCTGCACAGGTTATTCAGAGAAGTTCTTCGGACATAAAGACTCTGTAACTAATCTTGGAACATAAACATAAATGCAATGCTAGGTTTAAAAATTTAATGCAATTTCCTATTTTATTTTAAGCAATAAACATATGTATTTAGATCTTTCGTTTGACATGAAATTTTTTAAACTTCGCTCTCACTACAATCCTTGAAAAGAAACGCAGAAAACACAACTCTAGTTTTAACCGTACTCAGGAAAACTTTTTTAACGTCTAAACTCTATAACTACAGTATTCTATTCCAACTTTTCCATTAATACTTAAATTTACTTAAATATTTTCCATCGTCTTTCATTGACTAGTTAAAAGCGTATCACAGTTTGTTCTTTCTTTGCATTCTTGCAAGGAGGTTTCTTTGAAAAAAACTATTAATCCGATAATGATTCTTTGTTTGTTCGAAATCTCACGTGTGTTTACTATCAACCACTGAGACTGTGTGAATTAATCCATGCTGCAGTAACCGACAAAACCCTGGATACCGCTTTAATTTGTGAATTAATCTGAAAATAATGCACTGCACTAAGATAGCTTTTAAATTAATTTACTGATTTTTTTTACTTAAAATGGTTAAAATTTACTGCAAAATTCTGCAGTTAAATGATTAATTCGGTATTATATCTTACCATCCATTCGGTAATGCAGTTTGTAATCATTGAAACATTGTTACTAGAAAAAGACTGACAAACCTGTTTATTCTAAAGCAATTTTACTTATCAATATAATCAAACTTTGACTAGCGTAAAATAAAAAGATAAATAAGTCTTTAAAACCAAGCTAATTATAAGCTGCTAAAAAATGAAACTAAAATATTTAAAAGTACTTTTTTGAATTAGTCTATACATTGCTTGAACAAACAGCGAATAACAAATTTTTTATGATTTCTAAGCTTTTTTGTTTCATTTTCAGGTTAGGTTAAACTTCTATAACTTTAGATTAGTTCTGGTTAATAATTAATCAATCATAAACATGTTATAAAATACTACATTACTACTTTTTGCGACTCGTTGCATATATGGCTGCCTATATTTTACCGCCTTTATCACTCTATTTTACTACCTTTATCAGTTGTTTATACTTATTAAATTTTTTGCAAATTTAAAAAATGCTTGTTAGTTTTCTGTAGTAATTATTAGCAACACATAAATAATATTATTTAATTTTGCAACACTTTCTGTGACGCAATAACTACTTAAATTTATTTCGGGTAGGACGCTAGGTTGGTAATTAAACGGATATTTTACAATAAACAAATGTGTCTGCTTTGTTCCAGAACATTATAAACAACGACTTTGAATGTTACTTGAAGAGCTATTTGTTCATAAAGATGAATAAAATTTTTAAGATCTGATTTTATAGAAAGCAAAAATTCTACGTAGTTTTTTTCTTGGGTTTTATGGCCAACAAATAAGCAACATTCTGGGTGTAGAAGCGAAATTTAAAATTTTTCTTTACCTCATCAATATAGCAATTTTTTGCATCGTAGAGACAACTGAAACTTTTGCATCGCAAAAGAATTTCAGAGAAATATGACGTAAACGCCTTTCTGAAAGGTACAGCAGAATGACGCGAGTAAGTTTTGAACCAAGATCGTGTCGATCATGTTCGCCATTAATCACGACACTCTTAATTACCGACTGTATTTTCTAAAAAACTATAGCGGGTTGCGATAGGCTATGGATTCAACAAATAAAAGATTGCTTTGAACAAATATCTATTGTAGTCTTGTATAGACATTGACTCACAAAATAATTTAAAAACGTCAGACCCATTTATTCTTTGCCGTTGCGTAAAAAAACCGACCGATTGAATAAGCACAGCATGCTCCGTGATCAAAAAACTGCTTCAGCTATCACTGGGATTCCCAAACTTTTTGTTTATCGGCACCCTTTGGACACTTTTTAAATTCACTTGTACCCTCAAAATTTTGTCACATTTTCAGCGCTAAGCTCAACTTGCTCTGATGCACAACTTACTTTTTATAGCCAAGCAATTCATTGCGATCCCTCAAAAAACTGTAAAACTGCCAGTTTATAGTGATTAGGAGCGTTTACCTTTAAGCTTTATTTTGGCAGTTCATATTCAGTAGGTTAACCACTAACTTGATTCTGTTAACATTTATTTACTTGTTCAAGTAGAAAAACATAACAATTACAATATTTTACACAACTGATTTTACTTAATTAAAACAAAAGTTTAATGTTAACTAACTGATGTCTGCCGCAAAGTAACTTTATATACTACGATCTATGACAAAGCCACATTGCTGTATGAAAGTGGCTTAATATCACGTAATCACTCATGCAATGTGGAACGCCAGATCGTAAAATTCGAAGACGTTTAAAAATAGAGCATAATAAAGTTAAATTTTAGGTTTACAACTAAATTTTATAATTAAATAAATAATTACCATTGAATTTCGGATAAAGATAAGAAATTATCAAATTAATCGCTACTATTTTAATTACTAAAATTTAGTTTGATATGAAAGATGTGATTATTATTAATTAAATCAAATCTTAAATAAACGAAATTACAAAAAGGGCACGAAATCATTCAGAGCTATGTAATACAAATACAAACAAATAGTATAATTAAGCTAACAATGTAATATAAAGAAGCCAGCAATAGTATATACACGAGCTTGCTTTTTAGCAACAAGCTCTTGGATATGAGGTGAAACATTAGGCAACACAGCAAAGATCATATCTTGATATTTTGAGTTAATTTCACCAGCACTGAAAATGTCGGTCGATGGAATCGTGAGGATGAAAGCAATTGCAATGCTTTTATAGCAAAAGTAACAATCTTTTTGTATGCACATGATAAACCAAAAATTCACATCGCATGCGAAAATATTATGTTCGAGTTTAGCCAGTCCCTCTTGAGTGCCTGTCCAAGCCTGCAGAATCGGAGCGTTTGCATTGAAAGGATTTCTAATAAATGCAAACTATTCATCAATTCTCCTCTCAAATTTAATAAGATGTTCAGTGACTAGTTCTGTGAAGCTTTTAGTCTCAAAATGTGGGTTTTGACTCAGAAAATTTTTCATAGAAGGACTTCTTGGTGGACCACTTAATTTCATTGTAATTACTCTATTCCAATTTTAATAAATCATTGGAAAGTAGCGAGAATATACAAAAATATACTTGATGCAAATTCAATTACTTATTAAATTAAACAAGCTGCATAAAGATGAGAAAGAGCTAATCAGTGATGCTTATCTCACCGCGAATCGTACCTGGGACCTGTAGTCTTCCACGCAGGTTACTATACCACTAGACCACAAATCCCGGACGACAGATGGATTCAAAGCAGCTATTATAACTTATTCCCGGATTTACTGAACAAGGAATACATAGAATCCACTATGTTGTAATTCCAAGGCCGTACCTCATGAACGGGACTTACCCGACAAGCGTTAAGCATCGCGCTTACTCTCCTAGAGTTTGACGAGCGAAGAAGAAATTTATATTTGAAGAATTATGAGGAATTTGGAATTTCTTCTTCGCTCGTCAAACTCTAGGAGAGTAAGCGCGATGCTTAACGCTTGTCGGGTAAGTCCCGGTCATGAGGTACGGCCTTGGAATTACAACATAGTGGATTCTATGTATTCCTTGTTCAGTAAATCCGGGAATAAGTTATAACAGCTGCTTTGAATCCATCTGTCGTCCGGGATTTGTGGTCTAGTGGTATAGTAACCTGCGTGGAAGACTACAGGTCCCAGGTACGATTCGCGGTGAGATAAGCATCACTGATGAGCTCTAATAAGAGCGAAACTCGAGTCTGGTGTTTCTCATCTTTATGCAGCTTGTTTAAAAATTAATTCCAAATTCCTCATAATTCTTCAAATTTAATCAATTACTCTCACAACAAACAAGTTGGATTGGGATATTATCTCAGATTCAATGTTTTCCTTAAAAAGTAAAAATGTTCCCCTGGGGGTACGAATACCCAGTTTGGGAACCCCTGAGCTATCAAAGTAATTAAAATGCGGTTTTTTTAAGTTATATTTTTATGAAATGTTTTCATTAGTTAAGTTTCAAACTTCTTCTTCTTCTTCTTTCGGCTTCTCCCTACTCGGGGTCGCCACAGCGCGAGAGTATTCTCCATTTCACTCGGTCTACTTCGTCTCCTTTCCTAGCTCCAACCCTTTCCATGTCTTCTCTCACCAAATTCATCCACCTTCTCCTTGGCCTTCTCTTTTCCTTCTGCCTGGCACCTCCATCTCCATCATCCTTTTCCCCACGTAGTCTTCTTCTCTCCATTAGTAAAGTTTCAAACACTTGGGCTAAAAAACAAATTCTTTTCAAATATAACGGCGATAAAATTAAGAACTAAAATTTTTTTTACATTAAACGAGAATTTTTTAAAAATAGAAGTAACCCTAATTACACTTTTGTCTTTAAAATAGCAACGTTAGCATTAAAATAAAGCTTTGAAATAATGTACTGTATAATTTTTAAATTACTTATTTCTCATATCAGAGCTTTAAAAAATGATAAAAATAAATGAAATTCGTTGTTTTTTGTTGGTGTTATTTCTTTCAACTGCGGTTCGCAGTCAATCCGGTGACTCCTTTATTTCTGAAGAAAATCCGTCCGAATTCTATTCGACTCCTTTTGAAACACCGACATCGCACGAAGCCTTGAATTTGCATGAGAAGGAGCTTAATGACGGGACTGGTAAGTGAGTATAAAATATGATATTAAGTTGGAATAATTAAATTAGATAATTCTTTCCAACTTGAACGACAAACTCACCATGAGGCACAAACAAAAAATGAATCAATTTTAGAAATAGTTTTTTAATGAGCCAGCGTTGACAAGATTGACTCGATATTGTCGACAATTCGATATCGTTGCGGTGGTATGACGTAAGTGACTGTGCTGTTCAGACACAATTTTCTGTACACTAGCGTTGCGTTCTTGTTTTTAGCTTCGGTGAATAAAAGGAAGTAGTTTTTGGATTTACGCTAGAATTAAACTGTGCAATCTTAAAAAAAACACTTTAGTCGAAATTTTATTTCGGATCACCAGTCAACGCGAAAAAATTCTGCATAGTTTTAGGTAATTGTTTATTTTACGTTTTACGTTTACGTAATAATTACGTAAACAACAATAGTTTTATGTAGTTATTTCAAATATAAAACTTTTTTATATTAATTTGTATCGGAATAACATCAATAAACACGTTTGCATTTTTAGATTCAGAGAATGGAAAAGAAAATGATGTTTATTTGGTAAAAGTTTATTTTCTACCACCCCATTTTTATCCATATATGTGGTATTATTGTTTTATATCTTTTTAAAACTGTGCTTTAATGCGTTAGTCCAAGGGTTTTAAACCGGGTCTATGTCAAATTTAGGAGTCCACAGGGTAAAAATACTCAATTAGGGATACGTGGTTCTAATTTGGTGGTCCACAAGACAATCCTTTTTTAAACTATTGATTCTTTTTGCTCAATTTAAGCTCAAAGTATTATTTGGTGGACTCTTGTATGAAAACATTCAGAAATTTTTTGCAGAAGTAAAAAGGAAGACTTTTTTAATTTTTTTTCTTCTACTCCCTAAACCACTGGTCCCCAACCGGTGTGTTGCAGCACACTAGTGTGCCACGAGAAGTCTCCTGGTCTGTCGCGAAGATTTCGGAAAAAAACTATTTTGGGATTTTTGTACGTGAGACTCGGAAGGAAAGAAAGAGCGTGAGCTCAGCCGGAAACTTTTTTTTAAGATCATCATGATTTTGGGACGAAAATTGAAAAATCATTGAGAAATTTTCAGTGAAGGCTTTTTTATTATTAACCAATATAATGGGTGTGCCGCAAAATTTAATGGCTTTATAGTGTGCCGCCATATAAAAAAGGTTGGGAACCACTGCCCTAAACAGTAGGATGCCCCCCCAAAAAGTCTTCATCTTAATAGAAAAAGCATAGCACTTTAAAGTTTTTTTACAAACTATAGTCAACAACTTTTTGTTCTTCGACTAACTTCGAGGTCCGAATTTCGGACATCTGCTCCCGTGAAAACCAAAAAAAGTTGTTTTCTGCAAACAATTTCCGCATCTTTATATATAGAGGTTCACCGAATTATATTTTGAACAAAATTTAGCCCAAAAGTTTTACGGGCTAAAAAGGTTGAAAACCCCTACGTCAATCAAAACCTTAAATTGTTGATTTAAAAAATCTTTTCCTCAAGAATTTTTGATTTGATTTAATTTAATTTTTACTTTTATAAATACTTAGACATTTTAAACATTACTGTGTTTATTTTAAAATTTTCTCGTCGGAACAACAATCAATTTTTTCAGTTACTCATTATCAATTTCAATTTGAAAATAATCCATTTAAGAAAAATTGTAAGTCGTTTATAGACCTTTCTAGTTTCTTTACACTTTTCTAAAGGTCTTTCAAAGTAAAGGGAGATTTTAGTTTATTTTTTGTATTATCTCTGTATTTATTCTCCTGACTCGCAGGAAAGTTGCAGAGACGCTAATACGTAGGACAAGTAATGACCACGACCTGCTTCCGGAGATGCCAAAATATTGCTGTCTGCTTGTAATTTGTTATTTTGGTTTTCTAATTTTGTAAAAATATGACTGTGATTTATAACTCTCGCCTAGAACACAAAGTAGGGGAAAGTTCCGTTAAGTGTCTTTCCCAAAGACACAACGGAATGGCACGAGTAGGTTTTGAACCAAGACCATGTTAATCACAATCGCTTTATCCACGCTTTAGCAACTCGACCACGGTGCCGACGGGTATTTATTTCAAACCAGTTCACCTACACTTTTTAAATTGAAAAGAAAGTAATTTTATTTTTTTGAGCAATGGTCATGTCAACATTTTACGGACTGAGTGTTTTAAACTTCTTAAAGAGATTTATGGCAAAAATGCGATATCGAGGACGCAAATCTTCGAATGGCACAAACGTTTTGAGAAAGGCCGCGAGAAAGTGGGGAATAATCCCAAGATGGGACGTCCTTCCACAACGAGGACAGATGAACACATCACTACAGTGAAGCAGCTGGTGCGAAGTGATCGCAGGTTGATAGTGCGAATGATATCAGAGGAACTGAGCCATAACAGAAAATCAGTGCGGACGATCTTGGAAGGTCGCCCCGTCTTGGGATCATCCTCCACTTTCTCGCGGCCTTTCTCAAAACGTTTGTGCCATTCAAAGATTTGCATCCTCGACATCACATCTTCACCATAAACCTCTTTAAGAAGTTTAAAATAATCAGTTGGGATCTTCCTCAGTTTCACCAAAAATTCAAGTAGATTCGTTGTTCCATTCTTGAGCTACTAACAGTTTTGTAACAACCACCAACAGTGCAGAGTACAAACAAACGCGATACAAAGTAACAAAATTGTGACAAAGGCTACCAACACCATGTTACATAAAAGCTTGAAACACCAAAACGGAATGATTTACGTTAAAGAAATTGCAACACAATAGAGCTAAGAAGTTGTGTTTCACGATGAGCAAGTGGCTTGCCGATTGGCATTGCGCCAAGAGCGTGGTTGATACAGTCCGTTTTTTTTTTTGTCACACTACGTATATCGGCCAAGATTTATCTCCTTTATCTTTAGTAAGTTTTGTTGTTTTTACCACTGTGGAATTTGATGAAAACAATAAAATTGCAGACACTGAAAAAACACAAATCATTAGCTGAAGATTCTGCGGCCAAACTTACTCTTCGACAAGACTCTTTTAGACCCACTTCTTTTTTTGACATTGTTGGTTAAAAAACGTAGTGGTGGTGTCGGTCCGAAACACAGTCAAATTTAATTACTAAATACGCTGCCGTGCTTTCTGGAAAGTACTTTTGCTAATATGGCTTCGAGTAACCATGATCATATTCGCACAATAGCGCAATACCGCCCCCTCACTAAAAAAAACATAAAAAAGTACCTCCAAAACAAAATATTTCTCTATTTCTACAGAGCAGTACCATGACGGTGGCCCTCCTGTCTGAGTATTGTTTGAAAAATAATGCAATGTGACCCATCGGTGGGTCACGCGGCACTCAACGTCGTAAATTACAACCCGACAGCAATATCTTGACATCTCCGGAAGCAGGTCGGGGTAATTGCTTACCCTACGTATAGCGCCTCCGTCGCTTTTCTGCGAGTCAGGAGGATAAATATAGAGATAAAAAAATAATAATAATAAATAAACTATTTTAAATTTTGTCAGGGGATTTCTTTGTTATGCTTATCAGGGTTGTGGAGTCAGAGAAATTATTTGCGCGTCCGATTCCAACTGCGAATCCAGCTGTTTAAAATTTCACGACTTCGACTTTAAAACATGTTAAAAAACGGCTTTGAGTTTCGACTCCACAACGTGGACTTACATGTGTTTAATTTAGCGTGAAACGGAGACTCCAAAAACAACAAGAACTGTAATTCCGATTCCAACTTCATTATATCTAAAAAAAGCGACTCCTGTTTCGCGAAATCTGAAAAACAACTCCGATTCCGCACTAAAACAAGCAAATCCGGCGTCTCCGGCTCCACGATTCTGATGCTTACGCAGGCCCAGCCAAGTAGTATAAATTATTGAAAATTTGCTTATATGCCAAAAACGATGGTAAAAAATTAGAGGTACGAAAAATCTGGGGAGGATGGCCCGCTATATCCCTTTGTGAGGATGCGGCTGCTCTTGTTTTTTCGCTTTTTCTTTTATTTAACATTGCAAAATACAGAGGCAGTTTTTTCTAAAACAACATAATCTAAAATGTGCTGTAGTTAAATTAAGTTGTGGTGCAGGAAAGCCAAGTAATTTGGACCAAAAATCGTTAATGTTTTTTAAAATGGAGAACATTTGCATAAATTCAAGATATCAGCATTAGAATTTCTATTCAGGCTCCTATTTCGGGACTGGAGTCAATAACCTTGACCAACGTGACCTACAAACTGACCAAAAATTATTTATAAACTCGTAGCATACAGGTAGAGGTGGGCAAAGCCCAACTTCAAGCGCAATTGCTTAACTTCTGTAACTTGCGCAATTGCGGAAGTTGCATTGCGCTTTCGTACTTTTTTAAAAAGCGTTGCGCTCTTGGTTAAAAAACTATAAGCTATGCTTAATTGCGCTGCGCACCGAGAAATAAAAAGATCACTGGCGCTTTATTGCGCTGCGCATCAAAGATTAAACAAATCAATTGCTCTTTGTTGGGCTGCGTTTTATATAGTCCTATTTTGCAAAAGCGCAATCTACTTTGGTTGTTTTTCAATGTAAGCAGTGGCGTACACAGAAATTTGTGAAGGGGGGGGTTTTGGAGCCGAAAACACGATTGCTCTAAGTCAGGGGTTCCCAAACTGGGGTACATTTAGGCTTCTCAAGGGGTACATTATCAGAGAGAATATCCTTATTTAAGTTAAATTCTGTGTCCGGAAGAAATAATGGACTCAAATGTCTAGAATTTTCGAATCCAGTCGATTATAATTACGTCAAACAGGACAATTAAGAGAGAAGACTTTTTTACAGATCACCGTGATTTTGGGTTTGAATGGGGAAAATTTGTGGCTGCTGAAAAGGGTAGAGCTTTCATTTTTTAGAGATCACCTTGATTTTCGGCATGAATTGGGAAAATTTGTTTCTGATTCAAAGTGAAGACCTTTTTTTTTTTAGAGGACACCATGATTTTGAGACAAAATAGGAATAATCGAAGGCTGATTGCAAGTGAAAACTTTTTTTTTTTATTAGAGGACACCATGATTTGGAACAATATCTACCCGGCTGAGGCCCACAAACTCGAACGATTTCGAAAAGTGGCCCGCAAGAATGAAGAAGTTTGGACCACCCTGTTTTAGAGAAACGTCACAACATTTTGGAGGTACATGCAAACCTGCTACAGTGTCTAAAGGGTACCGATCAACTAAAAGTTTGGGAATCCCTGCTCTAAGTTGTCCTGGTAATGGGCAAAAACTTCCAAAATTAGACTTACATTCAAAATAAAGTGTTTTGGTTTCAAGAACATCTTGCAGTAGCATGAATTTTTTTTACCAAGCCGTAAAACTAACTATTGAAAAGGCATGTGCAGGTAATTCAATTATGATAAGAAACTTTCTAAAGTAAAAGCAACTCGTGTAAATGATGAGAACAATAGGTGAAAAATCAAACGAACAAAAAAATAACCTAAATACTTGACAAATATTTAAAGTTTTTTAAAGGCTTATATTGAAACGCCTGTTTTTTCACTTAATTTGTTAATTACGTCACCAGGGCAAGGCGTGTGGCTCCTATAAATGTTTAGTAATGCAGATCCATTCATTCGAGTGGTACCACTTGTGTTTCGTAAGCACGTTTTTCGTCTGCGTAACGTGGAAAACAATTGTTCACTAGTGCATATTGTCACTGGAAGAGTTAACAAAATGGTCATCAATGTAAATATATGTGCGGAAAAGCATCGGAACTGCATTCCTTGATGCTGCTCAACGCATTAGATGGTCTTTCTGCTGCGTTCAACCGAAAAAGCTTTCTGTACCATAATATTAGTTCAGGCACTATGTAGTTCTCCCGAGAATTTTGTTAAATCATTTTCGTAAAATTTTTCCAAAACTTGAATACTTTTAATTTGTTGAGGAGGTGGTCCACTAGTTGGATCAGAAGAAATTAAACACTGAAATTCATCAATAATCGATTTGTGGGCTGTAAATCTTGCTTCGAGAGTGACAATAAAGTTATCAAGAAATGGAATAAAAATCCCTTCTCTAAAATATTTTTCATCTGTTTAGCAGCAATATTGCATCGATTGGTCTGTCTTGAAGTAAGGCGTGGTGTTTCCAAAATAAAACCTTCGGCTTTGGTCGTTTTTTGCGCAAAAATATAGAACTAGTGAAATTCATATTCGTTTTTTTCTCTAAGACACTTCATTTCATTTGGAATATCATATGCAATGTTGACAGCCGCAAAAGAGTTTATCGACTTTTTCTGCTTAACTTTGAACAAAACAACACTGTATCTAAAAACCTTTTTTAAAACTAAGAGAACAATGCAAAATTCACTTTGCGTAATTGTCGAAAGCAACTGCAAAGCTCGTAATGAAGTTCCTCTCTGTCTGGCCATGCTAAAATTTCTGCCAAAGCTTCTACAACGGTAAATTGTAAATTTGAAAAAGTACTAACACTCTCGTGTCGATAGACCCATCTGATGGCACAAATTTGAACAAGTTTTTGAACTTCTGTTGTTGACGAAATCGTGTTGATGGAGTTGCGTAAAAATGTTTTGACGTTTTGAAGCATTAAAAAATTTGTGAACTGAAGCTATTGTTTCCATGCAGTTTATTTCCATTACCATACTTAACTTTCAATATTTTACAAGTTCGAAAGTTTTCTTCACAGTGGCAGCTGTACATTAGCTAACTTTAGGCGATAGAAAAAATTGCAAAAAGAAATTGCAAAAAGAAAAAAAATCGCAATTTAGGCGATGGAAAAAATTGATGCGCAAGCAGTAATTAAGTTTCAAAGTGCGGTAAACAATAGAAACCAAAATCTTATTATTGAAGCCTATTTATTACCATGTACATATGGCTGAACACCATTCTTCAAGGGGGGGGGGGTTTGACCCCTGAAACCCCCCCCTTGCGTACGCCTATGAATGTAAGTGATTGGAAAACAGATAAGAGTCCGCTTATGATTTGAAAAAGTACATTACGTATACTTGATTTAAAAATCACATTGCGCCGTGGTATATATACTTTTTAAAACAGTCTACATTGCACTTTACATGATTTCAAAATCGCATTGCGCAAGTTGCGCTGCGCTTTACATGAAATCAAAATAGATTGCGCTTATTGCACTGCGTTTTACATGATCTAAAAAACGTCTTGCGCAAAGTTGCACTGCGCTTTCCTAAAGAAAGAAAAAATGCCCCCTCTGCATACAGGACACAAAGATTTATAAAGATTACCTAGCTTGGTTTCTTTATCAAAAAGTGCAGCAGGAACCAATATATATTTTTTTGCATTTCCGACTCCAATTTTATTGAAAACCTTGGTTTTACAGTACTGGTTCGGTTTTTTTTTTAGCCCTGTCATCAAAATTCTCAAATTGCAATTGTTTTTGTTTAATACTTAATTTTTCAACACATGAAGATTTACAGTTTAAATTCAAAGAACTT
Organism: Diplosoma virens; assembly: GCA_963680785.1. Taxonomy (NCBI): domain Eukaryota; kingdom Metazoa; phylum Chordata; class Ascidiacea; order Aplousobranchia; family Didemnidae; genus Diplosoma; species Diplosoma virens. Next base: position 66,595,502 of record OY796881.1, on the reverse strand, counting down.
TAACACAAATCACAATGGTATTCTTTTGTAGACAACTGATAATGTGGCTAAAGTTCCTCTGCATAACCCTCCATGTTTATCCCCCAAAAATTGGACTTCCTCGGTCTTACTTTATTATGGAACCAGAAAAGTGCTTTTTAACCAAAGAGAAGTTTTAACTTTTGATGAATTACAAAGTGAAAAGGTTTTTGTTCGAAATTAACTTTATTATCGAATTTTAGTTTTATTTCTTTCTAAAATTTGTTTGTTTCATGTTGACGCTTTTGTAATTTTTAAAACCAATTTAATAATAATTAAGTGATTATTGACTTGTTGCCATTATCATTTACTTTTAAACAAATTTTCAAAAAGTCGATAATAATTAAACTTATTTTATAGTTAAAGAATATTGAGGATTTAGAATTACTTAAAACAAGCCGCTTAAAGATGAAAAGCACCAGACTCGAGTTTCGCTCTTGTTACAGCTCGTCAGTGATGCTTAACTCACTGCGAATCGAACCGAGTACCTATAGTCTTCCACGCAGGAGACAATACCACTAGATAACAGAAGCCGGACGATAGTTCGACTCAAAGCACCTCCCGGCTTTACTGAACAAGGAATATATAGAATCCACTATGTTTAATTCCAAGGCCGTACCTCATGACCGGGACTTATGAAAAATAATCTAAGCATTTTGTGATAAGTGTTTGTATGATGGTGTGATTCGTAAGTCTGACAAGTATTTTGTGATTTAATATTTATCGTACAAAACTTTGTAATTGCGACCAGCTTTCCCATAATCACTTTCGTAGCCATTCGTACTAACTAGTAGAACCACGTGGTTATTATATACTTGTGCTGTGTCTTCACGTTAGAATCATTTAAAGTTTTATTTATTGTATTACCTGTTACTTCAGTTTTTTGTCATTCCTTTATGCGACAAACACTGAGAAAACATTACAAAAAGTTTGATGAAACAAAATTTAAAAAAGCAGATCACAAATATAACCTAATGTTCTAAACTATTAATTTAACTTAAATACTTTTAGGTTATAATATCCGGACTTTTGGCAACAGAAAAGTACATGGAAAAAAATAAAGGATCTTTTTTGAAATTCAGGAAATTTTTAGGAGGCTGCAAACAGGTTTTTTTTGTAATAACGGGCGGTTCAGTTCAAAGTTCTAAAAACAATTTATTTACAGAAAAGCTATTTTGAATTGCTCTTTTTTATGTATTACGATCGTTTATTTTGAATTTATATTTTTATTTACATATACTTTTTGACTAGTAAACAATATGCAAAAAGGGTCAACAATAACAAAAGGAATGAAGAATAGCTGCTGCTTTAAATTAATTTTTCTTTTTTGCTAGTAAATGCGACAAGTCTACTCAATTTGAATTTGTATAATTTGAAAATTATAATTGAAGAGTCAAACACAAAAACGTAAATAAAACCTTGTTAAAGTTTTTTCTTCTGGAGAGCAGCCACTTGGGGAAAGACACAAACAAAACTAGGCTCAAGGATTTATCATTTTACCACCCCAGGCTGCCATATTGCCCGGATAAGATGCTGATAGTAATGTTATTGCGCCAGCATGGAATTTCGTCATCGTAAGCCGTCAGACCTCATGGATTATGCAGCGTCTGATATTACATGTATAAGAAACATTGATACAACGTGGTTTGTAGTTATTTAGTGATGTCATATTCACAAAAAACGAAACTTCTATCACGTATGGACAAATGAAAGTGTCCGACCTGTAAGCAATAAAGGCTGAGACAGCTGTTCTGAAAAAGCCCATGAGGCCGCGATTACAAAACTCTAGAGTTTTTGCGTTGCAGTGTAGGTGCTAAAACTTTTCATTAGCAAAATTCTAGAACATTCTATATTAATTAACTCTCGACTTTTGCAGAAAATTGCTGGAGAGCTTCTTTATCTCATCTTTAACGCAACAGAGACTGTTTCATGTCAAAGGTCAAATTGCTCGGAACCTGTAACGGTAAGCCCCTCACTTTTAACCTTTGTGCTTTTATATGCAATGTGACATATTTTAAAGAAAAAATTTTTAATGATTTTGAATGGAATTATTTTAAAAAAATATTGATTAAAATCCTTGAGTTTAATTTCTACTTTTGTTAATTTCTAGGCAAGGTCCTAAGATTTTCTTTGTTCGCTGATTAAGTTTAAAAAGGCGCCAAACTTCAAAACACTAAATTATGAAATCTCCAAAAAGAAGTTTTTCATTTTTTGTCAAAACTGATGGTCTGTTCTAGTGGCTCTCAAACTTTGCTGGTGCGTGGCCCCTTTTCAGAGTCTCTTAAACACCCATGGGTCCCCTGCATAGAATATTTTCCCAAAAGTCAAGTGAAAACCAAAAAAAAGACATTGCTTTGAAACTTTCACTGAATTCTTCATTTTCTTCTTGAATGTCAAGTGAAGAGTAAGAACATGCTTCTACTCGTGTTTCCTCTGTTCCTCCTCGGTAAATGCTTCGTGGCCCGATTGGGTGGTCCAAGGGCCCCTTCCAAAAACCATGGTCTATCCATCACTCTTTCGTAATATTGCTAATGTTACATTTGTAGTGTTGCTTAATCGATTGGTTAATTTTTCGAACATTATACGTATTTTTTGATTTGATCAGTTATCACTTGTAGTAAGTAGATCACGAAGCAAATCTTGATCACCGTAGAATATTTTTGTGGTCTCAACTTCAATGCATATTCTATTTAAATATTCTTTGAAACTGATTTAATCTTATAAAAAGCTCAAAACGGGTTTAAGATTTTTAAACCATCAACTTTTAAACCTCCGATTATTCATGCTATTGATGTTGTTCACTACAACCAAGTAGGATAGATCCAGGACCACAACCACTTGTTCATGTAAAAGGGCTAAGATAACCTTTGTAGAAAGCAACCTCAAAAGACTTTAAATTTACGCGAAAATTGTTTTTACAGAAGGAAAGAGAATGCAGAGCACGTGTTCACATGAACAACTTCTCGCCGTGGAATCCCTTCTTCATAACTTGCCATCCTCCGACGTACTTTCGACTTCCATGGCGCGGGGTTTACGTTTAATTTTCAGAAAAAATTGTCGTTTCCTAAAACTTTTACGATGTCGTGTTTTTCCTAATGCTTCAAAATAAGAAATTACACTGAACTTTTGATGTATTGCTAATTGTTTCTATCCTCCGCAAAAAGTGCGAGTTCGATTCCCAGATAGGCCAAATTTGAAACATATACTCTGTCACCAACGACCCGTCGCTACTGTTCTACAGTATCGTGAAAGTGTCTTTGTAGCCCAGCAGCAATGTTATGGCAACAGAAACTGCGCATCCGCTGCACATTTGGTTTATGGAGAGAGTCTACGGAGAGATTTAAAAATATGAATATTGCAACGCAATGGAAAGATTAAAAACAATTACAGGTTTTCATGAGAGAAATTTTTTATCAAAAATTTGATGTTTTTTCTATTTTGAATTAAATATTTTCACGTAAATGACCACCAAAATTTTGATTATTGTCTATTGCAGGTCAAAGTCAATCAAAAATGAAAGAAAAACTAATGAAGCCCAAAGAAAAAGATTTTAAAGATTCTTCGCTGAAGTCTAAAAATTGAGGAAAAGAGTATAATTTCCCATGAGGATTAAAAATAAAAGTTACTAATAAACGCTTGGTATATATATAAAAAGAAACTTTTTGGCTTTAAAGAAGGAAATACTTCACTGAAATGCAATAAACTTAAGATAATCAAAAGTGCTAGCGCTTCTCTAAAAAAAGTTTTTGAGTTAGATATGAGGGATATCTGTATCTTTTTTCGGATTGTTTCTAAATACTTTATTGAAAAAATGTTTTCAACTTATCGGTTACTCATTAGAAATATATATGATTACTTTCGACAATTCTTTGAGGCGCTTCAGCTTAGGATACTAACATTCAGGGGCGCCGGAAGCAGGTCTAGGGGTTATCCGCTCCTCCTGCCCTCAAAGGGCACTGAAAAGGGATAGGGGTAAACTTTCCCTTTTAGAAATGGGGGTACAGGTGGGCAGAAGCATTGAATAAATTCAATAAAGATATCGAATCGAGTAAAGGTGAAGGCTTTTATTCTGGTTTTTGTCCTTAGTTTAAATTTTTTAGAATTTAAAAAAGAAAAGGTTATCACTTTTAAAAAACTGAATTTTCGTCCAGTTTTTTGGACGCCGTTGATGATTTAACTTTTCTTTTTTTTTAGAAATCACTAGATTTTTGGGCTGGAAACGGTCACGATTACGAAAGATGCCTTTTTAGAAAGTCAGTATTGCCAAAATTTACTTTTGATGGGAGTGCCTTTTTTTAAATTCTGCCCCCCCCTTGGTAAAAAACTCCGGCGCTCCTTGTGACGCTCTTATTTACAAGCCAAAAGTTTCGGGTTTTATTTGCATTTTATGGGAGTAATTTTTGTTATGCCCTGAGAATGGCGCTAAATCACAAGTGGAACCGTCTCGCTTACCGACATTGGTGACTCCCCATGAAGCAGAAAGCAGTGACCAGGCCAATTTCAATTTTTCATGCCCAGATTAGTAGCTTATTCATCCAAAGAAAAATTTTTAATCTAAACAGTTTCATTTTAGCCACACACAAAAAAAAGGATGACAGTGCGTGGGGACTAATCCATTTCTGTTTCGGTTTAAAGCAGATCGGTAGCGTGGTCGAGCGCTTAAAGCACCGGACTGATGATCAACATGGTCTCGGTTCAAAACCCACTTGCGCCATTCTGTTGCGTCCTTGGGAAAGACACTTTACGGTATTTTCCCATGCTTGGTGATCTTGGCAAGCAGTTCTTAATTACAGTAATATCTCTATTAAATTACTAGCGGACAGCAATATCTTGGCATCTCCGGAAGCAGGTCGGGGTAATTGTTTACCCTACGTATAGCGCCTCCGTCGCTTTCCTGCGAGTCAGGAGGATAAATATAGAGATAAAAATAAAAAATGATGCAGGAAGCATCTAGTTTTTGGCTCTTTTAGATTTTTTAACAAAAGAATTTTTAAATTTTAGAATTCGCTAGATTATTTTAGAGAGAAAGGTTGCTCACAGTTTTTTAAAATTTTGCTTTTGTCCTGCAAAGTTAGGAAAATGAACAGCTAAAGTAGACATGTTGGTAAAATTAAACTTATCTTTCTCGTAGAAAGGTGAAAATTATTGAAACAATTATCACATTAATTACTTTTAAAATTGGTTTTGGGAGTAATTATTGGATTGTTAATTATTATACTGTACTTGTAATTTCGTGAGATATTTGTTTTTTGCTTCTTTTTCTTATAGTACTGAGCTTTTTCTTATTGGATGGCAGCAGGATTGCCGAGTTTTTTCTGTTTTAATTGACGTAATGAACTGCATGCAGTAAATTAGGTGCTGGTGTTTTGCGCTTTTTTTTATAAACTTTGCCCAGTAAAAGAATTTATTTTGATTAATCAATTATAAAAGTAAGAATTCCCCGCAATAATTTAAATCAGATTTCAATCCAAGAAGCAACCCAAAATTTATCTAGAGAACCAATCAAAAATAAATCGATTAACTTTTTTTTGTTTTTATTGGAAACTTAAAGTTGAATTTGGCTTGAATTGGAATTCTTGTTTACAGAAAAAGTTGAACATTTCCCGCCAGTGTTCAGCCATTCTTTATAATCGATGTTTAGGTTTTAAATGACCGCTTAGTTGTTGCATTTCAAAAATTTAATCAGTTTATTTTTTAAACTTTGTAAAAGGTGAATTAACTTAACTAATTATGACGCTACAGTCATTTTAGGGCAAAAATTACAAACTGTCAAAATGTTCAAAAATTTTTCTGTTCAGCAAAAAATGTATGTCATTCACAATTCTGCAAGATTACATATTATTTGCTTATAGTTTTTTTCAAAAAATTTTATCAGTAGCGTAAATAATAATGCTTCACCAAAATATGTCAGCAGCCATCTTTAGTAAGTACTGAAGTTAAATCTTGATGAAATCAACTTGTAGCTTCTCAACTATTTTTGGGTTTAAAAATAAAAATGAAGTATTTTTGTGGATTTACGTTTTTCATATTATTTGTTATAAAAGATTTTGATTTCATTCGTTGCAGAAGAGATATTTTTTTGGATATAATTTCAAGAACTTGTTATAATGTTATACTGCAAGGGACATATTACGAAGAAATCGTTGCTTATAATATTGGATGGTTCTTGCAATTAGGCAATGATCATGAAATACTTTGGCAATTATCTTGGAAAATTAATAGATATGGTATAACCAATTTTCCCGGTCCGTATTTTAATTTGTTTACAATAGCACTCGTACAAACACCTCAAAATAGTAGCGGCATAGATCCTATCATTACAACTATCTCGTTTGATTACCCGAAAGATGGGTCCAGCTTACAGCTTTTATTTGGCGCCACCGGAGGTCAAATTTTATCTGAAAAATATGGAAAACCAAATTGCTCGATTCCAGCGGGGGAAAATATAACTTGTTCTACTCCGTCGTGCAGTTGCGACGAAACAGTAGCCAGAACTTGCCCTTACAATCCCAATGTTAAACAGCAGGGAAATTGTTCCATCATAGACTTGCATTCAACTTCGGCAAGCTTTGCATTTTTTGGACAATGTCCAAGCATTATGTGCAACGTACCACCTGATATTGATGCAAACCTTAGATTGGTCAATAGTGGCATAATGAGCTTAAAACTTGATGAAATTGTTTTATATGTTTGCAAAAAAGAGTTAGGTTACGTCCCAGACCAGATAGCTTACAAATGCACCCAAAACCAAAACTTAGTCAAAGTCAACCCATCAGTTGATTGTGAATTGCTTACTTGCGACGTTTCATCATTTACAACTAATATAATCAAACTTGTTGACCCCACTATTCGGACAGTTAAATACCGAGAAGTTGTTACTTTCAAGTGCGCCAGAACAAAAGGTTATCTTGGGGAGGACGCCGATTACAAATGCTTTGACGATAGTATGTTCGTCCCGACGATGGACCCCATCAACTGCACACTGGTCACGTGTCCACTGTCTTCAGTAACAAATAATGCAATTGTACCAGTAAACCCAAATAAACAAACCTATAATTTTAATGAAACAGCTCTGTTCAAATGCCTGACGGACGATGGCTTTGTACGACAAAACATACCATTCACTTGCTGGCTAAACGGGAGGTTAACCCCTGACATTAGGATTGACTGCGTCGTACCAAGCTGTGTCGTGTCTTCAGTACGAGACCCAAGAATCGAACCAGTCAATACTACTTCTAGCACAGTTCAATATGGCACTATAGTAAAGTACGGGTGTGACCGATTAGAAGGCTTCATTGGATCTCACAGCTACTATCGGTGCTCATTCAATGGAATAATGCGTTTGATTGGAAACAGTTCTTCTTGCGTAAAAATCCAATGTGAAATTTCTACTGTTAAAAACAAAACAATTATTCCAGCCATTCCAGGTCTCACTACAGTAGATCTGAACCAAGTGATTACTTTTGAATGCGATAGAAGTAAAAGTTATGTAGGCCCCAATGTCAATTTTCAATGTATGGAAAATGGAAATCTTGAATTGATCAGCAATCGAATTTTTTGTGAAAATGAAGAAATCAGGAAAGAAACACTTGTATTTCCTTGGATGGAAATAATTTTAGGTCTGCTTCTGTTTTTCCTCATTATTCTAATGGCACTTTTCCTTTTGAAAAGAAAAGAAAACCTTCTTAATAAGAGGATTGAAATCGAAAAATTGTCAGAAAAGGGAAGTGAGATTTACACCTTTGAAAGTTAAATATTTAACAGTTTTCGTATGTATGGGGCTTTAAACCATATGTTCAACTTTTTACGAAATTTGACAAACTTCTATTCATTTATTTGAAGATTATGATGTTGTTGGTGTTTTATATCTTGCAGTTTGTGGCAAGAATAATTTAAGTTAGTTATTTGAAGAATCGAGTTTGTTTTACCTCACTTAAAAAACACCAAAAGAATCCAAATAAAGTTTAAACACAATAAAAGCAGATTTCGAAAAAAGCAGAAAGATAGGTAAAGTATCGCATTTGTCATAAATAAAAGTCAATTTTATGAATTAAATACTAGAAGGTAGAATAATCAAAGCAACATACGGCAAAATTGTAGCAAAATCAACCAATCATAGTATTTAAAAAAGAATCCCCAATTCGCTAGTCAGATGCTCAATGAATTTAATTATTTTAGAGCCTTTAAACCAATGGTCCCCAAACTTTTTGAGCCGGGGGCCGGATGTAGATTTTTTGGGCCCCCTCGGGCCAAAGTGAGAGAAAAAAAAAAGTGTTCACTTTGATTCGAGCTCCAATTTTGCTATTTTTTCCCAAAATTGTAGTGATCTCTAAAAAAAAAAAATAAGAAAAAAAGGTCTTCATTTCGATTCGAAATCTAATTTCGCTATTTTTCCCCAAAATCTTGGTGTGTTCTTCAATGGAAAGAACAAGGTAAAAGCATGAAACTGGGATGTTTCCGATATAATTCTATCCAACTGTGACTCAAAGTGAGTGTATATGTTTTTTAAAAAGAGCTCCGCGGGCCGTAGTTTGGTGACCACTGCTTTAAATCAACCCAATAGTGTGTAGAAAACTAAAATATAACCATTTTCAGCCCGGCGAAAGGTTTTTTTACTTAATTTAAAAAAAACACGTGGTATTACAGTAATGACTTTTTTTGTATTTAACTAAATTTGTGGTTCAAATTCTATTTCTTATGGAGGTAAATTCAAAGATATTACATTAAAATTAAAAAAAAAAAAACTCATCACTTTTATTACTGAAGCGATTGCGGCCCAGCTATGGGTAAAAAGTTGGGCTTCCATAATTTGAGACAACTGAATCACAAATTGTTGACGAAAAAATATTACGGCAAGAACAAATTTTTTTAAACTCCAGTATTGATTGTTTAACTGTACTGTCAAACGCATTTTTAAAAGATTTTTTTTGACACCAAAAAACTTTTCCAAAATACTAAGGTCAGACAATGCATGGCTTTTGGGCATTTTTTGTGTTTTTTCTCACATTCTATAGATCATTTTTGCCGAACAAAATTTTTCAGATTTGATTATGTTGCAACTATTTCAGTTTTTTTATATTATTGCGTCTGGCAGCACTTTTTTAGCGATTGGTCACACAAAAAGTTAGATCGAAAGCTAGTTGCACTTGATGCCTTTTTCGTAAATATTTTTGCTTGTTATATATTAATACTAATAATGCTAAGATATAATGTTGGTACTCACGCAAAGATCACTAATTTTTAGAGACAAAAATCATGAAATCCGAGACCGATTCAAAGTGAATAACTTTTTTCAGCTACGGTACCACTGGAAAAAAATTTTTCCACTAAGCATAATTGATTGTGGTTGTATGGCCTCTTTCCCTTTCAAAAATTCTCGGTACGCCACTGCTTCAAAATAATTGATTTTTTCAGTTTTCGGTTCCACTAACTTTTATGCAATATTGTTCTTAAATAATAAATCAAACTGTTCCAAGATTAAAATACATGCTTTGCCTTTTCGCTTATTTTTCTTCCACCAAATTTTCTCATGGCGATACATGAACAAAGTGTGAACCTAGTACTTTGCTTCCGATGAGTTCACCGGTTAATGTAATAGATCACAGACTGCTGCAGACTCAATCTCTAGGTTCAAACGAGGTTAAAAGCCACTGTCTGTAGCTACAAAGCCGGGGGAAGGGGACAACTGCTCCCCCTTAAAAATTGTGGACTCGATTAAAAGCGATGACTTTATTTTAAAGATTACAACGTTTTTAGGACAAAAATAAAATTCTGAAAACTAATCAAGAGACAAATTTTGTAAACGGTGTCTTTTTGAAAAATAAAGTGCTATTTTTTTAACTCCCCCTCCCCCGAAAAAAATCCGGCGCCCCTGAGCTAAGTATTTTTTAGGTCAGCGTTATTTTTTTGAGCAAGGCTGTTTACGGTTTTATATGGTTGGTCGAGGCCAAAGCGATTCGTTCAGGAAACTGAGAAAAGTCACAAAGTCTGGACTGTTTTTCACGGCGAGGTTGATTTTCGGGTATTTGGTTCGTGAAGTTGTAAGGTTTCAAACTACGTAGCAGAGAAACCTCTATCTGCATTATCCAACTTCTTTAAAATTTAATGAAAGCTCCATTTTTCTGTTATTAGATTTGTTTTCCTTCAATTAAAATATTAGTTTCATCGCGGTCTAGGGGTTAAGACCACCGTGGTTAATGGCAAATGTGATCGACACGGAAAACGCTTTACAACATTATTCTCTGTTTGACTGTCTCAGCGAGCAGCTTTAAATTTGGATTATATTTTTTAATAAAAACTAAAAAAAACAAGTATAAAATTTCAGCTGGACAAGAATATCTTCGCATCTCCGAAAGCAGATCAAGGTAATCGCTTGACAGTTGCTGCTACGGCGACTGCAACTCAGGTATAGTGATAAAAAAATTTAAAAATTTTGAAAAATCAAAAATAAAAGCGAATAGCAAAAGGCACTTTAAAAGTCAGTGCACTAAAAAAATGAAAAATCTTTTTTGAAAATGCCTTTGCTTGAATTTGAGTCGACTTTAAAAAGTTTAACCAAATATATTTGCAATCAAAAATTACTTAAAACAAATAATCCATTTTGTATATTGTTTAAAAACAATAAGCGAACTAATCCTGAAATAATCCGCAACGTGGTCGAGTGGTTAAAAGCGCCGTGATAGTGATGGACACAGTCTCGGTTCAAACCCACTCGTGCCATTCTGTGGCGTCCTTGAGAAAAACACTTGACGGCAAATTCCCCTGCTTGGCGGTCTTGGCAAGCAATTCTAAATTTCATTCATATCTCTATAAAGCTAAAAAACTAAAATAAAAATTTGAAGAGGACAGCAATATCTTGGCATTTCAGAAAGCAGGTGGGGCAATTACTTGACAGTTGCTTTATGTATAACGTCCTCGATACTTTTCTGCGAGTTAGGAGGAAAAATATAGAGATGAAATGTAATAAATAGTTATCAGCATCTATACTTAACAGAAGCATCTTGAATGTATATGTTTTATTTTATTTATTCAGGTTTTTCTTCGCAATAATGTTGATAGGTTTCCGAATTGTCATTGACACTGTGACTACGAATAAGGAGACAAAAAGCAACTTACGTTATGACGCGCACAGCGGCAATAGTGCTTGATCTTATATTTTTAGAAGTGAAATAGCGTCTCGACGCCTGTTTTACTTTGCTATTTTGAGTAAACAAACGTGAGAAAATTGCATATCTAAACTTTACTGATGCGCTCTGTCAAACATTGTCCGGCGATAACTTTTTTAGGGGAGTACTTGACTATATACAATTCTACAAAGTCGCCAAACTGCAGTTACAATCAATGTTCATTGCAATTAGAATCAAGAGTGAAGATTATTTTTTCAATTGACCAGAGTACAGGTCTTTTGTTTGAATAAGGATAACATCTATTGTGAAGAAATAAATAGCAAACGTTGAATGAGGTTTTTTTCTATCTTTTCGTACACCGAATAGCTTCTTCATTTATTATTTGTATCACTGCTAATTATTCCTAAGTCTTTGTTGTTCATTTTAAAAATTTCACTCTTTAGAAGAGCTTCTGTAAAAATACACAATAGCATGTGTTTTTTTTTTAGTCAAAGTTTCTCTTAAACAGGCGCCCAATTTGTAGCCCTGCCTAGGTTTCGCCAGGTTTTCTTTTCTGAAATGACGTGAACTAGAGAAGGTAATCGTGTTTTCGAAGAATTTTATATTATGCTAAGTTAAGGTTTAAAAAAAATTTCTGCTTAAAAATTCTTTTATGCAAAGAAAGTCCGAAAACAATCTTTTTTTAAAAAATTGGCTACAGTGTTTTATTTGCTTGATCCAAAAATATTTTGAAAAGCCAGTATGGGTCATGGCTCCAAGTGTTCGGAGATCTCTGTTCCAAAATCTAACTTGAAGTTTTATTTCTTATTTATTATCCATTATGAGCACGACATGCACTATTTGTTGAAAACCAGTAAATTTACTTTATTAAATTTTCATCACTGGTTGCATAAAATAATAAAACATTAAAGCTGATAACCTAAATGGGACTTTACAGTAGGCATAATACATGGTTGGATTATTTAATAACTTATTCGATTTGAATGCATGTTGTTACGTACAGAAACTTTTGAAAAATTCCGTTACTTATTACGAAAGTTTTACATTGAAATAGATAACTGCAAGTTGTAACAAAGACAGTTTACTTTAAAGTCCACTTTAGGTTATCAGCTTTTTTAATGTTTTATTATTTTATATTTCAGTTTAAATTTTTATTTTGGCATAAACATAAACGTCGGCAGCGTGATCAAGTGGTAAAGTGCCGTGTTCATGATTAACATTGTCTCGGTTCAAAACCCGAGGGGGCCCATTTTGCTGTGTCTTTGGGAAACTCACTTAACGGCACTTTTTCCTGCTTGGTGGTCTTAGCAAGCAGTTCTAAATTACAGTCATATCTCAAATAAATTACAAGGGGACACCAATATATTGGCATCTCCAAAAGCAGGTCGGATTAATTGCTTGCCCTATGTAGTAATGCATCGCTTTCCTGCGAGTCAGGAGGATAAATATAGAGATAAAATAAAATAAATAACTTAAAACGTTAAGACAGCTTAATAATGGCTACAGTTAAACGATTGAGAGAGCGTCATTGATACAACTTCAGCTTGTTTCTTGTTTGCTCATCACGTATTGTATAAGATCGTATTTATTCGCGTTAAACGAACACCAAAGAGAAACTATGTCTCCAAATACTTCAAACACAGAAACATTATACAAATATAAATACATAGTCAATGGTAAATGCCAAGTGCACAAAACTTCATTGTGAAATCGGGGAGTCAAACAAAAGTTTAATGTTTTGCAAGACTGAGCTTCTAATAGCAAACACTTTCCGCAATTAAAAATTTTTAAGCTGATTGATAAAATAATAAGCTCAGCTGTTGAGATTGCACGTTCTTCATGCCTCAACACTTTCATAAGATATTGGTTCGGAGTTTGGGGTGCTCAGTTGAGGTTTGTAAATGTTGAAAACGTACCCGTAATTACATATTAATTGCTGGTTATACGGTGAATTGCAACAATGATTAAAGCTAATATGACTTTTTTAAAACAACACTTTTTTATGTGGCTTAATAACGTGAAAGATTAGTGTTGATCGGTAGTTTTATTTAATGCTAATTTGCAGTTTGGGTAGTGAGGCTTAAAAACTCTGAACTACAGTTCCAAAGCATTAAACAACATTTTTTAAAACAGATGAAGTAGCAACAATTCATAGTAATTCAATTTACAAACCCGTGCCAAACTGTAAAGTGAATATTTAACACAAGAAGCAACAAATATGTTGCGATTTAAGTGTCTTTGTTTGAAATTACAACAGCAAAGTTGATACGAGGTTGGAATTGCACTGTTCTTTTTCAATTAAGACAAAACCTTCTGATCACATCAATGGTTGCGAAGCCAGTTGATTAGAAGAATAATTGTTCGTGGTAGAAGGCCCGAGCATAGACGCCTGCCAAAAAACAAACTCCCATGTAAAGTCGTACGAAATAAACAAACCCAAAAAACACATAGTGTGGTGAGACTGTCACCAACTACCACGATAATCATATGGCAAACTACGTTAATCTAGATTCGAGATTGTCGCTTGGGCCAGTGGTTTTTGACCGAAGTCCATGAATATTTTAATTATTTTTGTTCATCATAATCATTATCATCTCTATATTTATCCCCCTAACTCGCGGGAAAGCGAGGGAGACGCTATACATGGGGCAAGCAATCACCTGTTTCCGGAGATTCCCAGATATTGCCTACCGGTTGAAATTTTCTACTTTGGTTTTTAATTAGAGATATGAATAAAATCTAGAACCTGCTTGTCAAGACAGTCAAGCAGTGAGAAAGTTTTTCTCAAGGATACAACAGAATAGGTTTTGAATACAGCACGATACAACAGAATGGCGCGAGTAGTTTTTCAACCGCCACCCTGTCGATCACAGTCACGACGCTCTCAACAACTCCGACTGTTGCCGGCATTCGAAACCAGGAATGTAGGGCTCGTAAACGTATGCGGCCCGCATCGGAAAAATTTTAAAATTTTGTTTTGGGTCGCGGATGCGTCATCAAACAAGACTAAAAAAAAGGCCTTCATCGTAAATCCGTCTCTGATTTTTTGATATTCGTCCCAAAAAGTAATGATTTCTAAAAAGTCTTCACTTTAAATCTGTCACTGATTTCTCGATATTCGTCCCCAAAAATGTAGTGATTTTGCCCAAACTTTTTAAGTTTGGTGGGTATTCTTCAAAAGACTTCGACTCTCGCATCATTCTACTTCGTCGGCATTTCGCTAACGAAAACTCTATTTATCTGTTAAGTTTGTATGTGCTTCACTACACTAAGTGATTCACTATACTAAGGTGTTTCTGACGAACCAATACACTTTTAGAACGTGGGACTCTCCTCATAATGTTCAAAATATTATCGGAATCTTTTGTTTTGACACATGACCCAGGAAATCAAAACAACAAATTGCATTCATTGCATTCGGAAAAACTTTTTAAAGAATGAAATTATTGTAGATTTGAGGGAAAATTTTTGTTCGATTTTGCGAGAATGTAAGCAAGCCGCGTAAGTCAACAAGGCTCCGTAATTAGCAAAAAGTTGCCAGGTATTGATATAGATTGATTTTAAACTGAGGAATGTATGGAAACACTATTTTATTTTTATAAGCAAAATAACTCATACCGGTATTCGAAATTTCAACGGCGCGTCTTAAATCTCTATGACGTCATAGAACGATAAACAATTGGTTATTGAGTTTTTTGAAACCGCAACTCATTGAAATCAAAAAATTTTAAAAATGAAACTGTTAAAAAATAATATAAATATAAAGATAGGGAGGAACAATATGTAGGGTGTCCACAAAGTCCTTAGACAATTTAAAAACTTTATTAATATTACTACTGAAGTTGGAAATCTCTGAAATGTTTAAATAATATAAAGTAAATAGTGAAGTTTTTATTCAAAGCATTAATAAATTTCTATGAGCCCTACATATTCGGTTGGAGTATAAGGTAAATGTCTGTTGTTATTGTCTTTTGATCAAAGAAAAATGGTCCAATAACTTTGTTACACAAAAGTCCGCACCACACATTAACCTTTGGGCTGTCACGTTCAATTTCCCTAGTAATGTATGGGTTTTCAGTTCCCCAAATTCTTGCATTATGTTTGTTAAGCTTTCCAGACACATGAACAGTTGCTTCATCACTAAAGCAAATGCGATTAAGAAAGTGACCATCCTCTTCGATTTTTTCCAAAATGTTAAGAGCAAATTCTTTTGTTTATTTAATTTCAATTATTTTATTTATCTAATTCATCCCTGAAATAAAAAAGTGATATTAGCAAAAACTTTAATAATAACTGATTAATATGCAAAAAAATTATTTTGATAAGACTTCTCAAAATTTTTCAAAGAATTTATAAAATTGTCTAAAGACTTTGTGGACACCTGTATTATTAGTAAGAAGGGGAAAAATAATCTATTGATCCAATTGAGAAACACATAGATTAGGAAATTATTATAAAACTATTTGAATTGGCAAAGTTTAGCTACTTCATCTTACCTGATATGGAGCCATCATTGACGAGGCAGAAGCATCTTGGTAATTCACATTCGCTGTTGAGGAAGCGTAACTGTAAAGAAAAGTAACGAGATAAAACGGAATGGTATAAATCATTTGAACAGGTTACAACGTTTTTTAAATAATTTTTTCCCATAAAAGCGTTAACATAATTTTGAAACACCATGTAAATTTATATTGATTGGCAACATTGAAATATATTTGCTTTAAACTTTCTTTTTTTACGACATAAAGAATAATAAAATAAAAATGAAAAAAAAGATTTAGCAAACACAAAAAAAGCCAAAATTATCTGGCACAAACAAAAACAAAATAATTTTTTATTAATTTACGCCTTCATTCAAAACATAAACCTTGATTTCAAATCAAATTTACCTCATCGCATCAGCTGCCGGGTGGTGAACAGAGGGGTAAGGTGTATCTGATAATTCAATGATTGTTGCAAATTAAAAATTATTAAAATTATTCAAAAGAACTCAATCAAACACTAAAATTATTGCCAAGACAATCAAGTTAAGACTTTTTTTCCAAAGGTTTGAAAAAAATTAAACCATTCGTTTGTCTTTGTTACGTCACAGTGCATCATGACGTTGCGGTAATCATCTCCGCAACAGTGCGAATAAATAGCGCAGATAGAAATGACGTAACAATGACGAATGGCTGGTAACAGTGGATCAGGTTGGTAGGGATTGGGAATTCGCCAAAGATTCGGGGCAAAAAAACAAAGAGCGATCAGCACTGTATCAATCGAGCAATCCATGTGGTTGCCGCTCTGTTCAGTGAAGTGATCTTCTTTTTACTTTTTAAAAGGGAATACAATTATTCTTTTGGTAAGAAAATATTCAAGCATGAATCTTCGCTCGTTCAATGTCCGGGATTAAAAAGTAAAGGCCCGTTTCCACTACGAGCGTGGAAAAGAGCATTCTTTCTCTTTTATTGATCTTCAATTGAAGCGAGCGGTTAAAATTGAAGCGAGCGCAAAAAAAAAGCAATAAAACAAACAAAGAATGCTTTTTTCCACGCTCGTAGTGAAAACGGGCCTTAAGAATCAAAATAAATTAAAAAATTAAGAAACTGATGTTGGGACTTAAATTCAAACAAAAAACACAAATTAGTAAGACGAATCAAGAAAATTAACAGTTACTTGATAAATTAAGACAAAAAAAAACACTAAAACTTGCCACCAAAAATTAACAAACAAACAAGAGCAAGTATCAATAGTGTCCTACTTTGGGGAACTCCTCCAGGTTGTTGTTGTTGTTGCTCCATCGGGGCCATGGCCGGGTTTCCTGCAGGTGGGCCATAGGAAGTCGTGGGAGGGGCTTGGAACATTGGGTTATATCCGGGACCAGGTTCATTTGCGGAAAGTCCCATTTGCTGAGGTACAGCGCCAGCTGGCGGCTGCTAAATTGAAAAATTATAAATTCTTATTTTAAAATAAAGCAGCAAAAACTGTGCATAATTTTCGGTGTACGCAAAAATTTCAAGAATGGTGTATTTAATGTATTTCATTGATTCTATCACTTTAATATATTATTAAACACATTTGAAAAGGCCATCAGGAGATTCTTCAAAAAACGGAGAAAATCATGGTATCCCAAGTACATTATAGATACATGCTTCACCACCATAGCAACAGAGAAGAGGAGATTGTGATAATTATTTAGGTCAATGAAGCAAAAGCTGCCTCCAGCACTCCTAGCAAAAGTGAACGCAGATATGCCTCACCACTGGCCACTGTTTAATACGTCAGAAGTGCAGAAAACTTGACAAACAATAAAAAACAGATTACTTTATAAACACATAAATATGACTACAACCACAAACCAATTCTAACTACTCTCATTGTTTTCTCCACTTGATAAGATATACGAATAATCTCCGTGGTGTCTTCTTCAATGATCAAAAATCGCTCAATGAAATACTGTGTGGTGTTTAACAGGAAAGCTAATGGGGTTGGTGGTGATTTACCCATTTCTGTGCTTGGGATAAAAGAGCAGATTACACCACGGAGCACCAACTATAAGGCCACACCCCACGAACATGACCGAAAAACAGAGGGAAAATGACTGAAGATGGCCAGCCGTAGAATGTCTAGTACAGGGCAGTGAAATTTCCTGCGGTTTAGAACTACAGTTGCTGCATGAAATAAACTCGGCTTGGTCAATCCTGAAGATATCAAACAAAAAGATTCTGTGCCCCTGACAGCGTTAGACCGGGGGTACAGCAGACAGAGTGACTTTCTCCGAAATTAGTGGTGGGGTTATGTACTAAAAAAGGCTGGGTTAGATACCAAGTCACCAACTATTGTAAAGCAATTTTTTTTTCTACTTAAAAACTACAAACCATAAAGTAGAATAATAAACGCACAAGTGAATTTTTTTATTTAACTTTCAATTTCACTTGGTTTCCGACCAATATAATTAACCAACCTGCTGGGGAAAGTATGAAGTGGGGTATTGAGAGTTTTGGGAATACCCGCCCCCCATCATGGGAATCTGACTAGAATGGGGCATTGTTGAATACCGTTGGACGGGATAAAGAGAAGTTTGCTTCATCAAACTGTGAAAACATTCACATGAATCAGTCATGAATCAATCACGAAAATCAGGAGGTCACGTGACAAGCACGGCAATGACGCGACGTCGTAAACGTTACCATCCAATTAATTCGAACTTCAATTTTTTGGCATTAAAAAAACAAAACAGAAGCAACTAGTCAGTTAAATCAAACAGCTTCTGCTGTTTCGACAGAACTATCTCGCAACACAGAGCATTAATATTTAAAGCTATTCAATTGAACAATGATTTTAGGCACTTGACATGGAACTGCAAAAAACTTCTTTTGAAAAGTCGTTTATGCAGTGCAGTCAAAATAATTTCAATTAAAATAATAAGAAACCGAAACAGTTAAAATTTTAAACTCTTGAATAGTTTATAACAAAACAGTTCGAGCGCAACAAAACACAGCTGACAGTTCGAAGCGTATCGAATCATTGCGCAAAGCACGTGACGCAACGTCACAATAACAAACACATGACTGTGACAGAAAAGTGACAGACAAAATGAACCATGATCATGTGACTAATAGGTACAGTTTCAAATGGCAGTTTAAATAGAAAAAGTCTAGTTGCTACAGTTTCGTATTTAATAGTACCAGATTTACGCAGTAAATACAGTATCTAGTTACAGTACAGCATAACTCACAATTACATAATGTACGAGTAAAACAAGCCTCGCTTATCGATTACAAGAGTAGCGACGAATTAAAACCTTTTAACACGAACATTGGCTGAGGCGAACTTATTGATTGTCGCGTTTCCACAACAAATACCAACAAAGTCATATTTTGATAACTGGCAAAACAAAAACAATTAGCTCCAACCAAATCCCAGAAATTAAAGAAGCAAAAATTAAAAAAAAGGCTTGAAAAGCTAACAACTATAAGGTTGGTTTTTAACTGAGCATGTAAAGTTAAAGCATACAAATAGTTAAAAAACCAACTAACAAACACAAAAAATACAAAAAACTACTAAACTGAACTGATGGAATGTGCTTTGGGGTCTCGTTCACTGTTCGCCGTTGCAAATCTCGCAGGATTTAGGGATTCCCCAAAATTTAAAAGGCAACCAACTAAGCTCGGCGAATAGTAAACAAGAACCGCTTTTTGTTTACATTAATTATGACAAATACTTAATAAGCCTATTTTCAACTTACTTGTCGTACATCTTTAATGAATCAAGTATTTTTTCATTAAGAACCGTAAGTTCTAAATGTTTTCTGTCTAAATCCTCCAATTGATTATCGATTAATTTACCCATTTGTAAACATGACTCTAAAATAAAGTAAAAAATAACTTATTGATTAAATTTTAGAGGTTGATCGATAACAATGAGAAATTTCCGGAAAATAGAAAAGTTAATAGATCAATGACAGAGTTAATTAGAAAAGGAAATTTAGTTGAAACAAATTTCCAGAACAATTTTTTGCAGTAAAGCTCAGTCTTGTAACGCGATATTCAATCGAAAACGTAAGAATTGAAGCGAAAAAGCTTTCATCATTTAAAAATCAAGATTGAATTGATAGTAACCTACGCGTATAATCTCTATTCGTACAAACTTTACAATTTGCTTTGAAAAGTGGCTCAACTTTAGATTTTAGAAAGAAAACAATTATAAATAGAAGAGAAACAAGCTTAACTATTATGTGAATAAAAAGTCATCACATAAATACCGTCATCATATAATAATGTCATGAAATAAAATCTTTAATAAAATTTGCATTTAACTAGATGCGAAAGTCTTCTCATAAGACTTTTGTTGGCTTATGACGAAGTAAAATATTCTTTTCACAGTACAAACCGAAGAAATGTGGTTTTTTGAAGCAAGATGGCTTAACAAAATATAAAATCTTATTTATAGTAGAACAATTAGATATTTCATAAAAACACGTAAATTCTAAACCAAAAAATGATTTGTTAAATGTCGTGATGTGGCCCTTTATTTAATCTTTTATAAATAGAGCTGAGATGATCGTCCACCTTCCAAGGGCCAAGTAACCCAAGGTTTATATTTCAAATTGATCTCTGATCAGTGAAATTGACACAAATTGAATAAATAAACACTTCTCATCAAAATATCTAACAAGATTTCGAGTTGCTAATAATTTTAGGTTCAAATATTTGAAGTCGGCGAGTGGTTAGAGCGTCGTGACTGTAATCAACACAGTCTCGGTTCAAAACCTACTCGCGCCATTCTGTTGTATCTTGGCAAAAACACTTGACGGTACTTCCCCCTGGCTTGATAGACTTGGCAAGTAGTTTTAAGTTTCAGCCATATTTTAAAAAACCAAAACACTAAAATAAAAAATTTCAACCGGACAGCAATATCTTGGCATCTCCGGAAGCAGGTCGTGGTAATTGCTTGACCTATCTATAGCGCCTCCGTCGCTTTCCTATCAGTTTTCCTCCTTATTTGAAAAGCACTGCAAGCAATCCCAAAAAAAGCGGACGGTCCCTCAAAGACTATTTAAAACCCCAAATATTGGTCGGCAGTGATTGAGGTGATCGTGCGTGACGTATAACGCGACACTCTTGATCCTGTCATTCCTCAACTTAAACAAATATACAATATTAGCCTTTTACCTTCGTCGCGAAGAAGTTCAGCAGAATCACTGGTGGTGGTTTCCGGGTCCGTGCTTTGCAAGGCTGCTAAGGTCCGGTCAATCAGGTCCTGGATTTGAAATTAATCATAAATTAGTGATGATGTTTTGTAAGTCAAGGGCAATTCGAAGACCAAGTGGTTTGAAGATCAAACCTCAGCTGAATGATCTCAAAGAATTTATTCAAAGGTCGTTTGAAATGCCTCGGGTTCAATTCCCCGCCTCGTCATTCTGCTCTATTTTTTGAGGGACACTTTGGGATACTTCGATCGGTTTTTTGGTCACAACAAGCAGCCCAAAGTGCGTCATTATATAAAGCCACAAGGCTAGATTCGATTGGACAGCAATAGCTTGGGTGTTTCAAAAATCAAGACGAAATAATTGCTCCGAGTTTTAACACATTTTTGTTGTTTTAAACGTTAAACGCAAACGGCGGATTTGATTCGATTCTCGGCAAGACGAGAATTCTGCTTCAGATTGATCGAGAGCAAGAAAATGAATGAAAACCTCACAAAGAATGAAATGTATCCGTGAATTAACATACCTCGTCAATCTGGAGTACCGGTTCGCTTTGAATTACTTCCTTAACTTCAAGAGTTTCGTTGAACTTGACACTTGTTTGTTTCTTCTCTACGATAGTCTCTTCTTTTTCTTCTGATAAGTCAGAAGTAACAAAGTTTGAAGGAAAAAGTCCAGAACCATTAACACCCTCTCCCTTCCACCAATTAGCATCACTACAAAAATAAAGTTTATCTACAAACGTCTTCGCAAAAATGGATGTGTTTGAAAAAAATTATAATTATCAGATGAAACTATATGATTAAAGAGAAATTTTTTCAAAGGTATTTTTTTGCCAAGATAATTTTTTTCCCAACTAGTTAATGAAGATTGACTATCCTTATTCGAAATGTTTTTCTGTTTTAGATGTGAAAATATGCTAGTGAGTTTTCAAGAAAAATAAGAGTTTTTTACTCAAATAATGGCAATAATAACAATAGCCTGTTAGTAATTAAACAGCCAACAATTCTACGAACAAACAAGTATGACAGCATGACAAAAAATTACCTGTCATCCAATATCGTTATGATGTCGCCAGTTTTAAAGGTAAGCTCATTATCTTCTGCCGCTTCAAAGTCATAAAGAGCTTTTACTTTTCTGCCTTGAGAAGGAGCGGCTGCGAACGACGACGCAGTAACTGACGCGGCAGTTCTACCGCTGTTTATTGAAGGGTACAGATTGGTGCTTGGACTGCTGTTTTGAGCGATGGAGGAGACAGGTAAGCTCTTTTTCTGTTTTTCTTCTTTTAATGATGCTTCGATGGCTGAACACAGCATAAGTGCTTACGGTTATGCAACGTATAGCGCAACGCACATTCGATCGCAATTAAACTAAAAAAGTTTTAGACTTCCCATAGACGACTTTAAATGTTATCGGGTTTTGAGCTAATTGAAAATTGATTGACAGCAATAATCAAATAAAAAATCCAGTAATTTAAAAAGAATTTTTGAAACCTTCTAAAAAATTAGAAATTAACAAGCCCAACATTTTTTGTCTTGAGCGCATATAAACGACTTTACTGACTAGTATCACTAAAAAAAACTATTCTTTCACATTAGAAAGATTAAGTAAAAGATTGAATGAAATGGATAATTTTAATTTTTACAAAAGTACAATGTATCTAAAACGTTCCCATTTTAACTAAAGCTTCACTTTTTTTTTATAACCAATAACCATACCAGTATGTAGTAACCCACGCAGCTTTTATTCTTATACAGCCTCTCAGCTGACCAGCAAGTGATGGTGCAGCGCAACATATACAGGTCTATATATAATGAGTAATGGCGGAAAGTTACTTTAATTAACTATATAGACTTAGAAAATGATTACTTGAATCACTCGTAGCGTAATAGATTTACTATATATTTAAAACAAAATATTTTATTTTTAAATAAGCCGAAAAAACAAATTAAAGACATAACACCTGAAAAATCTGACAATATTTTATCAGTCTTCAAAGTGATTACAACGGGCCACTAAGATTTAAAAACCAACCTTTTGCAATATCCTCGGCCTCCTGAAGACTGGACACTGCATCCGGATTTGAACTGGTTTCAGCCGGTTTCTTTGAAGGAGTATCATCTTCAGTTTCAGGAAAGTCCATTCCTTCACCACGTAGTTCGTAATAAAACGAAACAAATCGCCTGAACGTACAGACGCAGAAGGTAATGTTCTAGCTCAACCGTGAAGATTAAAAGCATGAAGGCTTGCGTATAACGCCTCGTTCATACTTGAACGCATTTGTTTGTAATCACAGGAATAAGAATAAAAGAAACATTTAAATGAATTTAGTGCTTACCCAATAATTGTATAGAAATTTAATTTTGCACACGAGACTCCCGGTAACTCTGCCTAGGTAATTTCTTGCAATAAACAGTCGAATTTTGAAATTCCACAATTTCTCATTCAAGGCGCCCGTTGCCACTACGAGCGTTGGCGGGATTACTTTTTTGTTTAAGAACGCTCAAGCGTAAAAATAAACAAACAAAGAATAATCTCACCAACGCTCACAATGGAAATAGGCGTTATGCTTTTTGTAACGACAATCGAGACACTTGAGCTTGAGAACAAAGTTTCTGAAAGCTTTTGCTCCTGCATAATTTTACCACACACAAACGAAGTCTTGCATGTCTTGTATGTTATATATACTGTTTGTTTGTTTGAAAAGAAGGCCTCCCATTCTTTTTAAAAATATATCCCTGGCTTGAGTAATAATAAAAAAAAGTGCGATTTTAGTGTGTGCCGAATTCTCGTTTGCTTAAGGCCCGTTTCCACTACGAGCGTGGAAAAGAGCATTCTTTGTTTGTTCTATTGATTTTTTTTTGCGCTCGCTTCAATTTTAACCGCTCGCTTCAATCGAAGATCAATAAAAGAAACAAAGAATGCTCTTTTCCACGCTCGCAGTGGAAACGGGCCTTTATTCTTCGCGAATCTTGACAACCCAACTAACATTGTCAGCAACATTACAAAAAAATATCCAAATAAGACATCTTAGCATCTCCAAAAACAGGTCTGAATAATTGGCTGAGATTTGGACTTAAGAGAATGGAGTATTGAAGCCTTATCAAGAGAAGGAGGTCTTAAATCTTTGAGCTGGTTGATGATAAACATAAATGATACTAGGATTGAATTTTTAAGAAAATCATAAACTTGTTTTCAAGTTGATTAATATTGAGCAAATCTTTAGCTTGTGAACATTGATTGCAAAAATTAGCAATTCAATTCTTTTTTAATCAAACAATTTTTAAAAATAGAGAAGCTATTTATGAAAATTTCAACATAAACTAAAATGCTGTAATTGGAAGTAAAAACTCTAATTGAATATAGTTTAATCAAAAAATTAAAGTGATACTGCAATGCACGGTAAATTGTTTAAGATCTTCTTTCATTGCAAACTAATTTGTTTAAAGCAAAACTTGATGTTGATAAATTCCTTTTCAAAGAAAGGTGTTTTTGTTTACAAAGAAATGTCCTAGGGCCATGTCAGGACAGAGATTGTTAAGTACTTTAAAAAAAAGTTTCTCATGTTTGCTTTTGCACATTTACTTATTGGAGTATTAACTAAACAATTTTTTACTCAAAATATTCACTTAACTGTGTAGTGTCCAAGGAATTTTTGATGCAGAAATAAAATCAATGTGAACATAATTAAAATTAAAGTAATAGTTTATCAAGCTGCAACTGGTTATTTGCATTTTTTTATTGCTTTGACTAAACACAGTAAACAATTAAAAGTTTTGAGCTGGTGGATAAGGATTTATTATCTTTGTATTTATTTACTTGGCAGAGTTTTAGAACTTTCAGTGTAGTTTATAATTTTAAATAAAATCAAGTAAACTTAAAAATTTAAAAAGGAAACTATTTCAGCAAATAATAATCATAAATATTTTAGAATTAACTAAAAACTACTTATCAATCTTTAATTTCTAGGTTAAGAACAAACAGACAAAAATCTTATCTTGAATTTGCTTTGTGTGCGATTATGAACATTACAATTAAATAGCCTACAAATGGTTTATTGGGTCACTTTACAGAAAAGAGTAAGTTCACCAAAATTTCCATTGAGCGACATGGGCAAACAAAAGTTAAAACCAGCAGTCAAATTTTTAATTAGGTTTTATACAGTCAATAACAAAATAATGATAAAGTTTTAACATGAACTAATTGCTAGACAATCTATTGCAGCTGACAAAACACAAAAAGTTTGTAGGATTATAGTATTAATAAAGAGATAATTTTGAGAAAATATTGACAAGGCATATCTAGATAGCATAGAACTGTTAGGTCAAATCTGTCAGTGTCTCTCTACATTTAAGCCATCACTCATCCCATTTCAATATATGCAAACATCATATGGCACTCTATTATAACAAATACCAACATCAAGAAACTGCAAACTACTATATTTATTCAAATATAATGTGCATTCGTGTATAACGCGCACCTCCTAATTTTCAATTAAAAATCAGTATAAACTTTTTGTATAAATTAACTTGCCCAGCCCTCGTATATAATGTGCACCCAGACTTTGAGTTTTTATTTTGGTAGAAAATTTTGCGCGTTATACTCGAATAAATACGGTATTTAGAACACAGCTTGTGCATTGTCACTGGCTGCACATGAGACACAAACACTCAACATTTACATAATGAAACCAGTGTCCTTCCAATGGGCACTCATCTTAAGCTTCATGTTATTCAACCGAGACAACTGACTCAAACACAAACACACCTTTTACATGATTTCAATTCACATTTAAACCCAATCAGAAACATAAAAGCCACAATCAATGATCACACTAACATCATCATTTTTGATCCAGAAGTAACACCTAAGAAATATAGAAAAAAACTTAAGTACATTCATACAACCATCACCTCATAATACTTTTGTTTCAGAAAAATAACAAAGTTACTAACATCACACCACACCCTATGACAGTGGTTGGTAAACCCCTTTGCTTCTTTGAAATTAACGGGAGCCCCACTCATTTTTAAAACAAAGAAAATTCAGAAAATGTGGGACAAAACTTAAACAAATAAAAATGTCAATCATAAATTGTCAGCAAACTTGGGAATATTTTAACTAGTCATGAGTCAGTAAATTTTACAAAAAAATAGTCTGATATATTAAAACTGATTATACCACAAAAGAGTTAGTGCAAAACATCTAGTCCAAAAGAGCTATTTCAACAATAAAGGTGCTAACCTCAAACCCTAATGAGTTTTGAAATTCTCTATTGTAATTGTAAACCTAATGTTACCTCAAACTCTTTCATGGGCCCCAGATCTTTTGAACTAGCTTTTTTGTGACTAACTCTTATGAAGGGACAGAATTGAAACTATAAGACTTTATGTAGACTCCGGAAAAATGGTGATAAACCCCCCAGGGGCCTGTAGATCCCTGTTTGAAAATTATTTACCTATGACGTGTATTCATCAGTCATTTATCAAAACAATCAGAACAAGTTGGCAATGTGGTCAAGTGGTTAGAGTGCCTTGATTGTGATTGACATGGTCTCAGTTCAAAACCTAATTGTGCAATTCTGTTGTATCCTTGGGAAAGACACTTTACGGCACTTTCCCCTGCTTGGTGGTCTTGGCAAGCAGTTCTAAATTTCAGCCATATCTTTATAGAACTAAAAAGACAAAAAATTTCAACCATATCTTGGCATCTCCAGAAGCAGGTCAGAGTAATTGCTTGGTCTATGTATTAGCACCTCCATTGCTTTCCTGCAAGTCAGGAGAATAAATATAAAGATAAAAATAATACTAAAATAAAACATTACCATATTATACTGTGTGCATACAAAATTCACTCAACTCAGAGCCAACAAATCACCAATCTTGCAAAGTTATCTACACAAGTAAACTTTGATACTTTTACACCACAACGCCCACTATGCTTGACACACATGACACTAATTACCTCTTTAACTGTAGTCAAGTACCAACACAACACCACCATTCTGTAGAAAAAACCTTTAAAGCAGCAGAGGATATCCAAGAGTATGAGTCTAGATTGACTTTTTTAAAGAGTTAAAGGACGACTTCTTCAAGACTTCTTTGGAAATTGGGCAAAAACAACAACAACAGCAACAATGTTATCAGCATGACTACACAGATTAACAAATTAAGATAAGTTACAAGAACTGGCTAACTCAAACCATTTTCTTTTACTAAAAGTCATACTCTAGTCTAGTGATGGGTAAATAGCGACCTCAGTTAGAAAAGCACTAGTCTGCACATAAAGTGATAGAGCTTAATTGTTATATGATGCATGGAAAAAGGGCATGCATAAAAATTTGTCATAAGGGGTGACATAACTTAAAAATTGCCTAAACCAGCATCATACAATATGTTCACGTAGGAGTGTTGCTTTAAGAATAATAATAAGAATATGATAAATAAAAAATTGCTCACGATAATTGAGTATCTTCTTTAAATTCTTCTGCCCATTTTCTAATAAAATACCTCAATCTTCTTGTAACAGTTGGATTCCTGTATCGATTCAAAAACTCTCTAATACCACCAGTGAAAGCCTATTTAAAATAGATTGCATTTGAACAAATCAAGTTTAAGAAATTGAATATTTTTTTACACTAGTATATATATGAATGAAAGTAAACAATAAATAAACACTTTTAGTCAAAATAAAACCTTACTTGGCAAAATAGCAATTTTACTGCCTCAGCATTTTTTCTTTAGGATTTTTTTAGTATTAGAGTGAGGGTTCAAATTAGTTTAAACCTAAACTAAAATTCCTTTTATTTTATGACATTTATTACAACTGAGCTTCATCAATAATAGCAATTATTTTTTTCAATTGAATGAAAAATTATATATAAATTGAAAAATCTAGTTTTGCCAGAATTTACTAAATACTATAACGATAGTTCTTAAAATGGATGATATTAACACTCAAGAGTCTATTGGACCATCCAAAGGGTCAAAGGAAGGTTAATGAATAACTGCTGAGGTTTACTGAAGCAATAAAATTGCCAATTCAAGATTATCACCAATTAAGCTACATAGGCACATTCTTCATATTAATGAGGTTGAAAGTACAAGGGTCAGTCAAAAAGTAATGAGCCCTGTTAACTTTAACCGCTTTAACCTTCATATTTTTTCTAGAAATTTTAAGGGTGTTTAGTAAATTTACTGCTTTAAAGATAAATTGTAAAAAAAATTGTTTCAACGTGTCCACTTTTGGTATTGTGTTTTGGAAATGACGTCATCACTGGATGTCCGTCAGAAGCAGAGAGCTGTGATTGAATTTCTTGTTTCGGAAGGGGAGCCACCAAAACAAATTTTCGAAAGATTGGTAAATGTTTATGGAGATGCTTCATTAGCCTACAGCACTGTGAAAAAGTGGGTATCCAGGATTAAACACGAAGAAGATGATCCAAGTTTGAGTAGCCTCCAGGACAGACCAAGAAGTGGAAGACCATCTTCTGCAGTCAATCCTGGAAACAATGATAAGGTTGAGAAATTGATTAGAGATGATCGCAGAATCACTATTGATGACATTGCTGAACGTGTTGGAGTTAGCCATGGAAGTGCTGTGAATATTGTTAATGAGCTAGGCTTTGCAAAGGTTTGCGCCAGATGGGTTCCGAGGCAACTTTTGGATTTTCACAAGCAAGCCCGTTTTGAAGCTTGTTCGGAGCTTATTGAGTGTCACAGAAGTGACAAAACTTTACGTATAGTGACAGGAGATGAAACCTGGGTTCATCACTATGAACCTCTGTCGAAAAGATCATCCATGGAATGGCATCACCCCATGTCCCCAAGAGCCAAGAAATTCAAAAGTCAACGTTCAGCTGGAAAAATTATGGCGACTGTGTTTTGGGACATTGAAGGAGTGATATTGGTAGATTTTATGCCTAAAGGTACTACCATCAACTCAGATGCTTACATTGACACTTTACGCAAACTGAAAGCGAAACTGAGAAGAGTACGACCTCACCTGGACATGTCTAAGGTCTTGCTGCAACACGATAACGCCAAGCCCCATACCAGTCTCAAAACTCGTAAAGTGATTGCTTCTTTTGGATGGACGACAGTAACCCATCCCCCATACTCACCTGACCTGGCACCATCTGACTATCATCTTTTTGGACCATTGAAAGAAGGAGTTAGGGGGCAGCAACTTAACTAGTGATCAAGAAGTCAAGCACGCTGTAAGAAACTGGTTAAAAATGCAGCCTGCTGACTTTTACAAGGCTGGCATAGTGTCCCTTGTTCATCGATGGACAGTTGGAATTGAAAAGTGTGGAGATTACATTGAAAAGTAGAACTGAGATCTCCTATCCCTGGGCTTTCTTTTGATGTATGACTTTTGATTTTATTGCAACAAATATGGCCAGGAGAGACTTGGGCTCATTATTTTTTGACTGACCCTCGTAGAAAAAATGGTGTGCTGCATTGACAGTTATTAATTTTATGTTATGCTTACATCTGTAGTTGTAAGTATATTTTTAAGCTAAATATTATTTTTTTATGTATTTCTCATAAAAACATCTTGGATTTATTTTAACATTTTTTTTCTTGTATTTATAGCTGTTAGACTTGGAAAACAATATATAATTAAAGATAGACATGCAAAAAAAATTGAGAAACTTTTGGTCTAAGCATCAATTCAATTTCTAGCAATTCTGCTACTTCAATTGAATAGTTTGATTAAGCGAAAACAAAAGTGCAAAAATAAAATTGTTCAAATTCAAAGTTTTGATAATTACAAATATCCATAATGCCATAATAAGTTTAATAAATTGAAGCTTATTTGGTAAATCATTTATATCATGACACTGCAACTATTAAACTAAATAACATATTGTGCTATAAGAGTTTTGCATCAAAAAATATATCAAAAACTTTTAAAATTAAATAGCTCAAAGATTAAAAAAAAAAAAAGATTAAAGTAGAGTCATTTCATAACAATACAAATCAATGAAATATCTAGATTTCAAAATAAAATAATTTAAACATGCACCAGGCTCCAAAAATTTGAAGTCCAACAAAATTTAAAATCTTGTGGTAAGTTGCCAGGGATGAAATTAAGAAAGTAAGAGTTAAAACTTTAGCTAATTTTAGAGTAAATAAAGAAGAATCATGCCAAAAATACCATTAACAATATTTGCTACTACAGCTGGGAATTTTTGCAGAAAAGTATAATGATGTAAACAAATCAACTTCAAAGAAATCTTGTTACTGTTTATTTTTGTTTGAAATCTCAAAATCATGTATTCAATTTTAGTTTTGTAAAATGAAGAAAGCAATAATCCATTTTCTAAACAACAATTTCTACAACTACCACTTTTACTAACCAATCTAATTAAGCTTTAATTCATCATAAACAGTTGAAGCACTAGTTTAACCTGTATTTTAGTTTAAAACAACTAGCATCAATCACATTTTTATCTGAAAATAAAACTAGCTTACTCTTGAGAGAAAAATTGTCCTTCCTAATTTGATCATAAAAAACTATCCTTAACTTAAACTTATTATTACTAAATTGATGCAATAACATGAAATTCTTTTCTTCATTTGAAGATCTTATTTTTTTTCTTAAGGATCCAAATTTGATAAATTACTGGGAACAACGGACCATGTTTACAGCTGTCAGACCATAAAACCCAACTGATAATAATCAAGGATGAATTTACACATGGTCAGCAGTTTGTTCCTGTGCACCATACTCACAAATCATATTGAGAACCTTACTTCATCTGTACATTGTTCAGTAGAAGAGGCCAATGCCAGTTCAAAGACAGTTAAGCTGGCCCAGGCAGATCTGGAAAACCACATGTCCAGTGCTGAGGCACTACTGTCTGCAATCAAAGCATGAAGTTTGGAAGAGCTTTTATGTCACTACATGTTTCCTTTGAAGTCTGCTTATTGTGCTGCACCACTTCCTGTCTGACCTAAGTAGGCCAGCAACTTCAATGCAGTAGGTACAATTGAGTGTCTTAATCTGAGCTGCTGGTATCCTCTGTTGAGAAGATAAAAGAGTGATGAAGATATGTGAACTTCAGTGCATGACAGCCTAGAGACAATGTGGCTCTCTCACATTAAGCTCTGATAGTTGGAGGCCTGTTGTGGTGATTTCTTAAACTGCCATCACTCTGTTCAATATTTCTATTTAGAATATTGAAAGGTGCTTCTATTTCACTAAGCTTTAACAATAAACAGTATTTTTATTTCAATCTTTAAAATATGTAAAATAATATTCAAATTTCAAAATGTTTGGTGCAGTAGAAATGGCTTTTGTATTTATTTTCATCCACAGTGCCACAATCATTAGCATTATAGCAGATAAAAAAAATTATTGAAGTTAAATCAAAATTATTTATTTTTCCACTGAATTGGCTTATTGACAAATTTTTGTGGCAGAATAGTGACATACCCAGTTAAAATGCACATTTTTGTTTGGTCCTCAGACAAAATTAAATTTGAGACCTTTGATTTAGAACTTGCTGTTTTGACCATTGCTGATGGTGATGGTAAGACTGCAGTCTGAAACAAGCTCTATAATTAAAAAACCAAGTGCCACCTGGCAGTAAACACAAATGCTTGCAGGTGAGGCCACAGTGTTATGGACAGCTGTTTAGCCAGGAAAGTAACTTGATTTACAGTTCATCCCTTGCATGAAAACCCAGATTGTTTCCAAGGAAGCAGCAGATCTACAAAAGGTTTGATATTGGCATTAAATCAATCTCTCCAAAATCTTGAAAAAGATGGAAAAAAGAGAAATAAGTCCTCTGGTGGCTTAATGAGTTTTGTAATGACAACTGCTAATACTCTTATCTGAGATTTTCGAAGCTTGAATAAGTGTATACAGAAAGATAAACATTTCTAGCCCAGACTGAACAGAAAAATATAGTTTAAAGACTGAGAGAAACTTGAAATTGATGAAATATGTAAAAGCAATAACAATTGTATATTCTTTCACTTAAACTGAATACATTTAACACTATTGGTGTAAATATTGTTTTTGGTTGCATTTTTACTTTTATTTTGATACACAGTCGCTCACAAAAGCTTATGTTATTACGAAAAAACAAAATCATCTTGAGTCAATTTTTTTCATTTTCAAAGCTATGTAAGTATTAAGTGGTAGAACTTGTAGATGCTTGCTCTATTGAGCATTCAAAACAAAAACTTTTCTTATGCTATGGAGCAGCATTTTTCAACTTGGGTTTCCTGAAATCCTAGGCTTACTAAAGGTTCTGCAAGAAAAATTGAGATAGACTACTGCACTTTTTATTTTTTAATTAATTTCTTATATGTAATACAACTAAACATACACAACATATTATTGTTTATTGTAATAACGTAATAAAACGTTACCCTGTCTAACCTATTGTGTTGTCAAAAAGCATAACAATCATTGGGAATATGTCTTTATCTAAGAAACAAAAAGGGAAAAAGCCATGATAATTATTGAAATAAATCAGAAAACAAAAAGATGTGCACTAAAATTGTCTGGGTTTTTATTAATTCAGTCAACTTCAGTTTTTTTCTTTTTCTTTTCTCATTGATATAAAATATCTGTATCCAGCCAGTGTAACACTCCCATCATAAGTCAATGCCCACACAGCAGACGAGATCTGTAAGTGACGGATTTATGTATTAAGTGCAGGAGTTCCATAAGAAATGTAATTTATTTTAAGGGTTAAAAGATTGAGAAACACTGCTGTAGAATTATCTTTGAACTAAAAATATAAAGACTAAAGAAACGCTTTGAAATAGATAGCACACTATATCAAGTTAAATTGTGGCAGTTGACATTTTAAACTCAACAAAATTTATAACTATTTTAAAGTTATAAAAATAAGGACCACTTATAGACAAAAAGTTTTTTTTGCTTTTCTTAATTATCTTGATTATTACTTTGGGAAGTTTTAAATTGTTTGGAAATTTTTTTTCAAAAACTTCAAAATGGCCAATAACTGCTGCAATAATTAATTTAAAAATAATATACTTTTTGAATTTGGCACCCTAAAAAATGATAACATTATTTTTATCAAGAAATTAAGCAGTAAAAAAAATTTATTGAGTAAAATGTGCCACCTAGTGATGTAAAAATTTCAAAAGACTGTATCTAGTTGAAAATGCTTGTCTCGTTTAAAATAATTTTTTTGTTTGGTTATACATTAAAAATATCAATATATCACAGATGAAGCAAAAAGTGGTAGCCCTTGGTTGCATATTTTTTGAAATTTTTTTGCATTTTAATAGCATGCCTCATAATAAAAATTTATTTTACAACAATTTACAAAATAAATACTAATCCAAAATGCTCACTGCTAAAATAATTTAAAATATATGTTTAAACTGGCTTAGGCAAATTAATAAAATAGATACATACTTGTGTTGCAACCATTTTATGAAAATCTTTTCCACAGTTGTTTATACAAGCATCCAAAACAGTAATTGCTTGCATACTGACATGAGGAACTTTGTCATTCATTTTAGCTAAAATAGCTTGAGAAAAAATGGTAGGACTGTGAAAAAAATTAAAAAATAATTTTTTTATGATTTTAAAAAGCATATTTTTCTTTTTATGGTATTCATATAGGACCACGAGATTTCTACTACCTGGTTTTGACAAGAACCAAGTTTGACGATGTAAAGCTTTTGGGATGCAAGAGTACAGCACTCAACCTTTATTTGTTTACTAATTTACTTAATTAAGGTTTTATTTTCTAAGATAAACAAAGTTAATTGAAAATTTAGGTAATCACAAAAAATTTTCAGTACTAAAATATACAAATGTCTTGATACAGATGCTTAGGTAACATGCAATTGCATAAAAAAGAATCAAAAAGAGAGAGAATAATGTGTAAAACTGTCCAAACTTTACAATACCATAAAACACCAGCCATGCAATCTAAATTAAAATGACAAAATGAATATTTGCTATACACTTATATGACAGCTTGCAAATAAATTTAGTGGAGATGGTTCAATGGTTTACCATTTATGCAATCACTACTTAACAATGAAAATGATTACATCCTTAAAATCACAGTAAAAGACTAAAAATCAACCATAATGCTATAGGTAAATGAAGTGTGACAATAATTGGGGCTTGCTAAAGTCAGTTTTTTTCAGGGCTTTGCTACATTACAAAACTTACACTTATGTTAGTTTCAGTAGCTCAAGAGTCTTTTCAATTAGTTTTATAGGTCAAACTTTCAACTCATCATATTTTGCATACAAAATCTCATTTCTTGATATCTTTCTTATTTTTCAAGCAGCAGTAAATACTTTAAATATTTTGTTTTTACAATTTATAAAAGGTATATATTTTAAAATTTTGTGCCTGCTACTGCTAAATGTCATCACTTTTAGAACTTTTTGCTCTCTTTTTTGTTATTCTAAGTGACATAAGTTTTATGTCTTTAAAAATATTTAAGCAGCTTTGTGCCTCTTCTAAAGACTTTAAACAATGCCCAACCTGGATTGTGCAATTTTTAGCTCATGAATGTTTGATTTATATGACTTTAAAAAATATGTACTCATAATAATACTTCAAAAATACTTCAAAAATACTTTAATACTTTAAAATAATTTTAAAATAGTTTAATACTTTAAAAAATATATACTCATAGAATTTGTTAAAAATAAAGTGTAATTAATCTCAAATACTTGTAGTTAAAACCAAAAATGTCTCCTTATGCATGCTTGCTATAAAAACATTAACTTGAAAATTGCTTATAGATAAAATTATTTTTTTAAATTTATATTAAAGTTTTTATATTTAGTTAAAGTGAAGCTGTTTCTGCAACATTTCAACCCAAAATTTTTCTGTGAAAATTTCTAAAAAGTAAAAATTAGTATATCAAAATCTACCAAAAAAAAATTCTTAATTATAATTCTGACTTTATGTTTTGATCTTATTTAAAAATTTTAATTGACCTTTGATGGTCAATTGAAAAAAAAACAATGAAATTATACTGTGCATAAATTTTAAATCTTACCCATTTGAAGTTGATGAAATTTTATCACATAATGTTAAAATTAAACCCCAATCTGTTTCAGTATTCAGTGGATTTGTAGCTTTATCTGTAAAACAGTTAAAGTTTAAGCTGTTATAACTTTATTATACTCGTAGTCTAGGTAGAAACTAAAGGCATTCTTCTAGGGTTAAAGCTAATACAGTCAAATATGGAATAAAGTTTAGCAGTAAAACTAGATTTAACCAAGGAAAGTCCAAACTTTGATTTTTATGTGAAATAGTGTCAGTAATAACACAGTTAAATTGTTTTTCAATAAAAATTTTGTAAAATACTAAATACAGCAGTGGCACTTGTAGGTGCCACTGGGCACATTATCCAACATTTTGTTGTTAAGCATTAAAGTCAAAATTTGGCAATGCAGTAACTCAGTGCTTTCCAAACTGAGACATTAGTGTGTTGCTTGTAGTACAATGGTGTGTTGCAAACTGGACTTGAACATAATATTTCACACCAGCTATTTACAGCTCAATAAATTTTATTATGGGTTTTTGACCAACAATATAACTTTTGCAAACAACAATGTAATAAAAAATTTCCAAATCTTAAAATTCAAAACTATGATTGGATGAGAAATTTGTTTATTTCAACTGACACAAAAAACCTTTCTCTTGCCAAAAAAAAAAGAATTAGCTGAAATAAATGATCAAAAATTACTATTAGTATGTAAAGAGAGTAATTTGGATGGTGTAGCAAATTTTTTTTTTTTTTAAAGTTTTTTAAATTTTGTTGCGCTGGTAAAAGTTTTTTAAATTTTGTAGAGTTTCACCAATTTTAGTTTTTGAAATTTTTTGTAGAAATTGATTTAATCTTATACTTGTTTGGTGCCTGTTATGAAAGGCTCTCACCGATAACACAATCCTGGCTGTTTACAAGATGAAATTCTTAATCTTCTTTATTAATAAATTATGCTCCAATCAACTTAGGAGCCCAAAATAGTATACAATCAACAGCAAATACAGGGTCAGTAGCTTACTTGTTCAGCAATCACGTAAACAACTAGAGAATTGCATTTAAAAAACTATGACTTCACAAAGCTAACAAAATTTCCAATACCAGTTTATCACACGTAACATTCCATCATAATCGAATCAATAATAATGCTTCTGAGTGCGCCTTATTTATATCACTCGGTCATATGTATCTCGAAAGTTCTTTTAATTCAGGTTAAAAACAACAATCACCCAACATTGCATCATCTTGCCAGATCCAGCAATTCACAAACAAGCAATATTGCATCATAGTGAAAACAAGTCATGCAGAAAGTCTAGAATTTACTATAACAATGAGGAAAGTGTTGCCAATTTCTTATAAGTAAATGTAAAATATTTAAATTGATTATCAAACCGTTATTTCTTCAGCCACCTGAGCCGGACCAAAGCGCAATCAAAAAGATTTTTTATGAGATTGTGAAAATATAAAGTGTGCGCGATTTTTAAGAACGGAACAGATGGGTTTTGGGTTCCCACTTCAAAAATTTATCAAAACATAGTAAAAAGCATGAATAATTCTTCTATAGTTTTCCATTACGTACCTTTTTAACAATGACTAATCTTAAGTCAATGAAAGGTGGGAACTAAAAAATGATTGATGATGAAATGTGACTGTCTTTATCTTGCATTCAATCAAATAATAAATTTTTTGTTTAAGCAACCAAGCTCATACATTTCATTAAAATTGTATTTTGAGATTTTGCTGTTAAAAGTCTTTTAATTGAAGTTAAATTAAAATGTGTCACAAATTTAAAATGCGCCACTTGCACAAAAAGTTCGAAAAGCACTGCAATAACTTGTAAAAAGAATACCAACATTTAATATGTATAAAGTGGTGCATGGCACATTTTAGATTATGGCAATTAGTGCAACCTGCATTCATTGTAATTTCCTTTTATGTTGTCATTTAGGCCACTTTCTGGGTGGACAAAGATTTGTGAGGTACACTTCAATCTGCAAGCTGTTGTCTTAGCTGGTAATAGTTTGCACTTCCTGAGATATGTTTGAACAATATTTTGTCAAAATGCACAGCATGTTTTTTTATCTTTAGCAACAGCTTGGTGTATTAATAGTGCATTTAGATGAGCTGTATCAAGACCAAAAACAAACAACAAAAAATATTATTTTTTAGGCCAAAAAGCAATGCTTTGACAAGGTCTATCCACATTTCAATCAAATCAGTCCACTTCTCTTATTACATTGTTAAACATAGATATGATGATAACAACATATAAATATGGAACAAAATTTTTTATTGATTGCTTATTTACAGAAGCAACATAACTGACAGTACTCAGTATTTGGATTGTGTAAGCAATGAATGCCATTGTTACAATACTGCTCTCATTCTATCTCATCATTACAATATCATGCTCCTTTTTATATGGAACTGTTTACATTTTTCACGAGTTTTAACTTTTAGATAATAATGATTTTCTAAGCAAAAATATGATTTTAACATAAAAAAATGCTTGCATTCATAAAGACATAATCAACTAATATTTGAACCCAGAACAAATATTTCTAGCAAAATGTATTGACAATTGACCAATTGACAAATTTTAAAAATGAATTTAAAAAAAATCAACATTTTATATAGTTAAAGAAAAATTTTAAATGTGACAAATATCAATTGACAAATCTTATTTTGAGTCAACTGATTTTTATTTTATTTATTTCATTTTTACTCACAATCAACTTGAAATTAATCATAGTGCATGTAGAAATAAAGATTGTGAATAAGGAAGCAGCGACTAAACGAAGTACGTTATTACATGCACAACTTACGTTGTGCATGGTCGCTGTACCTTTGAACAAAGCGATGTGATGTTAATAAGAAAAGGAAAGCGGAAAGAAGATAATTAATACACACATCCGAGCCATAGTCAGAGAATGTTGTGTAATCATGGGTGGGAGAAACAACAAACTCAAAGACCAAAAGGGTCAGGCAGGCAAAGAAACCCACCAAAAGAAATCCTGCCACGGGTCAAAAGGACCATTTCAAAAGCATATGGCTGGACAAAAAAAAATTTATATGCATAAGATAGAACATACAAATAGTGAACAAGAATAGGTGCAAAATAATTAAATTATGTGAATTTTCATCGAAAAAAAAAAAAAAACACATTCAATATTTCAAACAAGTCTTGATTTTGCAGCATCAAAATGACATATTGGAGAAGCATCTAGTATCTATAAGTGTTTTTTTAAATTTAATGTTTTGTGGTTTCAATTACAAGCAATTTTATTACATGCTACATTCTTGGGTATTCAACTAACACTCTCAGAAATTTTTAAAATTTAGCATACCTTTTACAGTGGATGCCAGCTATTTTCAAAATGTAACTAAACTAAAAAACCTCAGCAGCAAAATAGACAATTTTGAACAGCTAATATAAAATCATGCAAATGAGAAAAAAATGTAATATACAAATTTTAAATTTGTAATATCCATAGCATAATGAAACTTTAGTTTTTACATTTATGCTGATATTTTCCTTAATAGTAACTGTTTTAATTTGTGGCATCTGCTGGTGCAACTACGCATTGCCAGGTTAAATAAAAAAATTTGATTCAAAGCTAAAACCAAATAAAACACTTTAAAATCATTTGCTTACTTGCACTAGTACTTATTTTAAAAAATCATACAAAAATTCAAAATTTATTCAATTATTTGTCCATATTAAACTTACACACACACAGACATGCTACATATCAAAATTGAAAATGAAAAGTTATTATATTTGATATTATATGAATAAGGTCTAATTTAAGTAATTGTATAAATATTTTTATAATTTGATATTTTGAATAAATTATTTAACTGTTTGAATAAGAATATTCTATTTGAATAAAGAATATTTCTGAAGAAAGTATGTGTACTCATCATTCTAACAGTTGTGGACTGTGTGAAAAACCATGCAGAAAATCAGATAAAGCCATCGAATGTGATAATTGTCTAAAATGGCATCATGCAGCATGTATTGAAGTGCCACCTGACCACTATAATGCTCTGAACTCTTGCCCATCTTTGGGAGTAAAAGGTTTACTATGGCATTGTGATATACGTAGCAAAGACACAAGTACTGTCAACTCCATGGTAAAAAAAGAGATTACAGAGCAAATCAGTGAAGAACTCACATAAGACCTTACCTGGGCTAATTAAAGAATCTTTAACTGAATATCAAAACATCCACATGAAACCTTCATTTGTTGAAATAATGAAGGAACAAGAAATCAAAGTTAAAGACATCCATCAGCAATCCACTGATAAATTAGTAAATACTGTTTCTACTTTACACGAGAAACTAGAACAATATTCAAGTATTTCAGAGCAAATTGACAATAAGAAAGAAGATGATCATAAGAGAAGACAGAACAATGTGGTAGTGTTTAATCTTCCAGAATCTTCTGCTACTCTTCCAGAAGAACAACTTAAAGAAGACTGCACAACAATAAAAAATCTTATCAGTACAAGGATAAAACTTGATCCCAAAGATGTAATCAACATATATTGAATTGGCAACAAAGCTCTAGACAAAACTAGACCAGTTTTGATCAAAACTAAATCAGAAAAAACCAAGTGGAATATTATCAAAACAACAAAAAATTTGAGATATTTAGACTCACATTGTGTTAGTACTTTGATCAGCGTCATGTGGGATAAAACAATTAAAGAAAAGAGCGTAAAACTTTACTTGCAGAGTTGACACAAAGAAGAAACAATGGTTAAACTAATCTCATAATAAAAGGGAAATGCATTGTTAAAAAATCATGGGTCCCTAATCAGCCCTTTCAATGGAACCATCAGGAATTTTGGTCAACCTTGTTTACCTAAAAAAAATTATGACAGACTGGAGACACACAGCTCAATAAAAATATGTTATCTAAATTCAAGATCTATTATGAATAAACTGGATATTCTTAACAATTATGTAACACTAGTCCATACATCTACTGATATTTTTCTCATTTCCGAAACTTGATTGAATGCTGCAGTACCAGACTCATTAGTATGCCCAAATGGGTATTATATCCTTTGCTGTGATCGTAAATCTGGCCGTGGAGGTGGGTCATGATGTTGTATAAAAATAATCTTAATGTAACATTTACTACTTCCAGCAGTAAAAAATATTATGATGTTGAATTCATTGTTGCTGACTTGAAATCCCTTTCAAAAAATTAGAATATGTGTTTATATCTCTCCTAACACTGCTTCTAATAGTGCCAATGTTGAAAACTTTTGTAACATTTTATACAACTATGTTTGTTTGAACTTTCCTGTATTTATTGTTGGAGATTTCAATATGGCCACAATTGATTGGTCTATACCTGCTACTTCTGCAAGAAAAAATCAACAGGTTCTTCTGAAATTTTGCACAGATAATGCATTAAAACAATTGATATCTGAACCTACTCATTGCAATGGTAATATTCTTGATCTTTTACTTTGCAATACCATAGGCAACAAGTATCTGAACTCACACTGTGTTGATGCACCTATGAGCAATTCTTGTGATCAATATTCCATTCATTTTTCTCTTATTTGGCCTTCTACAAAAAACAAGTCTGTTACTAAGATACCTAATTTTAGGAGAGCAAATTATGAATTAATTTCTAATACGCTTTCCACAGTTGATTGGGAACACATTATTGATAAAAACAAAGACAATATTCTTTATAATCATATTATTGACAAACTGTCCAAAATGATTTATGATTATGTACCTTCTAAAAGCAAGTTGCATAAAATTAAAAAGCCACGACATATAGCAGTTGTTTTAAAAGAAAAATTACAGCTGTATCGCAAATGCACAAGAAATCTACAGCTGACTCCAGCTTACAAGACTAAGTCAAAACAATATGACCAACTTGTAAAGCAGTGGTATAATCAAATTGAACTCTCTTTATATTGCAATCCCACTCTTAAATTTTATGGTTATGTCAATAAAAAACTGAACTCCAGATCATTTATATCTCCTTTACTAACTGACAAAGGTAACTTAATATCTTCAGATAAAAGAAAAGCAGATTTATTAAATACTTTCTTTCATAGTGTTTTTACTCAAGATAATGGTTATGCTTTAAAACTCA
Organism: Diplosoma virens; assembly: GCA_963680785.1. Taxonomy (NCBI): domain Eukaryota; kingdom Metazoa; phylum Chordata; class Ascidiacea; order Aplousobranchia; family Didemnidae; genus Diplosoma; species Diplosoma virens. The sequence goes on along the minus strand of OY796881.1, from coordinate 66,554,519 downwards.
ACTGCAAAGTAACAAGACAACAATTCATGAAAGATGTAATAGTAACTGAGGCAAATGTAACCAAATCTATACAAAAACTTAACAATTCACTTTCCAGAACCCAAAAAAATATACCTGCCTACTTTTTAAAAAAAATTGCTTTTCCTATACTACATGTTTTGACTCATTTGTACAATCTTTGTTTATCTAAAGGCAGTATGCCTTATCAGTGGAAACTAGCTATAATTACTCCTGTTCACAAAAAAGGTTCACATGATACTGCATCTAATTATAGGCCAATTTCCCTTACTTCAGTATTTTGCAGAGTTATAGAGAATATTGTTTCTGAAAAACTACTGCAACATTTTTTTACTTATAATTTTTTGTCTCCTTAACAATATGGGTTTGTACCTTTTCGATCTACCTGCTCACAATTACTTAATGTGTTAAATAAATGATTTAAATCTTTTGATGAGGGATATGTTACTAATGTTATTATACACTGATATCACCAAAGCCTTTGATACAGTATCTCACTCTAAATTACTGAAAATTTTGCAATCTTATGGGAAAAGGAATAATGTTCTAAATTGGATTACTGCATTTATTAATGGAAGAAACCAATCAGTATATGTAAATAATGTTTTATCCTCTTTTTTTGAGTGTGACTAGTGGTGTCACACAAGGTAGTGTTCTGGGTCCTATCTTATTTATCATATACATAAACAATTTAAATGATTGTTGCCTAGCAAATACTGGTTGCAATATTTATCTTTATGCTGATGATCCAAAAACTTTTGGTTATGATTCTACACAGGTTCAAAACTGCATTAATAAAATGGTGTCATGGATGGGGAGTTACCAGCTAACTCTATCTCCAGCTAAATGTCAATACTTGCCAATTTTCTGCAAACCTTATAATATTAATCATGCATCGGAATATCACATTAATTGTTATAATATTCCCACAACATTCAGCGTTTGTGACCTAGGTGTAGTTATTTCCTCTGATCTAAAGTGGAATAATCACATTTCCAAAATTATGGCAAAAGCTTCCACTGATTTATATCATATTTCTCATTCTTTCAACAGCAATAATATTTGGATACTACTAAAAGAGTACACTACCTATGTGAGACCAAAGTTAGAATATAAACACTTCTATTTGGTCACCTTATCTTATCAAAGATATTGCAAAGATTGAATCTATCCAAAAACAATTTATTAGATACATTTGCATTCAGTGCAAAGTGCCATTCTCTTCGTACCATGACCGTTTATATAAGCTTAATATCAAGTCTTTAGAATATAGACGAGTTGAATTTGACTGATCCTGACATACAAAATTTGTTATAATTTGATTGATTTAAAATTTGACAAATTTTTTATTAAGTGCAATAATACAGCTCTTACAATCTACGTAGATATAGCTTCAATATTAAACCTCTTCATTGTGCAAATACTAACTCCTATAATCATTTTTTTACTCATCATGTCCCCAAAACTTGGAATAAGTTACCAGAAAATATTATTAGTGCTCCCAATTTGATGTTATTTAAACGATGATTAAAAAAGTTTGACCTAGGTTCTATTGTTGCATTGAAATTTAATTAAACCTGCTCTATATGTCTATCTTTCTTTGTGCAATATCATTTTACCTCACTTGTAAGTGCATTACTGAATGTTGGTTCTGGTGCCATTGTGTGTCGCAAATATAAAAAAAATAAAAATATTATATCATATTATAGCAAGCTCTAATAAGAGTGAAACTCGAGTCTGGTGCTTCTCATTTTTAAGCAGTTTGGTTTCTAGTAAAATGAAAAGTTATTACAAGATTAACATATAATTACTTTAGATTTTGGAAAAAAATATACAGGGTGTCCATAAAGTCTCTTTACAAATTTAAAAAAATTATTACAAAGTGAAATGATGAGATATTGCAATGAGGGTTGTTTTATATTAATCAGTATTTCATAAAGTTTTTATTGACACTAAAATTTATTGTTTCAGATAAAATTTCTTATGTTTAATGATTGAGTTATATGAACTGAACCCCCATAAAATGACTACTCCTCAAAAAAAAGCAGAATGTGTATCCTGGTTCATTGAGACAAAATCAGATGTTCAGACCAAGCAAAACTACAGAAGTATGGAAGAGACCCTGTGCACTGTTGAATGTGGTAGTTTCAATTGTCTGGCAACAGTAAGATGGACTTCATTGAAAAATATTGAAAGGCTTGCCTAACATGCTTGATGGTTTCTTCAGATGTTCTTGGTCGTCCACTCCTCCTTGTATCGAACACTGTCCCTGTCTCCATAAATTTCTTGTGCCATAAACAAATTAAAGGACATGATGGTGGGTCTCTTCCATACTTACTTCTGTAGTTTCGCTGGGTCTGAACATCTGATTTTGTCTCAATGAACTAGGATACACATTGCACTTTTTCTTGAGGAGTAGTCATTTTATGGGGGTTCAGTTCATATAACTCAATTATTAAACATAAGAAATTTTAATTAAGAAATTTGGCATAGGTAAAGAATATGGACCCCCCTTGTAAAAATAATTTAAAATAACAAAAATAACCCTAACCCTAACCCTATTCGGAATTATTTTATTTTTGTTATTTTAAATTATTTTTACAAGGGGGGTCCGTATTCTTTACCTACGCCAGAAATTTTATCTGAAACAATAAATTTTAGTGTCAATAAAAACTTTATGAAATACTGATCAACATAAAACAACCCTCATTGCAATATCTCATCATTTCACTTTGTAAAAATTTTTTTAAATTGTAAAGAAACTTTATGGACACCCTGTATAAATTGTTCTATGACAAAATCTGGTTTGTAATTGGTTGGATTAAAAAATAATTTATATCAACTCAAATAATATTGATAATTAAAATGAATCATGCAGTAATATTAGAGCATTATTAACAAATACATACTTAATTGTTCATCAAATGGAGTTGAAGTACTAAATATACCCATGACGAGTGTGTTTGTTTGATTATAAAATAGCAACCAGTTTAATTGTTTAAAATGATTAATCAGAATTCTGGTGTTAAAACTATAAAAATTTATTAATATATTATAACAATTATTATATACCTTAAAGTTTGGACTATTATATACCTTAAACTTAGATTTTGGATCAAGCTAATGTATAAAAAGTAAATTGAATAAATAAAAAAAACTATTAAGTTAAACCAATGATATGCGAATATTAACAACCAAAATAATAAAACTATAAAAAGACAACCAATTAACTTATATTTCTAGCTTCTTTAAGATTAAGGCCAGGCTAACTTAATTATAATGCAACAAAGCCAATCTAAACTTTTTGCACATACTTATCTGGAAATAATCAAAACTAATTGGTTAAAATTTATTAATGTAACAAAATTGGGATCTCCCGTATATCGGCCGTCATCTTCATTTTTAAAACTTTTTTTCCTCTCGTTCAAAAACCTTCTCTCGTTTTCGCTACTCTCACTCACTTTTCTCTTTTCTTTCTCTTTTTAAGTAAATAGCGAGCTATACATTTAAACCAAGCTAAGCTTTGCGAAATAAAATACCTCAAACGTCTTTTTTATATTTTTTATCAATATATTTTAAATTAGTGAACATTAACAACTTGATTTTTAACTAAACTATTCACTTTAAATGCTGTTTTAGTTTTGATTTGTGCAACGGCTTACAGTAAAACTGATGATAATCGGTGATCTGGGCAAGCTAAGCTTTGCTAAATATAAAACTTCAAACATTTTATTTATATTTTTTATCACATTATTTTAAATTAGTAAACATGGACAACGTGATTTTAAACCAAACTATTCGATTTAAATGCAGTTTTAGTTTTGATTTGTGCGACGGCTTTGTAATATCTTAAGGCCCGTTTCCACTACGAGCGTGGAAAAGAGCATTCTTTGTTTCTTTTATTGATCTTCGATTGAAGCGAGCGGTTAAAATTGAAGCGAGCGCAAAAAAAATCAATAGAACGTTGATGATTTGGCATGTAGCAAAAATAATCCGCAGAATGTAGTAGAAGAACCAGGTGAGACTTTAGACGCAGACAAAGCAACAAAAGATTTAGTTTTACAACCGTCAAATGACATTTCACTTTGTATAGGAAAAACTTATACTCAAGCAGAAAGACTTCGAATGCTAAAAAACATATGGATTGCGGATCAGTCTTTTAATTTTCCGATTACCGCAACCAATCACCGAAATTTACGGTTTCAGCACCGCTGGTTTATTCGCTTCAAGTGGTTAGCGTACTCATATTTAGAAAATGGAGCCTTTTGCAAATACTGCGTTTTATTTGGAAGTAAAGCAGGCAGTGGAGTTGGAAACCAACCTCTAGGAACTTTGTGTGCGGTAAAGTTTCAAAAGTGGAAAAATGCGCTTGAACGCTTTGCAGACCACGAGAGCACAAAATATCACCGCGACAGTGTGGTGGCAGCAGAGACCGTTATGTCAATCTTATCAGGAAAACAAGATAGCATCGAAATTCAACTTAATCAGCAACATTCTATTTGAATAAGGTACATGGAATAGGTGGTGTATAGTTTTAAGCCAAAATTTCTTTGTAATTTATTGGGTGTACTCAATTGTTAAATTAAAAATTTTGAATTTTATTATTTTTCTAACAAACAAAAAATGGAGGATTTAAAAAAGATTAAAATTGAAATGGAATCAATGAAAAAAAGGTTGGCAGTTTATGAATCAAATTATGAAAATAAATCTAAAAATCCAAGATCAGATGCTGCCTCTAAAATTTGTGTTACAGATGTATCAAAAAATGATGAACAAAAGAATGAGCTCAATGGCATGAAAGAAGCTCTCCTAAAACTGCAGCAGATGATTGATTCAACCATGAAAAGATTATCTGCTGTAGAAAGAAGACAAGATGACCTTGAGCAATATAGTCGGTCAAATTGTTTGGTCATTCATGGATGTGAAAACGTACCAAAATCAAAACCGGGGAAGTATTTAGAAATAGAAAATTTTGTTTGTAATACTTTAAATGAACATTTACAACTTGATTCACCTTTACAGGCAAATGATCTTGACATTGCACATCCACTACCCTCAAAAAAAGGCACCTCAGTTATTGTCAAGTTCATTCGTAGGACACAAAAAAATGAAGTATATAGAAAAAAAAGACTTCTCAAAGGAACTAAAATGATTATCACAGAATCCCTTACAAAACGTCGACTGCAACTATTAGAAAAAGCTTGCTTGGAATTTAAACAATGCCCAGTTAGGAGTTGGAAGGGTGAGATTTTTGTTTTTCATAACAATAAAAAAAAGGTAATTGATGATTTTATTGATATAACTAAAATTAAAAGTGAACTCAGTTATGCACAAACTGTAAAACAATGATCTATCTTTTTTATTCTATACTGAATTGGTCAATTTTTATTATTTAGTCTAAACTAAATTTTCCCAATACAAAAAATTATTAATATATCTTTATAAATTGGCTGGTTTCATGTACCCTTATCTCATAATAATTTTATTTTATTTTTTTACCTATTAGTAAATTTTGCAATTAATTTAATAAATTTAATAGAAGCTATTTTAGCATTTTTTATTTTTGATATTCTCTCTTTGTTAATCTTTTTGTTTGTCTGTGTAAATTTTTTTTTCTTTTGTGTTTGTTCATATAACTGATGTGTAGTAGTAATAGCCAAATAATTATTTGCTTTGAATGTAAACAACAAAAAAAAAAAAACAATTATTTTCACTTTGTAACTCCTGCAATCAAAACTATCACTCTCAATGTTTTAATAAGCATTCTAATGAAAAAAATTCTTTAAACAAATTTCTATGTCTTAATTGCTCTGCAACCTTATTTCCTTTTCATGCTCTAGAGTCTTCTGATTTTTCAAACCTTTTTACAACTGATCTAAATCAACAAAAACATAGCTATGATGCAAAAAAATTAAACCAACTTTTTCCAGAAATTTGTACAGAAGTATCCAATGACACTGAAACACAAATTTGTTCATTAGGAAATGATAGTTATTTAAGCTCAAATGAAGCAGCAATACTCCTTAAAAACTCCAGTGAAAATACTTTTTCATCAATGTGCATCAATATGAGATCACTTATTAACCCCAATAATTTTACCAAGTTTGAGTGTTTGATATCCGCTCTAGATTCTATTCCACATGTAATTGCAGTTAATGAAACTTGGGAAAAACCTAACTCAACAGGACAGTACAAAAATTTAAAGAATTACATTTATTTGTCAAATCCTCGTAAAAATAATAAAGGTGGTGGAGTAGCTTTGTACATAAAAAAAAACCTGATCTTTGACATACGTTCTGATTTAAATATAATGGATGAAAAAATCTTTGAATCAATTTTTATAGATATTTACTTTGACCATAAGGTTGTTACCTGTGGGACAATCTATCAATCACCTAAGAAAGATACAAAATCTCTAAATAAATTTTTTGAATACCTCAATTTTGTCTTTAATAAATTAAAACATAACAAAAATGTATACATAATGGGTGATACAAACATTAATCTCATTGACCAAAAAGACCCTGGCACTGAAATTTTAACAGACACCATGTTTAATAATAATTTTTTTCCTTTAATCAATTGCCCCACAAGACTAACAAATACTTGTGCTTCCACCATTGATCATATTTGGACAAATATAACTTGTGTCAATATAACAAGTGGCATATTGGTGCATAGTGTCTCTGACCATTTTCCTATTTTTCAAATATCTGAAATTGGTAAATTAAGACAATCTTGGCCAATCAAAAATTTATTCTTTTCTGCTTCTAATCTAATAAATTTTCAAGCTTCTCTCGAAAATATTGACTACAGTAATGTTGCTACATTTTCTGACCCAGATTTAGCTTTTCAAAACCTTCAAAATATTTTTCTAAATAAATTTAACCAAAATTTTTTTAAACAATCAAAAAATCAAAAACAGAATAGCCAATGGTTTGACAAAGAGCTTTGGAGCTTACTTCACAAAAAGGACAGATTACATAAAAAATATATACAAAAAAATAACGTATTAGCAAAAGAAAAGTATCTAAAAATTAGAAATCAATATTTTCATCTTATTAAGCAAAAAAAAAGAGAATATTTTAAGAACAAATTTAAAAATTATAAACATGATATAAAAAAAACTTGGCAAACCATTAATGAAATTTTGGGAAGGACTAAAGCAAACATCAGTAAAACTAATTGTATCTTAGAAGCTGGAAAAATGATATATGAACCTAAAGAAATAGCAAACACATTTAACACACACTTTTCTACTATCTCATGTAAACTGATATCTCAGCTCCCTGCTTCTGCTGCTAACTATCAAGATTACTTAGGTTCTTCAAACCCCTCTTCCATGTTTTTTTATCCAACATGCCTGTTACAGTAAGTTCTTCGCGGTCTTAAACTCCGTGTGGCTGTCTCCGGAAATGTACGCGTCCTTGATTTGATTTGAATTAAATATGTATTAAGATATAAAAACAATGCGAAATAAGACGAACTAAATTGGACGTTAAATGGAAGATTGGACGATCGGAGGAAATAATAGAGTCGGACGAAATAGTACGGACGAACGATTTGGATGATTGGACGAAATAATACAGTCGGACGATTTGGATGATTGGACGAAATAATACAGTCGGACGCTTTTCTATAAATAAACGTAAACATAAATAACTAATGCAAAAGAAAGACTTATAAACACTCACCAACTGTAGACTGACACGGAGCAGACCGACAAAACTAACAATATCAAACAGTATCTTCAACAGTATTATAAACAGCTCAAAAGCCTCAACAGCACTCCCAACGGCGTCTAACAGTATTTCAAACAGTAAATCTACGACCGCTCCACAAAGGCTGAAGTAGCAAAACTAAGCGTTTCTACACAAATTACACCCAACTTATGGAAAAAAGAAGTCAGCTCGAGGTAACAATCAATTAGCAATCGAGCGCGCTGAGATAATGGAAAATGTCGGCTCAAAGCAACAATCAATTAGTAGTGAGATAATGGAAAATGTCGGCTCAAAGCAACAATCAATTAGCAAGCGAGCGCCGTGAAAAAATGAAGTGAATCAAATTAAATGTCAAAAACAAAAATTAAGTAAATTACAGCCAGAAAATAAACCCGGGTTCGAAACTCAGTACTTGCCGTAACATGCCCACAAGAAATCAAAAGAATTATATCTACTTTAAAGCCAAAGTTGAGTTCAGGTTGGGATGGTATACCTTCATTTATACTTAAACATCTCCCTAAAAATGTAATATCCATTCTTAGCTACATCTTTAATCAATCTTTATCACAAGGAAAATTTATCTCTTGCTTTAAACACACCAAAGTAATTCCCCTCTTTAAAAAAGGTTGTCCCAAAGATGTTTCTAACTACAGGCCTATCAGTTTACTTTCCTGTTTTTCTAAAATAATTGAAAAACTTGTCTATATTCGTTTATATTCTTTTTTAAATAAGTTTGACTTGATTAGTGAAAATCAATTCGGTTTTAGACGAGGACACTCAACTTGTCATCTTACTTCCCTGCTTACTGATCAAATAGCAACATCATTTGAAGAAAAAATGAATAGCCTTGGAATTTTTATTGACCTGTCTAAAGCTTTTGACACTATTAATCATGAAATATTACTAAATAAATTGTATCATTATGGTGTGAGAGGCACAGTTCATGATTGGTTTAAAAGTTATTTATTTGGAAGAACCCAACAAGTTGATTATAATTCAAGTATTTCAAATATAGAACCTATTTCTTCCTCGGTACCTCAAGGCTCAATACTCGGTCCACTCTTGTTTATAATTTACATTAATGACTTCTCAAAATGTCTCAAATATAGCAACAACCTGTCTTTTGCTGATGATACAACGATCATCCTTAGTGCAAAAAACAATAATTTATTATTTCAAAAAGGAAATAAAGAACTCGAAAACATTGACAACTGGTTAATAGCAAATAAGCTTTCCCTTAATGTCAAAAAAACAAAATACATTTTATTTAGCTCTCGTACCACAAAAACATTGTCAAAAGAATCAGTTTTAACTATTAGAAAAAATCAGATTGAAAGAGTCACTTCAGTTAAATTGCTAGGTGTTATATTCAATGAACGCCTAACATGGAAAGACCACATGGCAATGCTAATCAGCAAACTAAAATCATCGCTATACGCAGTAATGAGAGTAAAGCCTTTTTTAACTCAAGAAGCTCTACTTACACTTTTTCATTCACTAATTCTGAGTCATATAAGGTATTGCATTACAACTTGGTGCTATGGATACTCTGTGTTACTTAATAAATTACAAAAAATCTGCAACAAGTTTATTAATATGATAATCTGCACTATTCCCGCAAAAAAACGCAACAAAAAAATAAAAGATAATATTCTTAATATACAACAACTCTATAAATTAAATATTTCAATTTTCATGTACAAATCATTCCACAAGCAATTACCGTCAGCATTTAACAATATATTTCAAAGAAAAACGTCCACTGTAATTACTAGAAGTAACTCTCAAATCATACCTATATCATGCAAAAACACAGTAACAAAACAATCAATAAGATACATTGGCCCAAAAATTTGGAATGAATTACCTGAAAAAATAAAACTATGTAAATCCTTAAGTACATTTGTTAAAAAATCTAAAGCATTCTTCCTTGAAAAACAATCAAACTTATAAACTGTTACGTAGGTCATCATTTAATATCTTTTGCTGGTCTTCCTTTTCTTGTGTTTCAGGACAACAACTGAACAATTTGAAAATCTTCAACTCTACAACGGTCAAGAAAAGACTCAAGAAAAGTTCTTCAGGATCACTCTTGTTTCTACCTGAACAATTTTTTTTTAGCTATTGCATAAATTTTATTTTACTATTTATTGTTACTACTTTGCATCGGTTTTTGTAGATTTTTTTTTTATTTTTTTATTTTTAGTATGTTTTCTTATGTTGTTTTTGTGTTCTTTTTGTTTGTTTTTTTTTTTTTACTAATGGTGTAATGTTTTTGTTTTTGTATTTTTCTTACTGAGGTTTTTGTTCGAGAAATGATCTTTTGATCCGCAACAGGATTTCTTTCGGTGGGTTTGTTTGCCTGTTGGGCTGGTAGAATGTGTTCATGCTTTTACATATTTTTAAGGACTGATCATATTCATCCAGCCGAACTCTGCTATGGTCCCACCATTGCACCGCCCCCATAGCAGTGTTTCATAAGCAAATAACCTCGGTCCTATTCTTTGTTTTTTTTTTCTTTTTTTTTTTCTTTCTATTTTTTTAAACAATTTTATAATGAGGTGAAGCAACCTTGCTTCTATATTAAACAACAAGTCACACCTTTCATCGCTAATTAGCAAGACACAACGTCAACTCGTTTTGTTGCTTCTTCCTTTTTCTAACCCGTCTTTAACAACACACAAACTTTTCAACATTTTGTTATTTTGTTCATGTGGCGGTGCAGAAATAAAAGAAAACTGAACTGAACTGAACTGAAGAAGCAAACAATTTTAGAAAACCGAAGAAAAATCACACCAATTATAGAAACAATTATACTCTGTGGTCGACAGGGTATTCCTTTAAGAGGACATCGGGATAGTGGTCCACTCACTTTAGAATCAGAAAAAAATCTAGAAGATAATAATAATGACGGAAATTTGCGTGCTTTACTTCGATACAGAATGAAACATGATCAAGTTTTCAAGAATGATTTTCTTTCTGCCGGACGCAACTCTCAGTATATCAACCCAAGAATGCAAAACGAAATTATAAGTATTTGCAATGACTTGATACTTAAGCGATTGGTCGATTCCATTAACAGGTCCAGATTTTTTTCTGTATTGGCTGACGAAACAACTGATATATCATGTCAGGAACAATTGACTCTTTGTGCTCGGTACATAAGTGATGACTTTGCTATCGAAGAATCTTTTCTCCAGTTTGTACCCATAACAGATCTATTAGGCAAGAATTTGGCTTCAACAATTTTGAACAATTTATCGGACATTGGTATTGATGTTTCAAAAATGCGCGGTCAAGGATACGATGGGGCCACAGCTATGAGTGGAAGATTGAATGGTGCCCAAGCCTATATCAGGGAAATTATTCCTACAGCTCTTTACGTTCACTGTGCAGCCCATAGTCTTAATTTGGCTGTCTCTAATTCATGCGATCTCTCGCCGGTTCGTAACTGCATGGGAACAATAGCTTCAGTTTACAATTTTTTCAATGCTCCAAAACGTCAAAACATTTTACGCAAATCTATCAACACGATTTCGTCAACAACAAAAGCTCAAAAACTTGTTCAAATTTGTGCTACCAGATGGGTCGATCGACACGAGAGTGTCAGTGTCTTTTCAAATTTACAATTTGCTGTTGTAGAAGCTCTGACAGAAATTTCAACATGGCCAGACAGAGAAACTTTATCACGAGCTCTACAGTTGCTATCGACAATTAGTCAAAGTGAATTTTGCATTGCTCTCTTAGTTTTAAAAAAGATTTTTGGATACAGTGTTGTTTTGTGCAAAGTTATGCAAAAAAAGTCGATAAACCTTCTTGAGGCCGTCAACATTGCACATGATATTGCAAATGAATTGAAGTGTCTTAGGGAAAAAGCCGAAGATGAATTTCACCAGCTCTATATTTCTGCGCAAGAAACGGCCAAAACCCAAAATTTTATTTTAAAAACACCACGCCTTACTTCAAGACAGACCAATCGATGCAACATTGCTGCTAAAACAGATGAAGAATATTTTAGAGTAGGAATTTTTATTTTATTTCTTGATAACTTTATTGTGACTCTCGAAGCACGATTTACTGCCCACAAATCGATTATTGGTGGATTTCAGTGTTTAATTCCTGCTGATCCAACCATTGGACCAACTCCTCAACAAATTAAAAGTATTCAAGTTTTGGGAAGATTTTACGAAAATGATTTAACGAAATCCTCGGAAGAACTAGTACCTGAACTGATATTATGGTACAGGAAACTTTCTCGGTTGAACGTAGCAGAAAGACCAACTGATGCGTTGAGCAGCATCAAGGAATGCAGTTCCGATGCTTTTCCAAACATATTTACATTAATGACCATTTTGTTAACTCTTCCAGTGACAACATGCACTAGTGAACGATCGTTTTCCACATTGCGCAGACTAAAAACGTACTTACGAAACACAACTGGCACCACTCGAATGAATGGACTTGCGTTGTTAAACATTTATAGGAACTACACGCCTTGCCCTGATGACGTAATTAACAGATTAAGTGAAAAAAACAGGCGTTTGAATATAAGCCTGTGAAAAAACTTTAAATATTTGTTAAGTAAGGTTATTTTTTTGTTCATTTGATTTTTCACCTTTTGTTCTCATCATTTATACGAGTTGCTTATGTTGCTTTTAGTTTGGAAAGTTTCTTGTCATATTTGAATTAAATTTGCGTACTCGCACATGCCTTTTCAATAGTTAGTTTTACGGTTTCGTAAAAAGAAATTTATGCTACTGGCTGCAAGATGTTCTTAAAAGCATAACACTTTGTTTTTGAATGTAGGCCTAATTTTTGAAGTTTTTGCCCATTACCAAGACCACTTAGAGCAATCTTTTTTTCGGTTCCAAAACCCCCCCCTTCACAAATTTCTGCGTACGCCACTGAAAACTCATGATAATTGATGATCTGGGCAAGCTAAGCTTTGCTAAATATAATACTTCAAACATTTTGTTTATATTTTTTATCACATTATTTTAAATTAGTAAACATGGACAACGTCATTTTAAACCAAAATATTCAATTTAAATGCAGTTTTAGTTTTGATTTGTGCAACGGCTTGCAATAAAACTGATGATAATCGGTGATCTAGGCAAGCTAAGCTTTGTTAAATAAAATACTTCAAACATTTTGTTTATATTTTTTATCACATTATTTTAAATTAGTAAACATGGACAACGTCATTTTAAACCAAAATACTTAATTTAAATGCAGTTTTAGTTTTGATTTGTGCAACAGCTTACAATAAAACTGATGATAATCGGTGATCTGGGCAAGCTAAGCTTTGTTAAATAAAATACTTCAAACATTTTGTTTATATTTCTTATCACAATATTTTAAATTAGTAAACATGGACAACGTAATTTTAAACCAAACTATTCAATTTAAATGCAAGTTTAGTTTTGATTTTTGCGACGGCTTACAATAAAACTGATGATAATCAGTGATCTGGGCAAGCTAAGCTTTGCTAAATATAATACTTCAAACATTTTGTTTATATTTCTTATCACATTATTTTAAATTAGTAAACATGGACAACGTGATTTTAAACCAAACTATTCGATTTAAATGCAGTTTTAGTTTTGATTTGTGCGACGGCTTACAATTAAACAGATGATAATTGATGATCTGGGCAAGCTAAACTTTGCTAAATACAATACTTCAAACATTTTGTTTATATTTTTTATCATATTATTTTAAATTAGTAAACATGGACAACGTGATTTTAAACCAAATTATTCACTTTAAATGCAGTTTTAGTTTTGATTTTTGCGATGGCTTACAATAAAACTGATGATAATTGATGATCTGGGCAAGCTAAGCTTTGCTAAATATAATCAGTATCAGTATCAGTATCTTTTATTTCAGTTCCGCCATAAAAAACATAGTGAAATAGGAAATTTGTAAGTAGTAGAAAGCAGAACAGAAAAAGGAAGAGGCAACAAAACGATAAACGTTATGGCATGCAATCAAGATAAGAAAAGATTTTTAAGAACAAGTGTGCATGGTTGCAGCACCTTTTAAGAGAAACCAAAAAATAAAAAAAGAAATGAAATGAAAGAAAGAAAATAAAATAAAAAGAAAAAAGCGTAATCCGAGTCATATGTAGACGCTGTTGTGTCGGCGGAAAATGTGGTGGGATACACAACAGGTCGCTGGCAAAAAAGGCCTGACAAGCAAAGAAACTCACCCAAAGAAATCCTCTCGCGGGTCAAAAGAACCATTTCACTCATATGACAAGGAAAAAAAAAAATTTAAGATTAAGAATTACAAACACACACAGACAAAAAAACAAAAAAAACAAACAAACAAATAAATAAAAGGAAAACACAAGATGCAATGCACAGATATTTTAGAAATAATACAAAGTTTATAATAGAATGAAAGCGATATTTGAATCTGCTTTGTGATAATGTCTTCTATTCATCGTAATACAAGGAAAGTAGAAGTGGGTGCGTCATCTTATAGGGTACGAATTTTCTGAAAAAAAAAAGCAACAAAAGCAAGCACCAGAAGCAAGAATTTTTAAGTTTATAAAATATAAGAAAATTGATCTAAAATGTTAAGAATTTAAAAGGAATTGGTTTAATTTTTCTTTAAAAACATTGTTTGTTTTAGAGTCTCTAATCATAAGTGGAATATTATTCCAAACTTTTGGTCCAATAAATTTTAATGATTGTTGAATAACAGTAGATCGGCAAAAGCTGGTAACAACATTACTGCTGCTTCTGGTTTTCATATGAAACGATTTTTGATGAATATTTTGTTGAAAGATCGAGGCAGTAGGTTTTTATGATATTTGAACATAAGAATACCAATTTCCGCTTTGTACATATGTTTTATAGTAATTAAGTTGTGTTCTGACATCGTGTGACTAACATTTTCCCTGTGAGAAAGATTAAAAATTATTCTTATGAATTTGTTGCACAGTCTTTGTAATTTGTCAATTAATGTTTCATTTCCAAAGCACCAACTTGATATACAGTAGCGTATGTGAATCATAAAGAGAGAATGATAGAGCATTAGCAATGTTTTTTCATTTAGATTAGGTTTTATTTTTACTATTATGCAAAAAATTTGTCTTAATTTTTTGTATATTAGCATGATGTGTTCTTTCCACGACAAATGTTCATTAACAATAACGCCTAAAAGTTTTATTGATGATACCTTTTCTATATTGCATCCTCTAAAGGTTAGAAATAGGTTAATTGGAGGTGTTTTTGAGTTTGGCGTTCTGAACAATATATATTTGGTCTTGTCAGAATTTAGAAAAAGTTTATTGGCAATTAGCCAGTTATCAATGTTCAGGAGTTCGTTGCTACCCTTTTTAAATAAGCATTTAGTATTTTTGTCAGACAGTAGGACAGTGGTATCATCTGCAAAGGATAGGCAAGAGCTCTGTGTCACACTTCATTCATAATTTTAATCATAACGATGTAAGGTATCCCCGTTAAAAGCAGTTCGTAGTTTTATCATAAGAGAATAAATGCGGCTCTTTGAGCGCTGTCGGCGATATACGTCCAATTTGTTATATGGCTCGATACATGTATCTTTTTCTCTTTTTTTCTCCTCTTTGTATTGACGTAATATGTTTTTTTGACTAACATCTTTGTACTGGAAAATTCGCGTATATTCCACTTGATTCGCGTAACGAACTCTCCAGAGGTTTCTGGTTGAATCTTGAATTTACGAGAAAGTTTACGTCACGTGATTTTGTTTTCTATATAAAGCCGATGCGTAGCGAGAAATTATTATTATGATGATTATTATCGTTGTGAAGTAATTTGAAGCGATTCGAGTGGCGGCTCGAGCGAAGGTGAATTTGTTTGGCCACAGGAGGTGGACCGTTAGATTTTGTGTCGGTGGACAATTGTTGAATTTATTTTGTGCCAGTGGTTGGCAGTTTTGTTCTACAGAGGTAGAATTATTTTGTGTTGATCGAATCAAGTTATAGCGTTGAGTTCGCTTTGCAGTGTGGCAAAGCGTGGAATAGAATTTCGTCGGTCGTGATTTTGTAATACATTTGTTGTTATTAGAGACAGCGGTCTCTGTTTGTTGTGAGAAAGAATCTTCAACAAAATCAATCCGAGCTTTCGTTAACCAACTGTATAAACCGTCGGGCTCATAGCAAAACTACTTCTTGAGCCGGAATAAAATAAAATTTAGACACAGCTTTGTTTCAGCGCAGGTATTCGGGTTACCTAGCTCAACTGGTCCTTTGGGATTCCCGAACAAAGTTTGTGACATCTGGGGGCTCGTCCGGGAAGATTTAGATTTTTGTTTAAGAGTGCTGAACAGGAGTTTACAGCTTGAAGATGGCGAATAGTTCGATTGAGGAAGAGTTCGAAAGACTGAGAGTCCGTGTGGAAAATTTGAAGATGTCGGAAAAGGCAAAAGCCGATTTTTTCCAGAGCGAATGGAACCGACTATGTGAAAAGGAAGAGAAAGAAAAGGAACGACAAGCGATGTTGGAAGAGAAGGAAAAGGAACGACAAGCGATGTTGGAAGAGAAGGAAAAGGAACGACAAGCGATGTTGGAAGAGAAGGAGAAAGAACGAGAATTAGAGCTCAAAAGAATGGAGTTTGAAGAGAGGAAAATGCAAATGGAATTAGAGAGGTTGAGGTTGGAACGAGAAGCCAATCGCTCTGCTGGAGAAGGGGGAGAAGCAAACCAGGCGGGGGGCGTACGTGCTTTTGGAGGGGTAAAGTCCCTTGATCTTCCTCATTTTGTTGACGGAAAAGACGACCTTGATAGCTATTTGTTGCGCTTTGAAAGATATGCTACGGTTGCGAATTGGCCCCAGACTAATTGGGCGACTCAGTTGAGTGCTTTGTTGAGGGGGGAAGCTTTGGGCGTGTACTCCAGGCTTTCACAGGAGGATGCTCTGGATTACGAGCGATTGAAGGCAGCGTTGCTAGAGCGATACGACTATACGGAAAAAGGGTATCGCCAACGTTTTAGAGAAGCCAAGCCAGAGGGTGCTGAGAGCCCTGGCCAGTTCATTGTAAGGCTTAGAAACTATTTCACGCAGTGGGTGAAGCTTTCTGATATGGAAAGCAGCTTCGAAGGTGTTGTCGAGCTAATGGTTAAGGAGCAGTTTATAAACGCGTGCCCGAAGGAATTGTCGGTACATCTGATGGAGAGCAAGCATAAGGATCTCCGAGAATTGGCAGCGAGTGCGGGGCAGTACTTGACAGCGCACAACAGGAAGCTGTCAAGCCGAGATGTAAGTGCTAAGAAGAGTGTCGGCGCGCCAAGATTGGAAGGCAAGATTCCGGATATCTCTCCTACAACGAAAGGAAATATAAAATGCTTTAACTGCGGGAAAGTCGGGCACAGGGCAAGTGAGTGCTTCTCAAAGATTCAAGAGAGAAACCCCAAAAGATATTGCTACCGGTGCGGTGGAATGGGTCATACTTTTATGCAATGCGAAGAAAGAAATCGATTAGCGCGTGGTGGTGCTGGTGCGCGGGAAAGAGCATACAAGGTTGCTTGCGCCGTGCCTATAAAGAGTTTTAGTGAGATCGGAAATGAAAAACAAAAAGAAGAAAATTACCGAAGTGTAAGTAAAGAAAGAAAAGAAATTGATCAAAAATCACAAGAGTATTTAGAGCTAAAAGATGGACGAAAAATTGGAATTTTGAATGGCGCATGTTTAGACGAAAATTTAAGTAATCAAATGCCTACGTCGATTGGAATGGTCGGAAACAAATCGGTCACCGTTTTGAGAGACACTGGGTGCTCCGGAGTGATCGTTAAGAGGGAGTTGGTCGCGGAAGAGCAGCTCACAGGAAAGGTGGGGTATATAATGACGGTTGCGCGCACTTTACTGAAGGCCCCGTTTGCAAATGTAGAGATAAATACGCCTTATTGTAGTGGAACAGTGGAAGCTTTGTGCTTAAGAGACCCGCTGTATCCGTTGATTGTTGGAAATATTCCAGGAGCTAGAGCACCCGATGATCCTGATGAAACTTGGTGCGTGGAGGCGGCAGCAGTTACTCGGTCGCAAGCTAAAAGGAGCACCGAGTCAAAACCTTTAAAAGTTGCGGAGGCAACGAATCAGATGGCTGTGACGAAGGATGAGCTCATCAAACTTCAAGGGGAAGACCCATCCTTGTTAAAGTACGTGACGATGGAAGCGCCCTTGGTCAAGAACGGAAGAGAGATCAGCTATATAAAGAGGAAGGGAATTTTGTACCGCATCACCAAAAACATTGATGTAGGAGAGAAGGAATTGAAGCAGATTTTAGTGCCAAAAGATCTGAGGAAGAAGGTGATGGAGATCGCTCACGATACGATGTTGGCTGGACATATGGGTGTCAAGAAGACGGAAGATAGGATATTGACCAATTTTTATTGGCCTGGGATTCATCAGGATGTGGTGAGTTTCTGCAGGTCATGTGATGTGTGCCAGAGAACGGTATCGAAAGGGAGAGTAGCAAAAGTTCCGCTGGGAAAAATGCCGTTAATGGATTTGCCGTTTAAGCGAGTGGCGGTGGATTTGATTGGCCCGATTATGCCGGCAAGTGATAAGGGGCACCGATATGTTCTTACTCTGGTGGATTATGCGACACGTTATCCAGAGGCCGTGCCTCTGAAGAATATTGACACCGAGACAGTGGCAGAAGCACTTTTAGACCTATATAGTCGAATTGGAATTCCGGAAGAAGTATTGAGTGATCTTGGGACTCAATTTGTGTCGGAATGCATGCAAGAAGTATCAAGATTATTGTCGATCAGAAGGCTGACGACGACACCGTATCATCCGATTTGCAATGGTCTGACTGAGAAATTTAATGGTACGCTGAAGAAGATGCTGAGGCGATTATGTATGGAACAACCGAAGCAGTGGTATAGGTTTATAAATCCACTTTTGTTTGCGTATAGAGAGGTTCCCCAAGCGTCCACTGGGTTTTCACCTTTTGAACTTTTGTATGGTCGCACTGTGCGAGGACCTATGGCAATTCTGAAGGAACTATGGACAGGTGAAAGTGAATCAACCGAAGTGAAGACCAGCTATCAATATGTGTTGGAGTTGAGAGAGAGGCTGGAGGAAACGATGAAACTTGCTCAGGAGGAGCTAACGAAGAACCAGACTAGATACAAGAGAAACTACGACAAGAAAACGAAGGATCGACTATTTAATAAAGGAGACAAAGTTTTGGTAATGCTACCAACGAACAATAATAAGCTTTTAATGCAATGGAAGGGACCGTACGAAATTATCCAAAGGATGGGAGATAATGGTTATAAAATTTTGGTCGGAAACAAAGAAAAGAATTACCACGCTAACATGTTGAAGAAATATTATGCCCGAGAGGATGAAGCGAAGACCGAAATAGAGAAAGAAGATTTAAAGATGTCAGCTGGTGCGGAAATGTTAATGGATGAAGAGATGCCCAGCATAGACGAGGATTCGTTGTTAGAATTGGGAACATACAAACAAAAGGAAGATGTAAGCGACGTCAAATTGGGCACAGAACTGGGCGACAGCCAAAGTCGACAACTGCAAGCCTTGATGGAAAATTATGCTGATGTTTTCTCAGATGTGCCGGGAAGAACATCTAAGATTGAACACCGGATTAATTTGGTAGATGAGGAGCCTGTCCGCTTGAAACCTTATCCTTTGCCGTATGCACTGCGGCAGGAACTGAAGGAAGAAATAAAGGAGATGTTAGATATGGGAGTCATCAGGAAGTCGTCATCGCCGTATGCTTCACCGGTGGTTATTGTGAAAAAAAAGGATGGTTCGAATCGCATTTGCGTCGACTACAGAAAATTGAACAAAGTAACGATTTCGGATCCGGAGCCAATGAGGACTTCGGAGGATCTTTTCCAACAATTAGGGAAGTCAAAGTTCTTTTCGAAAATCGATCTCAGTAAAGGGTATTGGCAGATACCCGTAGCAGAAGAAGATATATTCAAGACCGCGTTTGTGACACCGGATGGGACGTATGAATTTCTTCGAATGCCCTTTGGCATGAAGAACTCTGGTGCTACACTGGTTCGTGGGATGAGGGAAGTGCTTTCAGGCATGTCTGGCGTTGAGAGCTATATCGATGATTTGATTGTATTCTCCAGAGATTGGGAGACACACCTGCGAACTTTGGAAGAATTGTTGAAAAGACTAAGTGAGGCCAACCTCACTGCTCGTCCCTCAAAATGTATTTTTGGGGCATCTACGGTAGAATTTTTAGGTCACGATGTCGGATACGACTGGATCACGCCGAACGATGACAATCTAGAGAAGATTGCGCGAGCGAAGCGTCCAGTCACAAAGAAGGAAGTTCGATCATTTTGTGGGTTGCTCGGGTACTATCGGGACTATATTCCTTCGTTTGCGATTATTGCGGCACCGTTGACGGACCTGACGAAGAAGGGGCAGCCAAACTTTGTCAAATGGGGTGAGGCTCAGGAGAAAGCTTTCAACACTCTGAGAGAGGCTCTCCTGAAGCGGCCCATATTAAGACTGCCCGACCATTCGCGAAATTTCACTCTACGCACGGATGCATCCAACAGCGGAATTGGAGCTGTTCTGATGCAGGAGCACGAGGGAAAACTCCACCCCGTCGCGTACGCAAGCAAGAAGTTGACGAATGCGGAGACAAAGTACTCTACACTTGAAAAGGAGTGCTTGGCAATAATATGGGGAGTTGGTAAATTTCGCTTATTCCTGGCCGGAAAGAAGTTCGTCCTCCAAACGGACCACAAGCCGCTGACTTTCCTTAGCACGGCCCGCTACAAGAACGATCGTATACTCCGGTGGTCTCTATCATTGCAGGGGTACGACTTCGTAGTAAAAGACATTGCCGGCAAGGAGAACGTTATGGCGGACTATCTCAGCCGCATAATCGTATAGACTTTCGTGTGAATAACTTCGTGTTTTGTTTTGTAAAATTATTTGTATTTCGTGTGTGTTGTTAAAAATATTATTACATAATATTTTTCTTTGCGGGGGGCGTATGTCACACTTCATTCATAATTTTAATCATAACGATGTAAGGTATCCCCGTTAAAAGCAGTTCGTAGTTTTATCATAAGAGAATAAATGCGGCTCTTTGAGCGCTGTCGGCGATATACGTCCAATTTGTTATATGGCTCGATACATGTATCTTTTTCTCTTTTTTTCTCCTCTTTGTATTGACGTAATATGTTTTTTTGACTAACATCTTTGTACTGGAAAATTCGCGTATATTCCACTTGATTCGCGTAACGAACTCTCCAGAGGTTTCTGGTTGAATCTTGAATTTACGAGAAAGTTTACGTCACGTGATTTTGTTTTCTATATAAAGCCGATGCGTAGCGAGAAATTATTATTATGATGATTATTATCGTTGTGAAGTAATTTGAAGCGATTCGAGTGGCGGCTCGAGCGAAGGTGAATTTGTTTGGCCACAGGAGGTGGACCGTTAGATTTTGTGTCGGTGGACAATTGTTGAATTTATTTTGTGCCAGTGGTTGGCAGTTTTGTTCTACAGAGGTAGAATTATTTTGTGTTGATCGAATCAAGTTATAGCGTTGAGTTCGCTTTGCAGTGTGGCAAAGCGTGGAATAGAATTTCGTCGGTCGTGATTTTGTAATACATTTGTTGTTATTAGAGACAGCGGTCTCTGTTTGTTGTGAGAAAGAATCTTCAACAAAATCAATCCGAGCTTTCGTTAACCAACTGTATAAACCGTCGGGCTCATAGCAAAACTACTTCTTGAGCCGGAATAAAATAAAATTTAGACACAGCTTTGTTTCAGCGCAGGTATTCGGGTTACCTAGCTCAACTGGTCCTTTGGGATTCCCGAACAAAGTTTGTGACACTCTGATTTAAGCAACGAGGAAAATCGTTCACATAGATAATAAAGAGAAGTGGGCCGAGTACAGAGCCTTGAGGAACACCAGAAGTTAATTTGTTTATGGTAGTTGATCTAGCACTACAACACTCGGTCTGCTGAGTCCTTCCAATAAGGTAAGTTTCAAACCATTTTAAAACATTGCCTCGAACACCATATTGTTCAATTTTGCTTAATAAGATATTATGATCGATGGTATCAAAAGCTTTGGATAAATCTAGGAAAATACCCAAAGTTGATTGTTTTTTCTCAAAAGCAGCAGTAATGTTTTCAATTAACAAAGTAATTACATGTGAAGTTGAATGACCCTGTCTAAAACCGAATTGGTGATCTGAAAATAGGTTAAAGCGTGTAAAAAAAGAGTAAACTCGATTGTACACAATTTTTTCAAGAATTTTTGAAAGGTTGGAGAGTAGGCTAATGGCACGATAGTTCGAAATATTGTTGGTACTACCTTTTTTTTTAAAGAGAGGAATAACTCTAGAGTGTTTGAAATAAAACTTCAAACATTTTTTTATATTTTTTATCACATTATTTTAAATTAGTAAACATGGACAACGTGATTTTAAACCAAAATATTTAATTTAAGTGCAGTTTTAGTTTTGGTTTGTGCGACGGCTTACAATAAAACAGATGATAATCGGTCATACGGGCAAGCTAAGCTTTGTTAAATAAAATACTTCAAACACTTTTTTTATATTTTTTATCACATTATTTTAAATTAGTAAACATGGACAACGTGATTTTAAACCAAAATATTTAATTTAAATGCAGTTTTAGTTTTGATTTTTGCGACAGTTTAGGGGAGACTGGGGCTAGTTGGACCACGGGGTTAGTTGAAACATTGCTGATTTTTTGCTCCCTCAACATTTTCTAAAATACTTACTGCTACCTAGTGATGTATAACATTAATTTACATTCTCCATGCTAATTTCAAACGGCTTGAAGCAAAAACGAAGTAAGGTGTAAGATTTTTAAAATTTTACAGCTTGAAGTAAAATTAGTTTGTCTTAGATAATTTAATGTAGAAATGTGCTTGAGAAAGATACGCAAAAGTTATTTACCATATGTTGACAGTAGATATAATGCTACAATAAAAAACAGAGCTAGTTAAATTTCTTATTTATGATTACAGGTAAAGTAAAATTGTATTTCTCTGTAACTAGTGGGGTTAGTTGAAACTTTGCACAGGGGGTTAGTTGGAACATGTTTCACGTAACACTTCTAAGAATAACTTATACTTAACAATTGCTTTAAGATGTTGTTTTTCATATCAGTTTATTCATTGCTATTTAGCATTCATATCTTTATGTTTTTTTGTTAATTTCAGTTAATTGCAGTTATTTTATTACATTTAGTAAGTAATAGGTGTATTTCTTAGCTGAAAGTATGCGTCAGTACAAACGTAAAACTCAACGGGGATTGATAACAAAAAGTGTCATGCAAAAAGCCATGAAAGAGGTGTTGATTGATAAAAAGTTTTGTCGTACAGTGGCAAAAAAATATGATATTCCACGTGTGACTTTGCGAAGATACTATTTGAATTATGGCAAAGAAGCCACTATCGTGAAAGATGATGATATTACAGAAGTATCGTTGAGAAAATATGGATATTTCAATAATCGGTCAGTATTTAATATTAGCCAAGAACTTTTTCTTGTGGAATATTTGCTTAAAGCATCGGCTTTATATTATGGACTTTCTACCAATGAAGTCAAATCTTTAGCATGTGAATATGCTGCTAAACTTGGCTTGAAAATTCTAAACTCATGGGTTGCAGCAAAAAAGGCTGGAAGCGATTGGCTCTCTGGTTTTATGAAACGCCATTCCAACTTAACGTTGAGGACGCCAGAAAGCACATCACTTGTCGTGCTACTAGTTTCAAAAGATATAATGTTAATGCTTTTTATGACAAATATGAATCGGTTTTGCAAAGGGATGGATTTACACCAGACAAGATTTGGAACATTGATGAGACTGGCTGCACCACAGTACAGAAACCAAGAAAAATTATTGCTGCAACCGGTGTTAAGCAAGTCCGTGCTGTTGTTTCAGCAGAACTGGAAACATGAAACTGGAAACATGATCCCACTTATGCTTATATTTCTCAGAGTACACTGTAAAGAAAATTTTGTCAAGGGTGCTCCAACTGGTTCCATTGTAAGAGCTCATCCGAGTGGCTGGATGACTTCAGAAAACTTTTTTTCCTGGTTGAAACATTTTGTGTCACATGTTAGACCGCGTAATAAAGATAAAGTGCTGTTGCTAATGGACAACCACCACAGCCACGTCACTCTGGAAACCATTGACTATGCTAAAGAACATGGTATCGTCTTGCTTTCATTTCCACCCCATTGCTCCCATAAACTGCAGCCACATGATAGGCAGTTTATGGGCCTTTCAAGCTTTATTACAATAGCGCTTGTGATTGTTGGATGAAAGAAAATAGAGGAAAAACAAAGACTATTTACGACATTCCTGATATGATTGGAAGGGCTTTTCCTAGAGCATTCACACCCGCTAATATTCAATCACGCTTCAAAGTGGCTGGAATTTTTCCTTTTGACCGTCTCATCTTTAGTGATTTAGAATTCTTGCCATCAGATGTCATTGATAGGCAGTGATGGCCTTACAAAAAGGGGGGCCTGGTGCAAGAAAAGTAAGGGGGGGCCACTATTTTCTGTCCCAAAAGAAGGTAGCTAAACCAGGTTTTGGCGTGTAAAAGATTGGTCATAAAAAAAGGTCCTTGTTTTCCAATTTTTCCCCAAAAATTGTGCAGTTCTCCAAAAAAAAAAAAAAGGTCTTTACTTTAAATTTATCTCGGGTGTATCAATTTTTTCCCAAAAATCGTGCAGTTCTCCAAAAAAAAAAAAAAAAAAGGTCTTCAGTTCATATTCAGTACTAAATCCAATAGTATGTGATGGCTCTTCGAGATCAATTCAAATTATAGTAGTATAGAGAGCGCACTTTATCACAAAATATGAAAAAATTTTTTCCCCTTTTTTTGAGCTGAAATCTACATCCTAATGCTTTCTTTCAAAAATAGAGCAATTTCTTGTGTAGGGGGGCCACTTTTTGCTCTATTTTAGAAGGGGCCCGGTGCGACTGCACTGCTCGCACCCTATTAAAGCTATTACTGTTGATAGGTTTGTTCCTAGTGCAAGTACTGACAATCTTACCCAATCAAAACACCAACAATTATTCAACGAGCAGCCTCAAGTTTCGAAAAAACCTTCATCATCTACAAGTCAATCTCTTTTGAATGTCACTTCTGAAAACATTCGACCATTCACCAAAGCAGCTCCAAGAAAAAGGAAGAGCTGTACAAATAGAGGGAAAACTAGAATTCTAACTGACACTCCTGAAAAAAATCAAATTATAACAAACGCTAAAAAAAAGAAAACGACCCAGAAAATCTGTAAACGCATAATAACTGCGTTGATTGAGTCTGGCTCTAAAGAAGCATCATCACTGCTTTTATCAGAAGAGGAGAATTGTTCGGATAATAGCACAACCGAGGACAAAGAATTGTCAAAGGTCACCAAACCTAGCGAAGTCAAAGAAGAAGAATTTGCCCTAGTCCGATTGTGTGCAAAAAAAAGTGTACGATATTATGTCGAACAAGTGATTAATGTTTTTGAAGATGGTGATGTAACTTTCAGATTTTTAAAGCGATCCTATCACTCTGCATTGGTGAGTGAACGTCCCACCTTTACTTTTCCAGAAGACACTAATGATGCATCGGAATTCACACACAATTTAGAAGACATTGTCTTTAAACTGCCAGTTCCATTGAAAAAAGAAGGAACCAAACGTTGTCGGCAGAAGTTTGACTTTCCTGTTGATTTATCAAGTTACAACCCTCAATAGGTTGACTTATACCATAAGAACAGATTTTTATACTCTGCATACGGACAAATGATTTGTGTTTCAACTAACCCCATGCCGTGTTTCAACAAGCCCCGCATAAGGGGTTAGTTGGAACAAGTAACGTACGTTTATTGGAATGTAATTTGTAAATAAATCTCTTACAATTTTTGGTCAATCTTTTGTGATAAATTGTGCAATATAATAGTCATTATGCCAGACTAGCTTAAAATCTTTCTCATCAATTTCAAACCCTACAATTTTACTTTTTCTAAATTTTGTTCTAACTAACCCCGGCCTCCCCTACAATAAAACAGATGATAATCGGTGATCTGGGCAAGCTAAGCTTTGCTAAATATAATACTTCAAGCGTCTTTTTTATATTTCTTATCACATTATTTTAAATTAGTAAACATGGACAACGTGATTTTAAACCAAACTATTCAATTTAAATGCAGTTTTAGTTTTGATTTGTGCGACGGCTTACAATAAAACTGATAATAATCGGTGATCTGGGCAAGCAAAGCTTTGCTAAATAAAATACTTCAAACGTCTTTTTTATATTTCTTATCACATTATTTTAAATTAGTAAACATGGACAACGTGATTTTAAACCAAAATATTCAATTTAAATGCAGTTTTAGTTTTGATTTGTGACACACAGATGATAATCGATGATCTGGGCAAGCTAAGCTTTGCTAAATATAAAACTTCAAACATTTTGTTTATACAGTATTTCTTATCACAATATTTTAAATTAGTAAACATGGACAACGTGATTTTAGACCAAATTATTCACTTTGAATGCAGTTTTAGTTTTGATTTGTGCGACGGCTTGCAATAAAACAGATGAAAATCGGTGATCTGGGCAAGCTAAGCTTTGTTAAATAAAATACTTCAAACATTTTATTTATATTTTTTATCACATTATTTTAAATTAGTAAACATAGACAACGTGATTTTAAACCAAAATATCGCGACCTTGGGTGTAAAATGAGTGTTAAACTGCATTTCTTTCATAGTCATCTTGATGAATTCCCCAGTAATTTCGGGGCTTTTAGTGCTTAACAAGAGAAGCGGTTCCAGCAAGACTTCATGACTATGGAACATCGCTACCAAGGCAGATGGGACAGAAACATGATGGTAGACTTCTGCTGGAGCATCAAGTGAGATTGCCCCGAGAAAGTCTACAAGCACAGGAGCTACAAGCACAAATTCTTGCCTAAACAGGGCCCAGTTTGGTCTTGTATTTTGGCTGTATGGACAGTACGCATTGATTTTTACATACTCTTATTTGCATATTGGTTAAATGTATGAGACTTGAATATTGATGCCTGGTATACTCAAAGTTTCTTTTGCGGCCCTAGGTGCAAATAGCTATTACGAAATAACTCCTGTCATTTTACGTTAGTAGTGCAAAATTGCAAAGTGTGTTCCCCACTGCAATCGGTCATCTGGGCAAGTGAAGCTTTGGTAAATAAAATACAAAACATCTATTTTATATTTTTTATCACTTTATTTTTTTTATTTGTAACTATTCATTCTACTATTCATTTGTAGTATTAATTTTCTAGTATTCTACTCTTCATTTCTTTCTTTTGTTAGGTTGTTAATTGTCATTTGTTTAATTAATATTCTACTATTCATTTGTAACCGTGCCTTGGGTAATTTTGTCTATTGTGCAATGGTAGAAACAAGCGTAGCTGCCGGACGTTTGCAACACACAGTAATTCCTGTTGTGTTATCTCGTTACTTTTGTATTTGTTAAATTGCCAAGCTTACTTAATAAACTTATAATTTTTTCAGAGCCTCCAAAGCCTGGAAATTTAATGAAGGCAAACAATGAGTGAGACCCAAAAATTGCTTTAAAGAACAAAAATAGAGGTAGAATATAAACTATATGATGCAGGGTTAAAAAAGAATGAAAATATATTTCATCCAATTACTCCAAGTATTATGATTCAAATATCAGTAACTTTGTTTTTTGTGATCTACAGTGTTTATATAGCACGCAAAGAAAAGTGATAAAAAACACCCATACTAAAACATATCATTTTATATTAAAAAAAATGCATAATAGAGCACATAATATTGCAATTTAAAGTTTTTTTGAATGATTGTTGCATCACATTTTGATGAGATCCTTTTCCTCTTGTTTTTTAATTTAATTCCATTTTAGCCTGTAGGGGGAGATTCCAAGTTAGTTTCTCCAAAAAAATTGGGGTCTCTTCAAGAAGTTACCATAAGCAATTTTCTTTGATAAAACTAACCAGGAATTTCTTTTACAGCATGAGGATGGAATAAAAAAGAAACTAAGAGGCAAAATATCCTTAAAAAAGTGATAGTAACCACAGGGGGATTTGGGTTAATTTCCCAAACAACAGTTGCTTATGGTGACTTATTGAAGAGACCTGATTATTTTTAATAATTTTTTTTTTATCAAGTAGTCTAAATTAAAGCAAGGCACAAGTTGTCAACAATCGGACAAGCAATGTTTGCAGATGAAATTCCAGGTAGAATCTTTAACAGCATTTTTAATTTGTTTCTAGTTTTTTTCTTTAGTTCTTTTCTTCTTGGTGACAGAGCTGTGCTCTGTAATGTTTTGGCTTCTTTCCATGCCTTCTTGCATGGTTGTTCTCTTAACTCTTAAATACTTTTTATTGTTCATGTGTTACTATACGCGTATTGCTTGTCAAAAACAAAATTAGAGTGAATAATTTTATTGTAAACATGAGGATTTAGATAATTACTTAGAAAGATTGTTCTTAATTAGAACGAATTTTCTAAAAGATTTTTCTAACCAGAGTGAATAAATATTCAAAGAACAATAGCAAAAGCACAATAAACAGAAAATTTAAAAAATCTAACTGATTAACAAAATGGTGCACAATCCAGCATAGTATAGTTTTTCTAGAACTTTAGCACAGAACAGCAGAACATAAAACAGATATTTTAAAGGTCTAGAGGTTGTTTATCTTAGATTTACATAAAAGAAACTAGAAACTTAGAATTAATAACAATAAATTTTGATGTCGTTAAAATCGCTATGGTAATAATTTGAATTGCTTCAATCACTAAATGTTAATGTTATTCTACTGCAAAGCCATTGAAACAAATTAAGTTTGATTCAAAATTATTTTCATTCTTCTACAATACATCAATCGTGTCTGAATGAATGTTAAAATCAAATCCAGATATCCAGTTTCGAAGAATTTGAAAAATCGAGATTCATGATAAATCCGCCCGAATTTATCGTCTTTGGTATTGATCGACTATTATTGACTTCATTCGCGGACTACAATCGAGGCTTTAAAAAGCTACAGCCACAACCAACGGATTGCCACGACCAACTTTTGAAGATGAAAAAATACCGTGTTTTTCGATCTACTTTAGTCCTCTACCGATCAATCGTGTTTTTCGATTTTAATCATGTGTCGATCAATTTTAGTCACTACCGATCAAATTTAGTTCTGTGTCGACCAATTTTAGTCATGTGCCGATCAATGTAATCTTATGTTGATCAATTTTAATCGTGTACCGACCAAAAATAGTTATGTCGACAAACTTTATTTTTATTGGTAAATACATGTAAACAATTTTGAGATATAATTTTTACTATAAGTTTTTTGTTAATTAAAGTTTTACAACTACTGCATTTTCAAAAACAAATACTGTAAGAATATCATAATTTTCTAGAATACCTCAAAGAATTTATAGGGTTTTTTGATCTAATTCGTTGTTTTTGCAATCAAATTCGTTCCTTTTGCAATCAAATTTGTTTTTTTTGCAATCAATTTCGCGTGGCAAAAATTTTATATATATACAGTATCTTTGTATAGGGTCTCCCGATAGGGTCTATGTACATATATAAATAATATGGGGTCTCTGTATTAGATCTCTATAATCTATAGTCTCTATAATTATGTTTCTATAATATAGTCTCCATAATGTATATATAGATGGGTATATATACCTATCGGAGATCCTATATGGAGACCCAATATTATGGGACTATATTATGGAGACCATATTATGGGGACCTAATACTGTATCTATTATAGAGACTAAATTATGGAGACCTAATTTTGGAGACCTAATATAATGGAAACTATATTATAGAAACCTAATTATGGAGACTATATACATCGTGAAGACCTAATATTGTGGCGAACTAATACAGTGACCCTGGTCTCTGTATTAGGGTATCTGTATTATTCAATTAATTTCAATTATATCTATATTAGTCAACATCTAAACTGTATTTTAATCTTTAATTAATAATATATTTTCGTCCACTTTCTCATAATTTTTACCTTAATCTAGCATCACGTGACGTGATTTTATATAAGCGCGCTTTTTGTTTTCATTTCAGATTTTAGTTGTTGGATTGCAGTTGAGTTGTTCGTTTTTTGTGGCTGTGTAATCGCAATTGTTCTATAGCGAGATAGAATTCTTAAGCTTCTACAGCAGACAAACTATTAAGATTAATATTAGCCATTGGGGTGCTAATTCATACTTATAGCTTGCTATAGTACAAAGTTGTTGCAAGCGATTATTCACAGTTTTTAGCGCTGGAATCCTTTCAATGTTTGACAAAGTTTGGGAGCCAGGTTTTCGCGAATTGGTCACGTTTTGTTCATTGTGCCGGAACTAACTGTATTAAAAACTTCAGTGTCGCGGGAAACTACTTCTTGAGCAGGAATAAATAAAAATAGGTACAGCTTTACTTTAGCGCAGGTATTCGGGTTGCCTTGTTCAACGGGTCCTTTTGGATCCCCGGAAGAATTTGTGACAGTCAATAATTTGTACTAAAAGTAAAACCAATGATATACTTTCCATGATTGGAAACTCACATCACGTGACCTGATTTTGTATCGCCCGTTGAACGCTTGAATGCACAAACCTAAATTCAGTCTGACCCGGTTTAGCCAAACAGCTTTATACACTTTTTGAATTAATAATTCAATAAATTAATGAAATAAAAAAAAAAATATATAAAATATGAGGAATTTATTAATAAACTAAAATATTAACAAAAAAAATTAATGAAAATAAAGAGTTAATAAGCTAATTGACTATATTTATTCAATTGAATTCATTTGTAATTTTTTTACATTTAAAATAATTTGATACATTTTTTAAAAATAACTTTGATAAAAACTTTAAATCTAAATAGCTGTTCTGCATTCTCATTATACTAAATAAATAACTTGCTTTTTTTTAAATTACTGTATCTTTTTTTGGTTTAATTTATTTAAAGTTTGTTAAATTTATTTATTTAAAGTTAATTGTTAAAAGTTTTTGTGTAATAATCTAAAGCAGTTTTATTTAAATTTTGTAGTGAGCCACCGACTTGTCGCCACCAAATTTTTATGGTATCGAAAGAAATATTTTCATACTTGGGAAAAAAATTATTATAATCGGTTCCAGTTTGTGACATTATTTCTTCCTTGTTTTCAAACAAATCATCGAATTCTTTCAAGTTATTTAGATTGATGCAAATAGCCCATCGATTAGATTCCATTTAGATTTATTTAAAAAAATTTAAATCTCACTAATTTATTTAGCCAACGTTGCCTATGTTTAATCAACGGTTCAATCAATCAATCAAGCAAGATTTTATTTTTTGTCCACTACACAGCAGATATTTATATTAAAACTCACATATGTGGTTGACCGTGGCATGCGATGACCTCTGAGACTGGTCATGCAATTGCCATGCCAAAATCTGATCATGCAATCGGGTATTTTATGGGTAGTTAGTGAGTAAGACAAGCAATATTTTACGGGTACGAAAAAATTCTGTATGAGATTCTAATTTTTAGTCTTAAGATCGTGGCGTTGTAGACCAAGACATGCAATATTTTACGGGTAGAAAAAAATTGTTTGTGAAATTCAAATTTTTAGTCCTAATATCATGGTGTTCTAAACCAATTTTCGTCCCAAAATTGTAGCGTTCCCTAAAAAAAAAGGTCTTCACTTTCAATTACTCTCAAATTTTATACTTTTCACCCTGAAATTCTATCAGTTAAAGTCTGTGTTTCGATGTTAAAAAGTTTTTTGAAATTTTGTAGAATTTAGTAAATAGTTTTTGAAATTTTTTTACTTCCACAAATTTAAGTTTTTTAAATTTTGTAGCAAATTTATTCGGTAACTTAGTACGTTATTTAATCGTCCACCTTTTTGGCGCCTGTAAAGAAGGCCTCGCCAATAACACAATCTCGGTGTCTACTAAACGATAAAATTCTTAATCTTCTTGCTGGATCTGACCTTCGAACCAGCGACAGCAAAAATATAGTCTAGCTAAATCCCAGCTCAGACTACCACAATATCTTCTTTATTAAGAAATATGCTCCAATCCACTTAGGAGCCCGAATAGTATAACAGCAAATAAATTTAATAGCTTAATTCTTCACAATCACGTAGACCACCAAAGACTTGCGTTCAAAAACTATGACTTCACACAGTTAACAATTTTCCAAATTTAAGTTACCACAACGAAACATCGAATTAATTATACTGCTTTTCAGCGAACCTTATTTATACTAGACGGTAAGGTTACTCGAATGTTCTGACATTATCCAAATCACAAACAACAACTATTACGTCATAGACAAAACAGGTCAAGCGGATAGTTCTGGAATGTACTTCGAGATTCGTGAAATTAAGCAGTGTTGCCATTTTTTCTTGTAAATAAATATAAATATTTAAATTACTTATAAAACTGTTATTTCTTCGGTATTTGAGCAGGACCAAAGCGAAATCAAAGAGATTTTTTATGAGATTGTGAATCCACATAATCTGGGCGACTTCTAGGAACGGAACAGTCTGTTATGAGGGAAATTAAATTTTAGTAACCAATGTTTAGGGAGGCTCATAGGTGCTACACTTTTCTCAAGGGTGACCTGGAAGAAATTGTGATAAGGTATACTCATTCCTCCCAACATATCGAAGATAAGCTCACAACCGGATGTAGTTTATTCTCACATCCACAGAATGTTGAAATGTTTTGACATATAATATACGTAAATGGTTATGTAAGCATAGCCTATAAATAATTAACATAAACATAACATATAATTATAGCCATATCAAGCTGGAGGGCAAGGGCGGCAATTGGCACACCGAGGCGCATCATTGGCAATTTCACAATTTTCCAGCATTGAGCATGCGTTATTTGGAATGAAAGAAGTTTTTTTGTACGTATTTTTTGAGTAGAATTACTTTCATTTTATTGTGAAAAAACCGATTTAGTTTTTAAAAAAGTGGAAGCCTATAATTTTGGTTTTTGGGCACTCATCGCATAAAATTCCAGCAAAGATTGTTTCGCTCCCCAATTTTTTTATTCTGGGAGCGGCAAACCAGGACACTAGTTATTGAAAAAAATTCGTCCCTAAAAATTAGTGTTCTCTGAAAGAAAAAAGTCTTCACTTCGTATCAGTTTCCGATTTTTTGGTTTTCATCCGAAGAACTTTTAATTAGTCTCGGATTACTTGATTTTCATCCCAAAACAAAATATTCTCTTAAAAAAAAAAAAAAATCTCTCCCTATAGCACAATGCTTCTCAACCCCTGGGTCGCCGTTTAGTTTGATTGGGTCTCCGACAAGTGTAGGCTAGTTGTGTAACAATTAAACCATTTTCGTTCTTTTGTGTCAATTTGGACCTACTTTTGTGTCGCGACCTAGGGTTGACCCAAAATTTTTACTTATATAAAAAATGAAAATTTGGGACAAAAAATGAGAAATCCGAGACTATTCAAGTGACAACTTTTTTTTGGAAAACACTATGATTTTGGGACGAAAAATCAGAAATCCGAGACTGAATTCAAAGAAAGACCTTTTTTTTTAGAAAACACCTTGATTTGGGGACAAAAATTGGTCCACGTCTTAGAACCCACAAAGTATTGCATGTCAATTGCATGACCAGCCTCAAAGGTCATAAGTTTAGTTCCCTTATTATGCTTGCAATAACGTCTATAAAAAATATTGGGTCGCCAAAACTTTACTCTCGATTTCCGCTTAACATTTGGGTCGCCATAAAAAAAGGTTGAGAAGCACTACTATAACACCTGAAGTATGGTAGTGAAAATTAGATGATTTAAACTTTTTATTTGCCTCAATCTTACTTCATAAACTTATCTATATTAAAATAATTTTATATTAAGGATATATATTACATTTTATATTAAAGATATATATTAAGTATATAAATATTATATTAAGGATATATATTATATATACAAAAAATAAAATTATTTAATAAAAAGAAGTTTATTAGAAATTATTACTCATTCCATTATCAACTGCGTAAAATTCTTTATAATTTTACGTGGTCATGCTTCTTTATAACTTTTCATGGTCGTGATCGTACGTCCTTATATATTGGCTATAGTTTTTATTCTAAAATTTATTCAAAACTTACTCTCTATCATATCTTATAATTTAATTTATAAAGTTTGTTATTTTTCAAAAATAGCTACATCAACAATCTGACCAATTTTTGTTCACGCTTTTGCAAAAACAAAACAAACTTTTATGTAGTTCAATTTAATTTCACTAACTTGGCATAACTATTAATTTATTAAGCTAAAATTTAATGAAAACTTACACTCTATCACACCTTACAATTTAATTTAAAAAGTTTGTTATTTTCAATTGCATCATTAACATTCTGACTAATTTTTGTTCACGCTTTTGCAAAAACAAACCAAACTTTTATGTAGTTCTATATGTATATAAATCAATGTATTTTTTGACGACTCAGTCGTCCAAAGGAGCATGCAGTCAAGCGTACGAATGCCGACGCTCCTGTCGGCATTCTCTTAACACTTTCGGTGCTGAAGGTTAAGCAATTTGGTTCTTGTTTACTATTTGCCAGCTTTAGTTAATTGTTTTTTAATTTTAGGGAAATCCCCAAAGGTTGTTGGGTTAGTAACGGTTAACGATAAACGAAACCCAGCTCTTGGACGTAAATCTACGTCTTTCGCACCGAAAGTGTTAATAAAGAAACAAACTGAGAAAAAAGAGTTTCTCATCATGGTATGTATGTCGTTGGTAAAACAACACAGCTTGGTTGTAATTGCTTTGAAAAGGGGAGAAATTTAAGTTAAAGTCTTAATGGAATGACTCGAGTAGATTTTGAACGGTGACCGTATCAAACACATTAGCCATCACGGCGCTCTTTAACTATCTGGTCACGGTGTCGACATTTCATGACAAACATGCATTTAGAGATGCATATTATTTTTACTGACATAAAAGTAATAAAAGTACCTGTACTTTATTTTTATCAAATTATAAATTGGTAAACATCTTTACCATACATAAATCAAAACGATTTTTCAACTAAAAATTGTGCACCCCAGGGTGGAAATGCTAAGAGTTTTTAGAAGAGGTTTGAAGTTGGTGGAATATTGTAAAATATGTAAAATTATATTGCCGATTTAGAAATTATAAAGAAAAAGACGAAAAGATTAACAATAAGGGGTCGCAGTCCCAAAAGTTTTAGAATACCTAGGACAACTGTAAAATGGGCTGTCCAAAAAATTGCAAAACTAGGCCTAAGCAAAATGTAAGTTTTTGTATGTAAAATTCAACAAGATAAAATTTGGACAAGTTCTGATTTTATTTTGACCTATAAAACTCAGTAAAAAGACTATTAAACAACCGAAACTACTGTATAAAGTTGTATAAATTTTATGATGTAATAAAGATCAGACAAAAATTGACCTTATTGACTTTAACGGGCCCAAGTTATAACGTTATAGCATGCTGACAAAGTATAATGGAAATACTTAATAAAAAACTTGCACCTATTGCTATACCTTATTTGTCATACACGCAGGTAAGTTGTCAGTCTAAAAGGGATCTAATAAATCCATATGCAGAGCAGTATAAAAAACTGATTTTGATACGCCTGCACAACGCGTTTAAAACAAAACTCCCTATATCCCCGTTCTCTTGCTTCATTTTATTCTTATCAACGTGTCGATATAACTAAAAACGCGTAGTTTTAAGACTTCTTAGTCTTACATGCTTCTTAGCCTTGAGAACATCCGCTATTTTAGGCAAAATTGTGGTTGTGGGGTTAGTGCTCGCTGATGTAACGATGCCTGATGTATTTGGAATAGCTCTTTGGGAAACTTTTTCTTGGCAAAATACAGGAAATTTAAACTGATTGTAACGAAGCAATTTTAAGGAGGAATAAAAAGAAAGAATTTTTCTAGGAAGAAAAAATGTTTCAGGGTTTTTTTCAGCCCCCTGGCTCTCTAATTTCAACGCCCTTGCTTGTCACTGGAGTAAAACAGCCAAACAAACTTGATATCAAGAATAAAATAATAAAAAGTTTTCGCTTGCACCTTTAGGGCCCACAAAATTATTATACATTATACATTATACAAAGTTGGTTTTTCAATTATCCATTTAAACAGCTTGCCGGTTAATAAATTTAGTGTTTAACTTTTTAAAACTCATATGCCTATCAAAAATATCTTCACTTTAAAAATTTTAGGTATGCAATTGTTTTCTATAATCCTCCTAAACATAAAAACCTTACAGATTTGGGGTATCGTCGCCATTTTAACCTGTTAACCAACTAAAAATTTGAGGACGATCTGATTTTTCAAGCAATAATTTTGTTTCTTCAGGCATAAAATACACCTGTAAAAATGTTTCTCAGAAGAATGAAAATTACTTTTTGTCCAAATAATAGTTTACTTCAATGAGTTGTACACCAGATTCAATCATAAAATTGTTTTTTTGGGGAGTAAAATTGATTATTTTAACGTAAAACAATTGATTTTTGGCCGCCAAAAAGATTTCGGGTACAAAACAAAGTTAATTGATTCTGCTCAGTTATAAGCCTATTTGTTTTGTTTGAGGTTCTTGGTAAAATCGTGCTAAACTATGATGTGGAAAAAATTGTTTTGCTCCCTTTTCCAGATCCTTTGGTCTGGTATGTCTATGGCCACGACTTACGATCCATGTCCTTGGTTTATAAGCATGTAAAAATGGATAAAAAAAATATTTTATAAAATTACAAAGATTGAACCAAACACGAACCAAAAATCGTATTGACTATTAATTGTTGGTCAGAGTTGGTCTCAAAATGTCGACATCGAAATAAGTTTAAATTACGAAGCCTTAACCACGCTGGCAGTTAATAAATATATTTACTGATTTATACACTCGGTTTACCTTATTTTTAAATCTTCTTTTACCCACTGTCTTGATCAGCCAATAAAAAACCCACCTCTACATTACATATTATTAAGCTAACAATAATCTTAAATCATACCTTGTAAAAAAAATTTCATTGTTTTAATTATAATTTGTATCCTTATAATTGCTATTTTTAAATGCATTTTTTAAGCATCTTTTTATCGTATTTTCCAATCCAGCTTATTTAATCAAAATTTCAACGCATTTTTATGGAAAATTTTTTTTAATTTATCTATTATTTTCAAGCAATAGAGCAAGCTACATAAAAACTTTTTCTTTGGCAATAAAATTCATTCATTGATTTATATTACAACCGTAGTTTTCTTGTTGTTTTACGTTTTTTCGCCGACATTCAATCGCTGTGTTTAAAACTATATTTCGTTTTATGTTTTTTTTTTTAATTTCTGACGAGCCCAGGCCGGCGAAAAGTCTGTTGGGGCAAATAAAATTAATATTTAAATTAAATTTTGTGGTCTGAAACTTAATTAATTTAATGTAGTTATTTGATATTTAACAATGCACAAACTCATAATTTTTTTGTTTTACAACTTGCCTCAAAAATATTTCAAAAGCTTCAATTTTCATTGTTTTGTCAACCGATATTTACGTTTTGTCAAATTCGAAGAGTAATTAATAATATGAAATATAAAGGTTGGTCTCCTTTCACAACAAACTCCGAAACAAGCCTTTTATTAACGAGCAACAAAGCCACTAAAAGCGGGATTCTTGCGGCGATGATAAATGTTGGCAACATCGTGTGAAATTTTGCCGGATCGGGAATCAAGGCTCAATCTCTTGCGCCGCAAGCGGAAAGGCTGTACATAGCAATATGGTATATTCCAAAAATATTGTTTATATCACTAAAAAAAAAATGCATTCTAAATACAAAAACCAGCAAAAAATATAAAAAAATTGTTCAGTTTTCAGAAGATTTTTATTATAATAGATTGCCAAAAAACTATTAAGCGTTAAGAATTTTGAACATACGTATAACCGTCACATAAACAAAGCAGCAATACTAGAAGTAGTCCAACGAATTCTAGAAAATTATTTCAAACGCAGTTTCTAGAACCATGTTTTTAAGAATTTACACAAAACCCTTGTTTATCCAGTTTTGGTTTATTCTAACACTCTTTGACTGTCGAAAAGTACATTCAGGTTAGGTGTCGCCTTGCCATTTCCGGAAATAGCCATAGATGAGGGCAGGTTGTTAAAGGTTAGAAAAACAATAGATCGGTCGCTTTATCTTTTTAAAAGTGTTATTGCATTTTATCTGCTTTATTTTATTTCATATGCGCTTTCCAAAATTTTTTATCCGAAACTGTTTCTGCACAAATTTGTTCAAAAAAAACAAGAGTCAACCAACAAAAAAAATCGGCAATTTTGAATTTGAATTTTACGACAAAAAATCATTCTCAAAAAAGTAAGAACAAGAAAAAAATTGTTCTACTCTTGGACCTCTTTTCAAAACACAATGTCATTGACAATTACACATCAGTTTAATAAAAATATCATTTTATTTTTTTGAAATAACAAAATAAATTTAATAAGCGTTTTATTTTATAATCTTTTTCTTGAATTTTAGTCCAAAGATATTTGTTTTTAACAAAAAAGCACAAAACTTTAATCTATATCTTTTATTTATGTTCTTATTG
This sequence comes from Diplosoma virens, assembly GCA_963680785.1. Classification (NCBI taxonomy): domain Eukaryota; kingdom Metazoa; phylum Chordata; class Ascidiacea; order Aplousobranchia; family Didemnidae; genus Diplosoma; species Diplosoma virens. Next base: position 66,516,175 of record OY796881.1, on the reverse strand, counting down.
CATCTTTAAAGCTTAAAATTTCCTCAACATTTACATCAAAACACATAACCGTACGAGCTAGGGGAGGAGGCCGGAAAAAATGCCCCCCAAAACTAAAAAAATTGGGCAAAATTAGATTTTTTCGGCCACCGACAATAAACTATTTGGGAAATATGAAGTTACCAATTTAGAACAATCTAGATCAGTGAACCGAATACAACTAAAATTCGATGTGAACACCTTTATTTTTTGATCTTTACTGGATTTTTTAAATATAAACAAAGAAATGTGACACAGATTTAAAGTAAAGACTTTTTTGCTTTTCGGAAAGTTTATTTTCAATCACAAAATATAATAAAGTTCAAAAAAAGTCTTCACTTTAAATCAATGTGACATCTCGGCATCTTTGTGAAATGCTGCAAAATCATGATTTGGGCAATTGTCAATAAAATTCGAGCAAAATCTATTGGACCTCAAAATGTTTTGAAATTGCAGGGCTATGTCAAAACTGATTCCATTTCCGAAACGCCAAAAACAAAACTATACTTGGCAAGCGTATAAAATTAGGCCTATAATTATATAGTATCTGAAACCATCAGCGTACCCGCCGAAAAAAGTTGTGAGCAATACAGTTTTGCCAAATTTTGTGACGTTTTCCCAAATCATGATTTTTTAGTACTTCACGGATATGAGAAGAACTTTTGTCTAAAGTTTAGGACCCCCCCAAAAAAAAATAAATAAATAAAGGTTTTCACCATAGATCTAAAGCTTTTTTCTGCATTTAGTGTTCATTTTCGACGCACAAAATATTTGGTTTTTGCCCAAATAATTCCTAGTTGTTGCCCGAAAACGTTTAGTTTTGTCCAAATTTTTAAGTCTTGGGGATAATTGCCCCCTGTCGTCCTGCCAGGTAAGGCTATGTCTGAAACAAATAGTTTTAGCAAGCAGCAAAATAATAGAAAGCATAAATGTTTCAAGTTGGGGCCTTTATCAAAATGCTTGTGTTTTTTATTGTAAAATATTGTGAATGAAATGTTATTCATTATTTTCTCTTTAGTTTTCTTTTATCTTTTCTTGCTATCATAACTAACAATAACATTTCCAAATCACTGAAATTGGATTTACAGACTAAAAAATTAAAATATTGGTTTGGTCAACATTTAACAGTTAACCCAATGATTCCCAATGTTAGGCGTACTCTCACAGGGGAGACTTGATTTCCAGAAATTCGATACAGTTTTAAAGCGAAAACCTTTCTTTTTATGTTAGTCAATAACCCTAAATTAGGACAAAAAACGAGAAATTGGAGACTGATTGAAAATGAAGACTTTATATTTTTGGTTTTTACCTACAAATTTGACAAAAATTGAGATATTTGACAATGATTAAAAAAATAAAACTTTTTTTTTAGTCTTCACTTATAGTGCAATGTTGCAAGTTCATTTCGGGCAAATGTCACAAAATTTGGACAAAATTGTACTGCCCTCTCCCCCAAACATTTTTCGGCTTGTACGGCTATGTATTACCACATGGGAAATATCAGAATTTTAGAAGTGATTTGGTGAGGCATGGCCAAAAAAAGTTTGGAAAAACTGAGTTAACCGCAAAAGTTTTTTGACTGTCTCCTTTATACGCACTTTTGCACATACTAAATTGAAAAGTGTTTTATTTCTATTTTCATTATTTTACTATTGTGTTGTGTTAACTTAACGTAGCCCAAAAAAACCTCAAATCACGCAAAAACTTAGCAATACAATGACGTTTCCGGTTGTTTTAAACTTTTTTTTATTCTACTCCAACACATACAAAAACATACTTTCTTAAAAAAGACCATATGCCGCCCGAAATGCGGGAGAAGAACCTTTTACGAATCTTACTATGTTTTTTATTTTCTGTTTCGCCCAAAGCATTTTTTAAAGAGAATTTTAACATTTGGTCACACCATTTTTTCATCTCTTTATTTTCCCAGGTTTGTCTTTCACTTAATATTTTATCAGCTTTCTTTAATGAAGTTACGGCTTTTTTGGGTCTGTTTAAGGAACCATATAAACAAGATATTTTTTGGTACAAAAGAATTATAGAAACATTATTTTTGGGAGTTACTTCATAACTTTCCAAATGAATGATGGCCATTTTAAAAAAAGTTATTGCTTGTTTACTATTTTTAGCATCAGCGCAGATGCATCCAAAACATTTTAAATAATTAGAAAGTTGCTTATGTTTTGTACTGTAGTTTTTTACTTTTTTTAGTTCTTCAAACATTCTGTCGAGAAAAGAATACAGTTCCTCGTATTTAATTTTTTCTCCAAGATTCATTACCAACTTTGCACATGATACAATACTTTCGGCTTGTTTTTCTCCTTCAAAAAATTTCTTCACCAACTGAAAACGACGTTTTATCAATAGAATCCATGGTTTATACTCAAATTGTTTTTTTGGTTGCTTTATTTTACTTAAATTCAAGATCACCCTTTTAACTGTTTCATCCGAGTCTTCATAAATTGGTTGCAAAATTGGATACTTCCCAGCAGCTAGCAAGAAATCCAATAAATTTATTGTTCTGCAGTATAAAGATTTATCAGCTTGGCCATTGGCAAGTTTGTGTTTTATTTTCTGGATTTTCTTATCTGCTTCCTGAGCAAGAGTTGGTTTCAAAGAATTTTCTAAGTAAAAAATAAATAAATTATTTACAGATAATTTTATCGTTTGTCTTTATAACGATAAGTGCAATTAGTTTTATCAAAAAAAACAAATCTATTTATTTTTTTAAAAAACCACTTTTAAAACTCTGTATAAGAACAAATCTCCCCATGCTCGACGTAGCGTAGCGAAAAAAAGTGGGAGTGTAATGACAGTGAACGCAATCGACAAGCTCGGGTTTAGCTTTTACTTTCGGCATGATGCTTTGTGCTTGAAGATTTAATTTACGCCTTTTCCTCTACTTTCTGATAGAAGCAAGCAGTTTTAATTTTAGTCATGGCACTAAATAAAAATTAAAAAACAAATAAAATATTTTAACCGAACAGCAATATCTGGAAATCTCCGAAAGTAAGTTGCATTAATTCCTTGATTTTTGCCCTAATTTTACGCCCCTCTTTACCATTGTCCTGCGACTAGCCAAAAAAAAACCATAATGATGATGATTTTCAATGATCAGTTGAAACATGTAAATTTTGTCGGCGCGTGATCGAGTGTTTAGAGCGCCGGGATTGTGATTGACAGGGTCCCAGTTTACAGCCTGCTCGCGCCATTCTTTTGTGTCCTTGGGAAAAACACTAAACGGCATTTTCCCCTGCTTGGTGATTTTCACAAGCAGTTTTAAGTTAAAGTCAACCCCTTTTAAATCACAAGCGGACAGCAATATCGTGGCATCTCCGGAAACAGGTCGGGGTAATTGCTTACCCTATGTATTAGCGTCTCCGTCGCTTTTCTGTGAGTCAAGAGGATGAATATAGAAATAAAATAAAAAATAAAAAATTTACTAAGATTAACTGGAACTCCGGAATTGAGAAATGCAATTTTTTTATCTTTATCTCGATTTAATCTCTTTACTCGCTGGAAATCGGAGTATATCTTATGTTTAGGGCAACAATCAAGCGATTACTTTAACCTGGTTTTGAAGATGTCAAGGTTGCATTTAGTTAAAAATTTTATTTGCTTTTTTAGCGTTTTTTATTTAGAGGATGACTGAAATTTAAAGCTGCTTGTTAAGATTCATGGATTTGGTAGAAAGATTGCAGGGGGTCTACGAGCGTACGGAAAGTTAAACAAAATTTAAAGAAAAATTTGCAAAATTATTAGTCAAGGTCAGTCTTTAAAATTTAGGGATCCAAAGGCTTGATAATTTTAAAAGAGCTCCGTGACTAAAACAAGGTTGGAAATTAATGCCCTAGGCCAAAGATTGGTATAACGCAATTTTCAAGCGGCATAAATAAATTGGATTTTTAAAAGCGTGGTCGATGTCGGCAGCGTGGTCGAGTGGTTAAAGCGCCGGGCTCGTGACCAACACGGTTTCGGTTCAAAATCCACTCGCGCCATACTGTTGTGTCCTTGGAAAAGACTATTTACGGCACATTCCCCTGCTTGGTGGTCCTGGCGAGCAGATCTAAATTACAGTCATATCTCTATTAAATTACAAGCGGACAGCAATATCTTGGTATCTCCGGAAGCAGGTCGGGGTAATTGCCTACTCTATGTATTAGCGCCTCCGTCGCTTTCTTGTGAGTCAGGAGGATAAATATAGAGAAAAAATAAAAAAAAATAAAAGTTTTGTTATAGTTAGAGCACTTGTTCATAAAGTATATGGTCAGGGAGAGCAATATAAAAATGGGCTCTATAAAGTAGCAGCGTAGTTTATTTGACTGATACCTACAAGAACAATCAAGCCATCTTCTCATATAAGAATGGCACGTAGGCTAGCGGTATCCGATAGTAGTGTGGAAAGGATTATCAAGAACATTATCAAGTAGAAGTTTGTCGCACTTCATTTGCAATAATGCACAAAACTATAGTTATTTTCTGTTTTAAAATGATTTAAATTTTCGGTATGAGATATTATTCTCATGGTCAGATAATAATCGTATAGTCCGTAAAGCTCCTCTTTATCTTACTTAAATTATTTGCAAGCTGTCTCACGACTGTTCTGAATGTTTCTATGCCAGACAGTTAATGACGTAATGCGCTTTTGTCGCGATTCTCTGATAGGTCGTTTTTTCTATAGAGCAGGGGTGGCCAAACCTGTACCATGTTGGAGCCGCATATCATAAATCCAAACTTTTAAAGAGCCGCAAGACAAAAATTTAAAAACATGAAGTTATTTACTCATTTACTGATAAAAAAAAAAGGTCTTTACTTGAAATCCTTCTCAGATTTCCAGTTTTTCTCCTAAATTTATAGTGTTATTTAAAAAATAAATAAATAAAAAAAGGGTCTTCACTTAAAATCATCCTCAGATTTCCACTTTTTGTTCCAAATTTATAGTGTTCTCTAAAAAAAAAAAAGGCTTCACCTAGAATTGATCCGGTATTTCTTTATTCTCGTCCCAAAATCATGATATTCTCTACAAAAAAAAAGGTTGTTGCATCAAATCATTCTCAGATTTCCCATATACTTTTTCAATTTTCAAAACATTCAAAGAGCCGCCAGCAAGGGTCTGAAGAGCCGCATGCGGCTCGCGAGCCACTGTTTGGCCACCCCTGCTATAGAGCAACGATAACCGAGTGTAAGCTTTATCGTAGCTCAGTGGTTATCAACCGGGGTGCCATTTGCGTTTCGCTGGGGTGCCGCAAGTTATTGCACATTATTTACTAGTCCAGAAAATAGGTTAAGTGTTGCAATGTTATTTTGAATTATGTTAATGATACTTTTGTTATTCTAAAGAAAACCGAGCTGGCATTTTTTTATAAATTTATAAATGATATTGAGGATAGTATTAAATTTACGGTTGAACAGGAAGTTGAGAATGCTATTTCGTTTTTGGACATATTAATAATTCGTAATAATGGTCAATTAACTACAAAAGCCTATAAAAAGCCCATACATACGACTAGATATTTAAATTTTTAATCGTGTCATGATTTCTCTCAAAAAGTTAATTTGGTTAAAACACCATTGTTCCGGGCTACTTCTAAATTAATTACAAATTATCGAGATGAGACCAAAGAAGCTATATCTATTTGTAATGCTTTACGTGATAATGATTATCCAGATTGGTTATTAAATAAAATTAAAAAAGAAATTAAGCATAAAAAAGTGAATAAAAGCGATCACATAAGTAAAGAGAAATATAATTATGCCGGTTTACATATATATAGAGGGTCTTACTGATGAGGTGTCTAAAATTTTGAGAAAGTTTAATATTGGCGTGTATACTTACACTTATCGAACAATTGGAAATATTTTACCTAAACTAAAAAACTCTGTGGATGCAATATATAAGCGTGGTGCAATTTATACAATTTCTTGTAAAGATTGTTTTGGTATATATATTGGTGAAACAGGCAAGTGCTTTAACACTTGCTCATCTGAGCATAAACGTGATTTGAAACCTATTAATTTGGCTAAATTGAAAAAAGAGTATTTGAATAAAAAAACTGCATTGGTTAAACATTATTTTAAATGTGAACATAGGATCGATTTTGTAAATTTTGAAATATTGAATTTTAATACTGATTACATAAACGGAAATTTTTAGAATCATTATATATCAATAATACAAAAAATTCAATAAATGATAAAGATTGGAATGTTTTTCCCAAAATATGCAGTAATATAAAAATCTCATAATAAATGTGGATTTTCAACTGGTTAATTTTAGTTCTGTTACACGAAGTTGTTAAATTGTTGTGCATGGTTCGTCTCTTACCATTGTGTTATTAGTTTTGTTTTTTGTTTTTAAATACGTTGTGCATTGTGTGTTGTTTTTATTTAAAGAAGTTCGCCCGATATAAGGTGCAAAACGTTGTGTTACATGTTTTTTTTTTTAAATATTTTATCCCTTTCGTTGTGTTTGTTAAAGTTTGACTTGCCTCTGATTGTACCAGAAAAGCTAATGAATTTTAAACCAAGTAATATCCCTGGTAACAGTGTTTACATATATTAGAGCTTTGTCTTAAACATGCAATTGATGAGGAACATCGAGCATTGCACAAACAATTCTTTCGAAGCTTTCATTTTTTATTTTTCTCATAATTACTTTAGGTCAGCTTTGGTAAACTACTGAAGTATGAAATCGTTAATGTGTTCTGTGCAACAACTACCGAACAAGATTTGTTTTTCACAAAGAGTTAGTTGTGACTTTTCAAAGAAACCAAAACAATGCTAGTTTTAAAATGTAGTTTAAAGTGTCGGCAGCATGGTCCAGTGGTTAGAGCGCCAGGATTGTGACCGACATGGTCGCGCTTCAAAACCTGCTAGCGCCATTCTGCTGTGTCCTTAAAAAAACACTTTACGGCACTTTACTCTGCTTGGTGGTTTCGGCGAGCAACTCTAAATTACAGCCATATCTCTATTAAATTACAAGCGAACAGCAATAGCTTGTCATCTCCGGAAACAGGTCGAGGTAATTGCTCCCTATGTATTAGCGCCTCCGTCGCTTTCCTGTAAGTCAGGAGAATAAATATTGAGATAAAATATAAAAAAGAGATTTAACCAATGGTTTGTTAAAAACTTTATTGTTAAGCCTATTTTTGTACTACCTCTAAAAGGGTTGCCAACATATCTTTCTTCTTTGCATTGATTCTCCGCTTCTAATTTAAAATAAAACAAATTAAAAGAAATAAAAACAAAACTTTTTATCTACAAAACTTTGGCAAATCATTCTTTCACAATAAGTGTGATAAATTGAGATATATAAAATATTGATTATATAACAGAATCATATTAACGTAAAGGTTTTATTTGTATGTGCAATAACCATTCTTATTTTCATCTCAAATTTTATCACTTTAGTACAACGTAGGTTACTAATGTTAGCAACAAAACTGATAAAATAAACATTTTGTATAACATCAATCTTTAAAAAGAGTGATTATTATAAAAACAATTTTGCTTTTGCATTTCCACATTTACAAAAAGCTTATCTACATATTCGATAATAAAATCAAATGAAAAAATGATTAGAAATTATCGCTAATATTACAAAAACATAAGAAAATTATAAACAGAAAAATATTTTTGATTGGTATCATATCTTTAAGCTTAGTTTGTTTACTTTCTGCTGTTGTATTGAGAGCTGCATCTTGGTGCAAGCAGTCATCTCTGTTTGACAAATTATTTCCGACTCCCAAGTTAGCATTATTAGCAAAAATGATTTGATCACCCTCCACATAGTAGTTAATATTTGTGATATTACTCATTAACAATAACAGCCTTAGTTGTCTGTAAGTAAGAAGTTTCAATTAAAAATATGTCCCTGTTTGCGGTTTAAAACTTTGCAAAAACAAAAGTTTTAGAGAGAATACTTCATAACAAAACTATCGCCAACCACTTTTTGTAAGTAGAGGCTACGGTGGTCATTTTTGTCTTAACAATATAAGCTGCACCACAGAAACAGCTCAGGTTTTAAAATTCACCAAAAAAAGGTAGCCCTTAAAAAATTATAAATTTCGGCATTGAAATCTGTACGTCATTCACATTAAAAAAATTGTGTCATGTATTGCAAGTAAGAATGTGGATTGGAACTCGGAATCGCGAAAAAGAAACATGCCTTGTAAGTCCGACGTCCTAATTTCATTCAGCTTTGTCGATTTCAAGGTTTTACAGATATAGGCCTACAATGGTTATCAAGAAATTTTTCCATAGAACAATAGCGAAAGATTCCTGATTTTGAAGATATTTGCAATTTTAATATCATAAAGGGTGCAATGCATTTGTAATGTCTTAAAACGCGCCCCATGATACGCGAGATATATACGAGGGTAAGAAAACGCGCAGCAAAATTCTTCTAAACAAATTCTTTATTGCCAAACGGTCCAACGCTGCGGTTTTCTGTTAAACAGAAAAGACAGAGTTGAAAAAGAAAAAATAAATGAAATAACAAACACTTATCGAAGTAATAATACCATAAAATAGCCACGTCTTACTTAAACGGTAAACCAACCGATACTCAACATTAAGCACATTTACAGAAATAGAATAACATGATAAAAACTGCAGTTTAAATTTACAATTTAATTTTACTATGCATACCGAATTAATTACTTGCATTTTAAAATCAGTTAACATTATCAAAACAAACATTGAACAACATTACAATAAACTTTTTATCTGAATTTTCTTCACTAGCAATTTGAATCAAAAGTTTTACTTTACGAGTATATACTTAAAACGCTGCAATCTATCTGCTATACAATCTATGACGAATAAATAACTTCTAGCACGCAACGCCGATAACTCTCACATCGATCACAGTCAATCTTTTTGTGTCGTGGAAATGAACGAGCCGTCAACTGTCCAATCGCTTTAGAACAGTAATTCTTAACCGGGGGGGGGGGGGGGCACGCCCGAATTTTGGAAAGTTGAGGCGGGGCTATTGCCCGTGTCGCGATTCGTGTACAGGTATTCCCGGACTTACGAACAAGTTACGTTTCGCACGATTGTTCGTAAGTTGAATTTGTTCGTAAGTTGGTATATCCTCTGTACAGCTCTATATATTAATCTGTATATATCTCTGTATATTATTAATCTGTATATTATTGTAATACAAATGCCTACCAAACATTTCCAAATCGCATATGTAACACATTAAACTGTTTTCTTATTCTACAGACACAAACATTAAATACAAACACAAAATACATTTACATAAATATACAGCGTACAGTACGGTATGTTATGGAGTTACAGCGGTCTGTCGAAGGAGAAAGCAGCGTTTGACGAGGAATGCAGTGGAGATAAAGGCATTGACTCTACGTTTTCTTAAACATGTTCCGCAGATTTGACGTTTTCTTGCGAATCATTACGCTTATTGAAGAATTGGTTCAAGGATGTTTACATTGTCTTTTTTTCTTTTTATCATAGATAATGCGATAACACTGGAAGGAATCGCGGACGCTTGTTGCTACTTTTGAGAATCTCTCAAAATTCAGATCTTGATTCTCAAAAATAGTGAGAGCTTTCTCCATAAAACTAAACCCATCGGCCATTAACTTTGTTACAAATTTCTTTACAGGGAGAATCTCTTCTTCTTCATCTTCTTCTGGTCCTTGCATGGTTTCTAATTTCATTAGTTCTTCGTTTGTCAGTTCCTGCGAATGCGACTCGAACAGTTTTTGCAAGTCCTCTTCCTCTAAGTCGATGTCCAGCTTTTTAAATATTTCAACGAGATTTTCAAGGATTTTCTTGTCCTCTTCTTGATCTTCTCTTTAAACACTGTTGACAAACTGCGGGCACAAAGCCTTCCAAACACCGTTCATGCTGGTCCGAGAAACTTCACGCCATGCGGCATCAATGTGCTTAATACACATGTAGATATTAAATGACTTCCAAAAGTCACTCAAGGTCATATTAGGATCATCCTCCATTGCTTTTAGTGCTTGCCTGTACGTACGACGAATGTAATATTTTTAAAAATTGGAAATAACACCTTGATCCATCGGCTGAAGGAGTAAAGTTGTGTTTAAGGGTAGATACAAAACTTTCACATCTGAATGAAAATCATCCAAGTGTGGTGGGTGGCCATGTGCATTATCCAAGATCAAGAGAATCTTGAAAGGAATGTATTTTTCCCGGTAATAGAATTTGATTTTATGTATAAAGTGGTGGAAAAACCAGTCTTCAAATAGAGCGAGTGTCACCCAAGCTTTTTTGTTAGACTTCCAAATTACAGGAAGAGAACTTTTCCTGACGTTCTTCAATGCTCGTGGATTCTCGGCTCTGTAAAATATTAGTAGTTTTAGCTTAAATTCTCCCAAAGCATTGCCGCCCATCATCAAGGTTAACTATTCTTCGCAGCCTTAAACCCTGACATCGTCTTTTCTTTTACGGCTAATATACGTTTTCTTGGGGATTTTTTCCAGGAGAGGGCAATCTTGTCCACATTGAAAATTTGTTGAGGAGCATAACCACGGGCATCGATAAATTCTTTTAGGTTAATTGGGAATTTCTCGGCCGTCACTTCATCAGAGCTCGCTGCTTCACCGGAGACAGAGACATGATGCAAGTTTGCTCGTTTCTAGAAGCGTTGGAACCACCCATGACTTGCAGCAAATGTTTCCTCTTCCACACTTTCACCAGCTTTAGCCTTTAAGTTTTTGAAAAGGGATTTTGCCTTCTCCTGAATGAGCGTGAGATTAATTACACGCCGCCGCCACTGGTGCTCCATTCAATGACTGAGAAATTTTTCCGTTTCTTCTATTAGCTTACCCCGTTTTTTGCTGATAATGGTAGACTGCATAGGCACTGCACTTTTCACATCTTCCATAATACGGTCTTTGCTCTTGTAAATCGTGCCGATAGTGAAACGATTCATATTGAACGTGCGGGCAACATTTACCATTTTTTCACCGCTATCAAGCTTCTTTATTATTGTCACTTTTGTTTTCATCGAGATGGCTTGTTGTTTTTTAGCACTACCACTAGTATCACTAGCCTGACGCTTCTTACTATCCGTTGTGGGTTATTCGTGTTTTGTATATTTGGCTAAAAGTATTAGATTTTCTTCCGAAAAAAATCACTGCTGCTAGACTTCGTAGTTTACAGTGCAGTAGCGTACTGTAGCCTACAGCAGAGGTTCTCAAACTTTTGGTGTTATGGAGCCCATGAAGAAGTTGACCATTAATTACCGAGCCCCAAAATAAATTTATAAAAATAAAAACAAAAAAACACATTGTTACTTACAGTGATGGATATTTAAATTCAGGGACCCGAGGCAAGAATTGCCAAAAATTGATGTTCTGTAGAAAAAAAAGGGCTTTGATTTTGTCTTTTACTTTTTTCTCCCAATATCATGGTAGTCTCTAAAAAAAAAAAAGATCTCCACTTCAATTTCGTCTCCCAATTCGCTATATTTCTTCGGAAATTATGGCGATCTCTAATTTTTTACGAAAATAAAAGTAATTTTTTACAGTTTGTATTAATAATTTCAGAGACCGATTCCAAATGAAGACCTTTTTTTTTTAGAGAACACCCTGATTTTGGGACGAAAATAGGTGTTTCTAGCCGGTTGCGGCCCGCAAACTCGAATAATTTTGAAAAGTGGCCCACAAGAGCGCAGACGTTGGACCGCCCTGGCATAAGACAATCAAATTACCCCACAGGGGCTCCTCAAGCCTCTGGAATGTTTCATTGGGGTTCCGCTCCACCAAAAAGGTTGAAAACCACTGAAGTAAACGAATAGCTCGCGGAGCCCCTAGTTTTCTCTCGCGGAGCCTTGGGGATCCGTACGGAGCACTTTGAGAACCTATGGCCTACAGCACAGTAATTCTAAAAACCCAAAAAGAAATTTTCGTAAAACGTTTGTAGCGACTGTTGACTAGGAACAGAGTGAATGCATATTGTTCGGTGATAACAAAGTCGATTGTCGTAAATCTTATCAAATGAATCTATGCAACAGTCCTGTGCGACTTTGGGTAGTAGCCAAAAGTCATATTTTGCAAAAAATACGAATTCGAACTCTTGCAGAATATTTTGTTCGTATCTACGGATGTTCGTAAGTCGAATGTTCGTAAGTCGGGGAGTGCCTGTATGCTGAATGCGTGGTCGTAGCGCGTTTGCCTTATGTTCAAATTTATGCTTTTATTTTATCAATCGTGTTCCGTTTCCCATAATGTTTATCGTGTGAAATTTTGCGACAGCGTTTCTATGTCCCACGGTCGACGGTTTAATTATTCGGTGATGCTGGCTATGTATACTGACGTGGCTGTATACCATTTTGGGAGACAGGTAACAAAATTATGAAGAACGTTATACCGCTGCTCTGGGATAGAGACGTGCTTATATTGTAATTAATTAAAAATTTTATTTGAATAAGTTTTGTTTGTAATATTGTGTTATGTCAGTTTTAAAACCAAACATTCTAATCCTAACCCCCCCTCCCCCCCGGCAGCTATGACGACAATCAAACTCGCGCATAGCTTATTCGAGCAAAACTTTTCCATGATAGTTGAAAGTGCTATCCCAGGAAAAGCACAATGTTTTATAAAAAACAAAGTTGTTTCTTTACAATTACTGAAATGCCTTAATTAGTGTAATTTAATTTTTGTATATTCAGTTATTTTTGATTTTAGAAAGATTTTATGTTATAAAATCGAATATTTTTTTGCAATATCAGTTTTATGATTTTTGTGGGGAGAAGACAGTATAAAAGATTTGCAAGGCAGGAAGGAATACTGCAAAAATCTTAAAAACCAATGAGTTTTTCAATCACCGAAATTCCTTAAACGTTTTAATTTTGAAAACCTAATTGTAAATAGTCAGTAATTGAAAGTGAATGTAAAAGCAATTACTTGATTATTTCTTAGCTTTTTACGTGAAGCAGAAATGACTTTTTGACAATTCTAAATTTACGATGTAACCTTATATGAACTATTAAAAGGAAGCTATCGCGTTTTCTCGATGTTATCAGCTTTTTTAAAAAATGATGGGGGCGTTCTGCTTCGAATTGGAGTCTCAAACAAATATTTTTCAACCATACCATAAAAAAATGTTTTTCAAAATTATTTTGATGGGCCCAGAATGTAGGCTGATTTTGAATTTCAAAAATTCGGCGATAAAATTTTAAGCTATCATATCATACTTGGTAGGCTTTTATTTTAAAATCGATGCATCGCTGCTTTCTTTTTGAAACTTGTTTTCAAGCAGATATTAACTACTTTCGGCACAATTGTTCCAAAACTTTAACCTAAAAGGATGGTTTAAGGCCCGTTTCCACTACGAGCGTGGAAAAGAGCATTCTTTGTTTCTTTTATTGATCTTCGATTGAAGCGAGCGGTTAAAATTGAAGCGAGCGCAAAAAAAAATCAATAAAACAAACAAAAAATGCTCTTTTCCACACTCGTAGTGGAAACGGGCCTTTAAACTAAAAAAGGTCCAAAAATAAGCAAACGGAAAGAAGAATTTTGCGCTGAGCTTTCAAAAATTATGCTTTTGGCTGGCTTTTTCAACATTGCTTTCAGTATTTTATGTCACGCAATCCATTATATTGTTTCCTGCGTTCTTGTCCCACTGGTGCCATTCTGTTGTGTCCTTGGAAACTTTCTTCCGCTTAGTAGTCTTGTCAAGCAGTTTCAAATTTTAGTCATATCTCTATAAAAAAAATAAAAACCAAAATTAAAAATTTCAACTGGACAACAATATCTTGGCATCTCCGGAAGCAGGCCGGGATAATTACTTTATGTATAGCGCCTCCGTCGCTTTCTTGCGATTCAAGAGAATAAAAATGGAGACAAAATGAAAAATATGAAATGCTTTTATACTAGAAGTTAATAGGCATAAAAAAACTCAAAATTTGTTTCATCACCTGGAAATTTACCCTGCCCTAATCTAATCGCTTTATTGGGTTCTTTGCCAAACAATGTTCGTGTGGTTCCCAGTGAAAACTCTAAACGCCTCTTATTCAGAATGTATGTAAATAAATCATGCAAAATGTACTTGCCTGAATTTTGCTTTTGTGTCTTGAATTAGCGACACTTTTAAGCTTTTAAACCATATCTTTTTTTAACACGATTCTTTCTTTTAACAATTAATGACAAAACTAATCTACCGTTTCCCGATTCTTTGTCCTGAGAACAGTATTTTTATCTTTTAAATAACCAGCGTAATCCAGGGTTGCCAGAGGGTAGATTTACCAATATCCCAAGCTTACATAAATATTATGTTAGATAACTCATAATGTTGTGCAGTCCGTTTCAAATTGCTTGCTACTATCGAACAGTTTGAACAAAAAGCTAATTCCGCTAGACTGTGGGCATTGCTACTTTGATTGCAATGTATGTTACCTACTGGATCATTTAAATGTATAAATGACCACTTACACTTAAAAACAACAGAGAATATGTCGTGAATCTTTAAAAAGCAAGCTACTGATATTGTGTCAAGGAGTGTTTGGAATAGGAAAAACAGTCTCGTTGCGTCAACTCAATGCTTCAGTTTTTAAACATCGACAAACTGGATTTAAAAATTAGAGATTAAATAATGACTTTCAGCAGATAACTAAGAATGTAAGAAAAAATTTTGCCTGAAGAAGTATTTAAATCGTGCAGTGAAGTTAAATTGAAATGTTTCCAATTTATTATGAATCCTTATTTCAACCTTGATCCGAAAAAAAATTATAGGCTTCGAAAACCCATAAAGTGATATCATTGAAAATAAATAGCAGCTCAAAAACATTCGATGTATCTTTTGTTATGTTAAAATTAATATTACAAGTTTCATCAAATTACATTTAAAATTATGTTTCGAAATATTTACATATTTGTATTTGCAATTAGTTAATCAGTTTAACGCAGTTGATCATGGAATGAGTTATAATTCCGAAACGTCCTAAATAAACTATGTTTCCAAATATATTGGCTTTACTTTTTATTTTGAAATTACCATGATCATATTTTCACGAAAAGTAATAACTAAGCCTGCAATTGAACAAATGTTTTTAAAACTCGGCCTGTGCATTATCTGTTCAACATTTTTTGTTATCAGTAGTTTATATGACACATAATTGAAGTACTGTAGTAGCAGTAGTTTGTTTTTATTTGCATCAAAAGAATAACCGAATAAAGCAGATTCGACAACTGAATAAATTGGCACCCAAAAGAACAACTGAATAAAACTATAAACAATAAGAGCTAAAAACACAAAGAATTTTACTGGTTGGCTCCATACTTTGTTGCAGTTATGTTTGAACAACCCACTGTTTCAAAAGTACTTTTGTGCAACTGAATTAAATCTAAGATCTATGACCTTCTCCTTTCACCGTTTAGATATTTTGGATTGTGGCTAAATTTAGTTGTTGCTAAGTAAAATTGCTGTATTTAAAGCTGATTTTGAAAAAATCTTCAATCGCATTCTCAAGAGTAACACATTCAACAACAAACTTTTTTCTATAAAACCCTTATCTATTACTAGCTATCGAATTGATTTTTATGCACTGATATCTTTAAAGTAAGCATTAACTTGGAAAACTGTGATTGCTGCTGTTTATTGCAAATACATTTTATTGAAGGTTGCCTCTTCAAAACTATCCAAAATGAAAAACACAAATTGCTCACTTTCGAAAAAATCTGTTAAAAATAGCAGTAAATAACATGACTAATTGCCAATTTTGCAAACCAAGAAAGTTTTTCTTCGAAGCAACCACAGTAACTATTGGTTTATACCAATTTTCATTTAAAGGCAGTTCTTTAAGATTCGTTACAGGCGCTGGTTGAATATTAACCTTGACAATGGACAACACTCATAGACAGACTTATGTTTCTTCGGTTGCGTCATTAAGAAATTAGCTTTAGAAATATTGACACAAGTTTTTTTTTTATCTTGTTACGTTGAGAGTCGCACTTTAATATTTTACAAGATTTTTTGTGTAAAGTTTTAATGGAAAATTAGAAATACTTATTTTTCAAATGTTGAAATTCACATGTAATATTTTTTCAAAAATTCTGATTATGTCTTTTATACTTTGACTACAAGTGAACAATTTGCCTAATGCATTAAATTTGTCACAATAATATATATGCAGAAGATGTTCATGCAATGTTTGCAAGCTTGTGGTTGAGCGCCGTATTGATGGCGAACGCGATCGACCCGGTGGAGGTTCAAAACCTCCCCTCGTCTCTGTTGTGTCCTTGGAATAGACCAGGGGTTCGGATGACAATTCTGGATCGGAGCAAAAAACTTAAAACGCCGAAGAGGACATACAGCTTTTAACATTTTTTTCATTAGCATTTGACATTTCTACTTATCTGGGTAATTAAAAATTTTTTTACCCGTTCTAATTTAAAAGCAAACAAAAATAAGATTTGATGATGAGAATAAAATGCATCGTGCACTGTCGCAAATCTACCTTGTATCCAACAGTGGCGTGCGGTCAGGGCATGCAAGTCATGCGTTGCATGAGCAAATTTTTAGAAATTGCATGAAGAATTTTTTGCGCGATGAGGTAGACATCGTTGAATTCGGTGAGAAACATCACTTGTTTCGGATGAAATCTGAGGCCGATCCGAGACGAAGACCTATTTTTTTGTGTTATTTTAGAGAATATCGTGAATTTAGGACGAAAAGTAAAAAATCGGAGACTGGTTAGAAGTGATGACCTTTTTTTTTTAGAGATTACTGCAATTCTGACGAAAACTGCATTACTCGGAATGATTACAGGCAATGACTTTTTTTTTGTTTAGAGATCACTACATTTTTAAGACGAAAACTGCATTACCAGGGAATGACTTCAAGTGATGACCTTTTTTTTAGAAATCACCTTCATTCTAGGACGAAAATTGGTCTTGAATATACCCAATTTTATGACCTGGTTTTGGCACGCCAATTGCATGACTAGTTTCAGAGGTTACCGCACACCATTGGTATCCGACCCCTTTTAAATGAAATACAGGAGCAAATATTGCAATAATCGAGCCTAATGTTCAAATAAATAGTTATTTAAAATAGTTAAAACCTTTTTTAATCGCAATGTATTATATTTTAATTTCTTTTGGTTGTCTTTTTTTTTGTTTTTTTCTTTCTGTCATTTGCGCAAGCAACAAAGCACCAATTTTTTGAAAAAAAATTAATTTTTCTCTGATTCTTTGACTTCTTCCACGATGAAATGTGCAACATATTGCAAGCCACCAAACAAAAATGATTAGCATGTTATGACTCATCCAAGGATAAAACAACACGACAAAAGTTGAAGATCAACAGAGAAGCTTTCAACTCCTTGTAGTCATTTTGAGAATTTTGCGAAGCAAGAAAGAAATTAAAATATTTTAAAATCAAACAAGTGGTTTGTGGTACAGGATTGAAAATAGCCAACAAAAAACTCGTCTCTAAGCTTTTCGTCCGACACTCTTCAGGAGATAAACATCGGAATGAAGGAAAAAAAGTTCAATAGATTTTCTAATAAAGACGAACGAAGATGATTGGATGTTTGAGAAAGGCGTCAAAACGCATGATCAGCGGAAGATTTTCAAGTTGTAAACAAACTGTTTTTGGCGGCATAAATTTAGCTTGTATGATTTGATGTAAACGGGTTCTGAAGCAGATAAATGAAAAGACGAACGACCAAATGAAAAAATAGCAAACCCCATCACTGCAATTTCCTACGCACACTGGGCCACCCAAAAGGTGCCGACCAATCGCAGACCGACAAACACGACCGGGCCAAAGACCCGCTAAAACGAGCAAAAATGCTGCGAGAGCTCGGAACCCGGTCAGCTCCTACAAATTCTGGCACGTGTTGACAGACTCCGTCCCGCAACCACCGAGACGCGCGACCCACGCACCAATTACGACAGTGGCATGAAAAACCACAAACCACATTGCTCAAAAGCGAAGCTGGCAACAGGCCATTCCCGATTGCAGGAAGAAGTGGGCGAGATGTAAAAATAACACGTTGTTCTACTGCAAAGAAGCATTTTTCCAGACTGGCTTTAGTTTTATTTTCAAGTCTGACCAAAGGAGTTCCCAACCAGGACAGATGAAGACAGACAAGGGATTTCTTCACCATATATGAAGTAGGTGATCTAAAATCTTTTAATTTACGGGCAATTAGTTACTCAATGGTATGGTCGGGGAAGCGATATTTTATAATTTAATTCTAAAATTATTTGCATTTACTTGTCATATATCAATGAAGTTGTTGTATTGAGATCATAAAAAATTTATTGTATTGAAAATAATTCTTGTAATTTTTGTTTTGTTTTTAAGCTTTTTTAATAAAAAAAACAAAAAAAAAACAGGCTGAAACAATGACATTGTCTGCTATTATTGCTAAACTAGTTTAATACAATTTTCAGCAAAAAGTTTTTTCTATCATTCAAAAAAGTTTTTAATTTTTAAAGTTGTTTTTGATTGTTTAGTTTTGAGATTGAGTTGTTGTGAACTTTATCTGAACTGACTAATTTTTTAAAAATTTTTTAAAAGAAAATTACTATATCACAAAATTCTAAGTCATTTAGGAACAAGAAACAACTTAACAACCATAAGTCCAATATGCTTAGAAATAACCCCGGTGCTTTCCCTGTATTTTTCCC
Organism: Diplosoma virens; assembly: GCA_963680785.1. Taxonomy (NCBI): domain Eukaryota; kingdom Metazoa; phylum Chordata; class Ascidiacea; order Aplousobranchia; family Didemnidae; genus Diplosoma; species Diplosoma virens. The sequence continues at coordinate 66,497,519 of OY796881.1, read as the reverse complement.
GACAATCTTTTTCAAAAATTTCACCAGATAATTTCCCCCAAAGATATTTCTTGAACTCAATTTTTCTTTGTCTTTTACAGAGAGATTACAATAACTATTTAGATAAAGCGATACCGGAAAACAAAACAATTAAGAAAAAAACAATTTTACTTTTTACAACAAACCTTGTAAAACATTTTTACTAATTATATGAATTCATCCCAGTACATGTGTGATGTTAATACTATTCAATCCTTAATGTGTAAAGTGCCTTTTAGTAGTGCTGTTGGTAATGATGGCATTTCTGCTGAGCATATTTGTTTTGCTGATTCCACTATTGCCCTTTACTTAAGTTTATTTTTTAATATGTGTATCCTACATGGTGTTACGTAATGCAAATCGCTTCTTTGTGAATTTTTGTGACCTATTTGAAAATTAGATTAATTTTGTTTGTGAACTATTAGAAATGCAATGAGTCGCAGCTGCCAACAGCGAGGAAATGTGATAAAATTGACGCCTTTAACAGATCAATCAATTTAGAGATTTTAAATTAACTGCATCTTCCAAAATAACCTAAATGCATCGTCCTAATTAGTTAATTCCAATGTGACCTCGTTTTGGCAGTAACCTGTATAAGAGCATAAAAGCGAATTTTATTGTTAATTTTGTCGTCGGCCACGTGGCCCAATTCGGATTTATTATAAATAGAGTGAGAGATCGCTCTTATAAGACAGTAGCTAGAGTTTGGCTCGGGGAGCGGTGACGTTGTATTGATTTTTACTGTATTGTGGTAAGTGGCTGCGTGTGTGAAACCGCAGATAAAGAATAAATTCAATCCTTCCTCTCGTGCAACTATAATTTTCTGTATCGAGCGTCATAGAGTTACGCATATTTAAGTAAGGGTGGTTGCAACTTGGAGGGATTTCGCTGACCTTATTTAGACAAGTTCAGCATTTCAAGGACGGTTCTAGTTATTGAATTCCGTTTTTGTTGTTGGACACGCCGGCGCCTTCCGGCGGGGAGCGGATTGAGTCTTTCCTTCATTAAGAAGAATTTATTCTCTTCGTTACCAAAATTTGAATTTATAATTTGGTCTTTGAACCAAAATTGAATTTATAAGTAGTGTTTCTACCAAATTTGAATTTATAAGAATTTGGTCTTCTACACATGGCTATATTCCTAAACCTTGCATTAATACGGTTATTGCATTAATACATTTAACTGTTTAAAAAAATAAGAATGGCAATCATCAAGATTGTGGTAATTATAGACCTATAGCAATTGCAACAGTTGTTTCAAAGCTGTTTGATCAAGTTATCTTTGTTGATATTAAAAATTTCTTAAATGTTACTGACAATCAATTTGGTTTTAAAACTAAGCATAGTACAGTCATGTGTGTTTTCCTACTCAAACAAGCAATTTCTTATTATATTACTCGTGGTAGTCCAATTTTCGGTGCTTTTCTTGATGCTTCAAAGGCATTTGATTGAATAAATCATTATTTGCTCTTTAAAAAGCTAATTGTGCGCAATGTTCCAATGTGTTTTGTTCGTTTATTAGTTTACTGGTATACTAAACAAAGTGTACAAATTAGATGGGATAGATGTTATTCTTCGTTATTTTCGGTAACTAATGGTGTTAGACAAGGTAGCATATTAAGTCCATATTTTTTTTTGCAGTTTACATATATGATTTATCGAAAGAGCTAAACAAAATGAAAGTAGGATGTTTCGTTGGAAAATCTCTTGTTAACCATTTATTATTTGCTGATGATTTGTGCTGTTTTTGCCCTAGTTAGCATTCATGCTCTTCAACGTATCATTGATGTATGCCACTCATATGCTTCCTCTCATAATATAACATTCAATTGTCAAAAAACACTAGGCTTATCTTTTGCATCTCGCAATTTTAAATTAAATATTAAACCTAATGTGGTACTTGGTGATTTCAAGATGCGGTTTGTAAATGGCGATATGGGGTATTCTTATTTGTAAATGGCGGTATGCGATGTGGAGTATTTACCTTGGGGTATTTCTTAACTCCAAGTTACGTGATGATGAAGATATAAATAGACAGGTTCGTTATTTATATTGAACTGCAAATAGGTGAACAACATGCTTTTATAAGTGTTCGACAAAAATAAAAATCGTATTATTTCGCACATATTGCTCGTCTATGTATGCATGTCAATTATACATGTAGAATAACTTTTTGTCCTCTACTTTAAAAAGAATACATGTAGCCTACAATAATTCTTTTCGATTTTTACATGGACTGCCTAGGTATGTAAGTGCCCGTGAACAGCATGTGTTGAATAACATTACATTTTTATGCAATTCTAAGAAAAATGTCCTGCTCCTTTGTTTATTGTTGTTACAAATCTAATAATAAATTAATCTTTTCTTTAATGACCTCGGAATGTTTTATTAATTCATTATACTATAAACACTACAACGCATTAGTTTATTTGCAGTAAATACTTGCTAACCTTTTTTGTTTAAAAGTGTTGTTTCTTTTTTTATATGTCTCTTATTCTGTCTAGTTTTTGCTTTTTTTTCTGTTATGGACCGTGAGTCTGATTTAAATAAATAAATAAATAAATAAATAAAAACATCTAAAAAAATAATCAACGGCCTTTGAACGCACACTACTTTCAAAATTTTTATTGATAATAACATTTGGAGAAGAAGTGTTTGTGTCAGAATGAGACGAGGCCTATCTGCGAAAAAAAGGTTTGTAAAAAAATTAAAGTCTTTTTTTAATGGAAAGCTTGTATAAAGACAAAATAAGTTAACCAAATACCACTCGATCAAAGATTTGTTCATTAGCGCCACTAATCAATAATAATGTTTAAAAATTAATGATCGTTAGATGGCGCTTGAAAAAGTTTGTTTTTACAAAAAATAAATTGCAGAAGAGGAAGGTTAAAATGATGACCAAATGATTCTAAAATAGAAGCACACAAGTTCACCATTTGAATTGAGCAATGAACAATACGTTTTCTAACATTGATAATGTCACAAAAACTCTTAAGTATCGATAAATTTTGCATCAATTTTTGCTTAAGTGAACTGTTTTATGGCAATTCGATTGCTGATGTATGATACATTGATACTTGGACTTAAAAGCGTACTAATCGAAAAACAATTAAAACATTACAAGTAAGCTTTAACAAAAACATTAAAAACCTGCTAAGATTTATTGTTTAATACTTGAAAGACAGTATAATTTATTTAAATCCTTCATTTATGCTCTCTATTTATTTTATTTCTGTATTTATTCTCCTGACACTCAAAAAACGTCGGAGTCGCTATACTTTGGAAAACTATCAAGCGATTATCCGACCTAATTTCGGAGATGTCAAAATTTTTTCCATATAATTAAAATTTTTTTGTTTTTTAGTTTTTATTTGGAGATGATATGACTAAAATCTAAAGCTGTTTGCTAAGACCGACAAGCAAAAAAGTACCATAAAATGTCTTTTCCACGGAAACAACAGAATGACTTGAGCAAGTTTTAAAATGATACCGTGTTGATCACGTGCGCCATCAAAAGGGCACTTTTAACCATTTGCCCAGCTGTCAAGTTGATGAGTTGCCTAAATTACCGTCATATTACCCGGTAAATAAAAATTCATATAGAAAACGGTTTAACCAAACAAAAATCATCTTGTTATCTCTGTAAGGAGGTCGGAGTTAACATTAGAATGTTTCCTGAAATTTATTGCGTCCAACATTGTCCTGCGAGTCAGGAAGATAAACAAACGATGTGATGATACCAAAGTGTTCATCTGTATACATCTAAATCTTGTTTCATCCTGTTTAACGAAACATTAATTAACAAAGTTGAATTTTATTTGCATAATACCTCTGATTTTAGTTAAATAGAACCTATGATAATACTTTAAACAGGATCAAAAAGCTAATCTTGTTATTCCTGAGTGGTGTAGAAAATTATGCGAATCTTGTAGCTAGAGAATCAGCGGCGGAAGCAGTCACTGGCTCAAACTTAAAATCCTTGCTTAGAACGGTGAGTGTACGCTAGTACTCATCCAGAGATTTTTCTAGTTCGTACTTTTGTGATGATAATGTATGCCGTGCGAAGATTTCGTTAAGAATTTTACTATACTTTGCTTTTAGTTTAGCGATTGGTTCGCCATAATTATCGGAATCGTAACTATTCGTAGATCTCGGGTGCGTTTCGCCGATACTTAGAGTCACTGTGCAAAAAGTTAACATTTTGTGTTGGGCTTTTTAAGCAGTTAGCTAGATCTAGCTGGGGTGTGGATGCCACAATACTCCGCACATCCACCCTTGCCTTGGTCCATTCCACGGCTAAGTACTGCGCACTTATTTGGTGTCGCAGCGATCCTACTCGTCTTATCGACAAGCCATTACCGATGCCTTGCGCATATTGACAGGATGCCTGTATTTCACACCAACAGACAACCTTTTATCTTACCAGGCATCCAACCAACTGAACTTCGCCGCCAAATAACCGTACTATTTCTAGTTTGCTGCGCACAGGAGCTAAAACATCTCCTATATAAAGGGCTCCTGTCTCCACTTGGTGGACAGCTGCGACAACTTAAATCAAGACACCTAATTGTGCCTGCTGCACTGGAACTGCTAAACGACCCCGCCCAGTCAGGCACCAGTATAGCACGATGGTCGAAATATAGTGGAGCATGAAGTGGTGAGAAAACATCTTTCGTCTCCGTACATTTGTTGGGAATGTTCGTCCAAGGTCACCGGGAATTAGCTTTCTCAAACCTGGATGGTCAAGCTTAATCACCTCCAAACCGGCGTTGGTCTATTCCGCTCAGAAACGCACAAACGAATTATGGCTTCTACGGCGGCCTATGAGTGTGGCGCAAAGGAGCAGACAGCTGAACACGTAGTAACATCTTTCCCCATCTATCACCATCCAAATGGAGCCTTTGCTCTCTCAGGAGCACACAGTCATGACATATTTCCGTGGGGGAAATATGTCTGGCCATTTAGTGGACTATCCAACACCCTTCCACCTCCCCCAAACGAAGAAGAGTACTACAATCGTGGTTTTTATTAACAAAGAACATGAACACGCAAAACAAACACAGTTACTTCACCTTCAATCCAAAGATTAACTGACAGAGATTATCACTAAACAAAAGAGTTTTAACATCGAACGTCCGGTTACTTGGATTGAGAATGTTTTTTTTAAATATACCATTGAGCTAAAAAATAACTAACTTTGCGAAAAGCAAATGGAAAACTGGGACAGAAATGTCTTGACATCATTGAAAGCGGATCGAGGTAATTGCTTTAAATTTCACTTTTACCTCATTTTTCCTGCGAGTTAGGAAAATAACAGTGATGAAGATTTTGAGACCAATTTTTGTAGTCTCGGTCTCAATTTTGACCTTTGTCTCGAGGTGATGTGGTCTCGGGTTTGTGTTTTTTAAATTCGTCTCGAGAAGGGACATTTTTTGATATTTCTTTACTTAATGTGATTGTGATGTTTTTGCAATTTGATTAGGATTCACACTCCATGGACCACCTTGTTGCAATTTAAAGTGGTAAAAAGCTACGAGACCACACTATTTCTTTTTATAGTTTTGTAGCTTTCTAACTTCTGTTTTCCAAAAAAATTTTATCAGTGATTTGCGCCATTTGTAACAACTTATTCCATTCACAAAAAAGTTTAATTATTATTGTTCGTTTCGCAACATAGAAGTCTGATGATGCTTTGAAAGTTTCTGCTCACATCCTTCTATTTTATTCAAAAATTCGAATTAAATTAAGTCCGATTATAAAAAATTGAGTAAGCCTATTATGTAAATACTTTTTAAAGCTATTTTTTTTAACTTGGAAAAGAAGCCCTACAAAAAGCGAAAAAATTATATCAGAGAACAAAGGTTCTCAACCGGTGGGCCACACCAAGTTTTTTAGGTGTGCCACAGCGAGTTACAAAGTGAAGACCTTTTTTTTGGTCTTCACTTATAATTTGAAATAATTTTGTGAAATTGGGTGTGGAATGGAAAGTGAAGACCAGACACATTGGGCCACAATAATTGCCTTAAGAATTTTTTGGTCACTGTGTTAAAAAGTTTGAGTATCCCTGGGCTAAGCGAAGCAAAAAAATCAGCAAAAAAACAAGCCTACTCCATTTCACGCTCGTAGTGGAAACAAGTCTTTGCTGCAGCAGTTTTGTTGGGTAAATAAAATCAAAAGTTTTAAATAACGAAGGCTGTGAACAGACAGCTCATATTACATTAAATCAGTGGTTTTTAATTTCAAAATACTGGCTCCCTTGTTTTAGTAAATCGCATTGCAATTTATCAAATAAATGCGATTGAATTCAACGCACCATTCTACTAGCTTACAATGTAATTTTTACGGTTTTTTTCTTTTATTTCAATGTTAGTTTTGGGTTAATTAGAAACGACTCTTTTAACGTTTCTTTGCGTTTTCAACGTTTTCTATAATGAACATTTTTCATGCGATAAGTTTTTTCAATTTAATTTAGATTTAAACAAAATGTACTATTTAATAGAAGATTTTTAAAAAAGTTTCAGGCCCGGTGAATTTTGTTAAATCATTTTCGTTTGAATTGGATTGACAAGCTCAACCAAACTGATGCGAGGGTCAATTGGAAGCTTTATAATCAACCATATGCTTTTGGCAGGTAGATACGTAGTTTCACTGACTAAATTTGCACAGACTTACAGATTGTTTAGCAGTTATACAGTATAAACATTGGTGAAATTAAAACCGTCACTAATTAGCCAGACTGAAATAGGATTGCTAGAAAACCTACAGTAAACGGCGTTCTTTGCAAATTGGCAAAGTTTCATTTAAAAATGAAGAAATTTAACTCAAGATTGAAGGCTATTCACGAATAATAGAAAACATAGTAAAACATAGGGATTCACACTAGCGAAGCAAAGCAAGTGCAGTAATGCAAATAGTACTTAAACCTTATAAAATGGCCAGAGTCTAATAAGACCGAATTTCTATGTTTTTATTCATGCTTCTCCTTATTCTCACTCACGGTCATGATCTTGAGTCTTTGATAATGACCGAAGGACTACGATTGCAAATGCAAAGGGTCTATTGCATTTTTCACATCGAAGAATAATTTATTCGGCAAAGCACATAACTCAATTGCAGAAATTGATAACGGCTACTTTCCTAAATTAAAAGATTTTATCATTTAGCAGTCGTGGATACCTCGAGACATGTCTTGAGACACGTTTTTCAAAGTCTCTGTCTCGTCTGGGTCTCGCTTTCAGATCACTGCGCGTTGAATCCAACTCGAGACATCGCAGCAATGTAACCAAAGCTCACGGGCGTTGTAAATATTTCATAATTTTTGGTAAAAATAAGTTGTTTGTAAGTTTTTTACGCATTTGGACGTCATAGCTCTCTTTAAATTTGCCATTGGTTACAGTATAATTGAACCATGGCAATCTTTATGCATGGCAATTTAGAAGCCTAGACACCGTATAAAGTGTTTGAGAAATTATAGGCCTGTTTTTATCAACAATTAAACGTCTCGCATTTCATATTTTTGATACAAAAGCTTGATATCTCAAAAAGCGGTATATCATGATACTTTTAATTGTAGTCTATACGGTTCTATGACATTATAATAAGTTGCATGTGTAAGCATTAAGTAATTGACCCGATTTCGGTTCAAAGCCTACTCGCTTGGTTCTATTGTGTCCTTGTGGAGAAGATACTTTACAACACTGTTTTTGACTTTAAATTTCAGTCATCTTACAAAATTAAAATGCAAAAAATAAAGCAAGTTATAGGACAGATGTCAATAAGAGTATTATCTGTGTCATTGTGCATCACACATACCGAACCCGAGCTCACTGTCCGACCATGATTTCAAGTTTTAAACTCTCTTTAGGGACAATCTGCTTGCCCAGGTTTTATTGCAGAGCTGGTTATACGAGGTGTGTTTGAAAAGTATCGGGACTGTATACTTTGCACTAACAACACTTGCAACAGTGATAAAAGCTTTGTTTTTTAAGATGGCGCAATGTCTTGTGGTTGTAAAAATGTAGTTTCAGCATTCTGTGACAACCATATGCTTTTTTACAGGCTTTTCTTGAAAGGCGCTTTACTGTAGTTCGTTTTGGGATAATTTATTTAGTAAATATTTTTTTCTTTTTTTTTCTTCTTTTGTTAACAAATAATGAGCATTGAACAAAGAATCAACTTGAAGTTTCTCGTTCGACTTGGAAAAACTCCAACTAAAACATTCAATTTGCTCCAAGAAGTTTACGGAGATGCTACGATGTCAAGAACTCGGATTTTTGAGTGGCACAAGAGGTTCAGAGAGGGAAGAGAGGATGTGGAAGATGATCCTAAGAGTGGAAGGCCAACAACAAGCAGAACAAACGAAAATGTTGAGCGTGTGAGAGAAAAAGTGCGCAGTGACCGCCGCCTTACTGTTAGAATGATAGCAGATGAGTTGAGCATGAATAGTGAGAGGGTGTGGAGGATCATTACAGAAGATCTGGGGATGAGGAAGGTTTGTGCGAAAATGGTACCAAGGTTGCTGAATGATGGGCAAAAGGAAAATCGTGTGCAAGTGTGTCAAGACATCCTGAAACAACTTGAAATTACACCAGATCTGCTGAGTAGAGTTGTTACCGGTGATGAGTCGTGGATCTTCGAGTACGATCCACTCATTAAACGGCAGAGCCTTGAATGGAAGAGTGCATCCTCACCAAGACCCAAGAAAGCAAGGCTGTTCAAGTCCAAAATTAAGGTGATGCTGATTGTTTTCTTTGATGTTCATGGAATTGTTCATCTAGAATTCTTGCCACAGGGCCAAACCATTAACCAGAATGTTTACAAAGACATCTTGCGACGTTTGATGCGTTCGGTAAGGGAGAAAAGAAGAGAATTGTGGGAGACAAAGTCATGGCTGCTTCATCATGACAATGCTCCTGCTCACAATGCCTTAAGCATACGACAATTTCTTGCAGAAAATAACATTGCCGTGCTGGAGCAACCACCCTACTCGCCAGATCTGGCTCCCTATGATTTTTTCTTGTTTCCTAAGCTCAAGGGAGTCATTAAAGGAACCCGTTTTCAAGACTCAAAAGTCATAACAACAGCCGTAACAAAGGAACTACGAGCGATCCCAATGAAATCTTTCCAGAAGTGCATAGAAGCATGGCAGCAGAGATTAGAAAAGTGCATTCGAGCTCAAGGAGATTACTTTGAAGGGGACAAGTTGTAATTTTTACGTGGCGTTTCAAATAAAATAATTATTTACACAGTCCCGTTACTTTTCAAACAGCCCTCGTATACTGTATATAAAAAAAATCGAATACCTTGTTGGATTAAACCTGATGCATTGTTGCACTGATAGAAGCGGCATTGTTCATCACGCCCGCCGATGGCCAGATGCTAGAAATATATCGAGTTATTGGACAAATGACATTAGAAAGTATCATCTGTGGCATTGCGTATCACGCACCACCAAACCCAGCTTACTAACCGATCATGGTTTCGAGTTTTAAGCTCTTATCAGGAAAGGTCTGTTTACCCAGGTTTTACCGCTTTTATCGGTGCAACAACTCATCTGGTAGAAGCCCGCAAATCTAAAATTTTTTTCTTTATGTATGACCAGCTCTGCCACTAAACCTGGGTAAGCAGACTGTCCCTAATAGAAATTTAAAGCTCGAAATCATAGTCGGGCAGTGAGCTCGGGTTCGGCGTGCAGAATACAAAATGCCGTAGGTGGCACTCTTAGTGCTGTTTGTCCACAACTCGATATAGCGGTATTTCTAATATCTGATCATAGAAGTGAGTGATGCACAATGCCGTTCTATCAGTGAAGTAATGCATCAGATTGAAGCCTACAAGTCTTTAAAAATAATAAAATATTTCAATTGAACCGCAAAATTGTGGCATCTTCGAAAGCAAGGCTGGTGAATTGCTTGCTGTAGATGGGATCTGGAGTTTCAACTGTTGGGCAAGGAGAATTCCATTTTTAGTTCAAAAAGTTCAGCTGACTTGATGCCTGAAAGAATTAGTAAGTAGTCTGTTGGAGTGGGTCGCAGACAACCAAATGTTTAAGGAGTCATTCAAGGCACTATTCATTTGTAGCATGTGCGCCGCAAAATACTCAGCTGTGGAGTAGACCGAATATAAGGCGATGGCGTGACGCGGAAAAATATTTTTTGCGCAATGTCACAAGGTGGTGACAAAACGTGAGCGATTTTTCCAGTTTTACCCCAGGATATGTAAGGATCAAACAGAATGGTTGTGGAATATAATATTCACATTTAGGAGTATATGTCACACTTAGCAACCAGGGTAGATCCAGCAGATACGGGACCACACCGCCTTAAAATTTTCAGAAATATAACATTAAAAATTGCTTTTAGCAATCGTAATTACTATCGCAGAGTTATCATTTCATAATGCCTTTTATCTGCAATTAAGAGTAGCTTAAGATTGAAAGTTTTTATACTTACCCTGGTTACACACAACTGCTGACCAAAGCACTTTTTTTGTTAAGTTAGTGCATATTATAAGTATAGAGAATGTTTATGAATGATAAGAGCTAGCTTTAAAAGTGTTTACAATTCCTAAAGAATTCCGAGATTTTAGACAGGGATAAATTAGAATGAAGGCTTTCTCTTTATTTGGAAGTTGCTTGACTATTAAAGCGATAAACAATGAAGCACATTACGACGCATTTTTTTTTTAAAATCTTTTAAAATCTTTAGTTAAATATTTCAAAACACTTAAGTGTAATTTTGCAAATAAAAAGCCAAATTTGGCCGTCAATATAAAGCCAAAATCGTTTTTAGTTTGCATTTCAAATTAATGTCCAAAAGATGACCTTTCCAACTACTCGCCGTAGTTTTGACTGCTTATTTTTGAATCATTCAGATAATAAACATGACTATAGCTTTCAGCATTTCACCGAAAATCGGAATCAGAATGACCAAAGACAAATACGAATCCCTCATCAACTCCAGCACATCTAAACAAGCAATTCCGGCTTGAACGTATTAAAAAAAAACTACTTCGGTTCCGACTTCAACCAAAAACATGCGACACCGACTTCCGACTCTGACTCCACAACCCTGCTTGAACTAAAACAACTTACACTGTATGTAAAGTCTCGTGTCTCGTCTCGGTCTCGAAGCACCGTGTCTCGACTTCACCTCCGTCATTTAGCTGGTTTGACCGTGCTTTCCAAGCGAGCTTTATTTGCCGAATCCTGACCAAGTGATTGAGTACTATATGATTAGCAGTCTACATATAGAGAAATTTGACTGGAATAGCTTGAGGCTTCGTTCTAGAGAAATAAAAAAGGCAGGGACATATATGTTCTAATGTGTGATAGCTTAATCTCGATGCTGTCCCCCCCCATCCAGCTCCTCCACCACCCTGAACGACAATATTTGGTTTGGGCATTAGTTTAGTTAGTTTTTTACAATTTAAAATTAAGCTTTCTCTTACATTTTTCATTTTAAGGATTACCTTAAACCCTTCAATTCCTACCTCCTAAATGCTTTTCTTGCAAACTTTCTCACAAATAATTTCTTATTTTTCTAAAACATGCAAAATTATTTGTTTTGATTAAATGAATTTTGTTATAATTTTCACTTTTCCTTTATTTCAACTAAATTTGATTTTTCGTAACCTACCTTTGATTTAGAATAATACAGTCTAAAGAAAATTAAATGCATTTTATTTGAATAAAAGTATAAAAAATATTTTCATTTCAAGAATGAAACTTAAATCAAAACATTCATTGTTACAATTTGGTAGTAGGCCTATAAATTTATCTACAATCTCTTGAAAAACTTTTTTCAGATAACGTCGCAATACTAATTCAAACTCAGAACAAGTCTCATGCTGTTGTTTCTACGCGTATTTGTTGTGCGATCACGTGATCAAAACAGAAAACTTTGCGGCGATAAATTAGCTCGAATTTCGGTTTGCAAACTCAAACCGCATTTTGTACATGATTCGTCTGTTGAACATGATAAAAACATGAATTAGCTGTTCGGAAATAGTGTCTCGCTTACAGTACATCCCGGTTTATTGCACTGTTTTAAATATTCAGCTGTGTGTAATTGCGAGTGGGAGGCTTTTAACAAACTGCAGATCAATTTTTTTACTGACGGTTGTTTTTTGGTTGACTTCTCACTTCTTGCAATTTCTCCTCCAAAGTTTAAGAAAGTTTGAGAAGGACCACCAAAGTTTGAGAACCACTTAACTATATCTACAAGCGGAAAGATAGATTAAGTAGTTTTAACTTAAATGCACCAGTAGCTCCCCGAGAGTGTATATGGATTTTTTAATTTTGACAGTTACAATTATAACGTTAAAATTTACTAGATTTAGTTACGTTAAAAAATTAAAATGGTTGCTTCGGACCTTGATTTGGATGTATGAAGTCATACACATTAGACGCGATATATCGTAATGAGGGGCATTTAAGGTAGTGATTGAAAAATTTTTAAAGTTTACTTGAAGCCATCAGCTAATATAAAATATCTAGTTAAAAAACTTCTTAAAATAAATCTAGATTTAGACTCTTATTCTCGGTCTCGAAGCTTGTGGTCTCGACTACATTACTAGATGGTAAATAAAAGAACAATGACAATAAAGGCGTAGGCTCTTTCAGCTTGCCCACAAAAAGCGCAATTTATTTCATAGGTTGTCAAGTTAGTGTATTTCGTTAATTGCCGTTACTTGTAATCCCGCGATTTCACTTGTTTTTATGCTAATCTTGCAAGTGTCTGATATGGGCAGCAAACTTATTTTACCCAGCCAGGAGTAGTGAAAAGATAAACCCTTTCCAGTTCTACCTGCGTCTGATACAAAAGTATATACCCTTCCATACGATTAGTCGACAGGTAGTTTCTATGTTTATCTAGAAACTAATGTGGGTATCCATGAGGATAAAGTGTAAACTACCAATAGTTTAAAGTTTAAACCGGGCATGCCAAACTCGCGGTCGGCAAAGTACTTTGAAGAATCTTTTTTTTATCAGATGCTCAATACGAAGTCAAAGTACTAATCAATTCAAAACTGAATTTATATCGTCGCTACTTTGGAAGGGCATCCACTCCGGGTCAAACACAAACAAGACGGGGGGGAAGGTTATCTTTTTACTACCCCAAGCTGCTGCACTGCCCGGACCAGATGCTGGCAATGATGATGATAAGCGAACAATGAGTATCATCATCCAAAGGTCAGACTTCGTGCTCCATATGGTGCCCGATGCATGGGGCAGCCATTAGAACGTGGTCTGCAGTTTGTTTGGGGGCGAAAACTTTAATTAATAAGAGGCCCATTCGAGAACTTGGTTTTATATTCTTTTTGCTGTAGTTAACGTGCCGTAGTAAATAAAAAAATATAAATTTTGAAAGCGACGAATATCTTTTACAAACATATGTTGTTTGCGATACTATGAAATAATTTAGAATTCTTTTGGTCAGTAGCGGCCTTAAAGTGAGCAACAAAGAGGTGCTGCAATAAGAGACACCCGAAACTTTTTCGGCGAGCCGGGTAAAATTAAAAAACATTCAAGAAACGCGAAATTTAAGCATCGGCCTAATGGAGAAAAGTTTTAATAAAGCTTTCCCTTCCAGCCACGGTGTTTTATTTATTTGGCCCGCAAATGTTTTTGATTCACTCTCAAAAGGTGGAACATCCCTGTTGTGAATAAAAACCTTTGCTGTTTTATCGACCTTCTCTTTGCACTAAAAAAGATTTACACTTTCAACTCAAGTGAGGACTATTTTCACCAAGTTTTTTAAAAAAGCTTTTAATTTGCTTTTGTTGAAAGTGCCTTTTAAACAGAGAAAGTATGACACTTTGTCTAAATCGATGTTTTACAAACTTAGTTGGATTTGGTTGAAATTGTATAATTGTAAAGACAAAACCAACACAATTCTTCTCTTTCTGCCTTCTGCCTTCCACTTTCGGCGCCCTTGAATCTTCCATCTGTAAAACACAATTTGTTGATTAAAAGGGTATTAATTTTATTGTTGACTAAGCTTTAAGCGTAAGAAAGCGAAGAGCTGAACTGGCTACGCCTATGATTAGATCGAGTGAGCTGCTCATGTTTCTACGGACGAGGGTAATGACTCTGAATTCGAGAACAATTTCGGTTACACAATTTTTAACCAGGAAACTATTTGAAATCAGAAACAATTTATCTAGAATTAACAAATGATCTAGACCTTATTCAAATAGAAAGAAAAATAAATACAAAAGGATTTATAGAAAAACATCACTAACGCAAATAAACTTATTACAAAACATACCTAACCCTACTCTAGCTAAATCAGCGTACAAACAAACACTAACCTAACCCTAAACTAGCTAAGCTAAAATTGACCAAGTTGAATGCATGAAAAACCCAGATACAACGCATTTTTACGGCGCTATAAACTGCTTTTTAAGTCAAACGAAAAATAATTCTAAATTAAGAAATGCTATGGAAAAGTTACTTAAACAAAGCTTTTTAAAAACAAAATTCGCGCCGCGAGAGAACGAACAGAGAGAAAACAAATTACAATACTGATTAACTAAGTTGAAGAATTAGCGACGCGAGTTCAAATCCAACAAAAACGGTAAAGTTAAAACAATAAATAACAAAATTTAAAACATATAATCTTTTTGCCAAACGGGAGGTTTTATTGTTTGCCTTCTTGACGGGATCTTACAGCTTGGCACATCATCCGTCGCAACAGCTCAAACGTACGTTTAATCTACCATATAAAGCTTCAGCGAAATGTCTCATTTTGCGTTACTTTGCGTGAAATCTATTAACTGAACTTATAACCGTTCAAAAACTTGCCCATTTGATATTTAATTAAAAAAAACAAAAAAACTTAAATTTAATGAAAGAAAATTGAGTAAAATTAAAAATTACCATAATTATTGATTTTTAAGTACTGCTGATAATATTTCAAATTGCTGCATAAGTATTTAAGAATGCTTCAGCTCTGCAGCTTCTATGGGCAAGCCTAGTTTTGGTGTCTTTTTTACTAAAAATATGTCGAGTCAAAAAGGTTGCAAAAATTCTTGCTTTACAACTTTTTGTCAAATTTAATTTTCATTTAGGGTTAGGTTTACTTAAGGTTAGGTTTGCCGGCAGTTATTATTTCTAGTTCTTTTAATTTTTTGCTGTAACTTCTGCTTGAAAGTAATGCTATTTTCCACCAAAACAATTTAACCATTTAGTTAAATTATTATAATGAAATTATTATAATGATCAAATTTGTGTACGAAATAACAAGCAATGAAATTTTAACTGGATTTCAATATTTTTTGCTAGTAGTGTGACGCTTAACTCCATAGCCATACCAGCAAAAAAAAACGTTGGAGGGCAACACAGTTTTGCCCAAAATTTGATGTTTGTCCAAAACATGATCTTCTAGCACTTCGCAAACATGAGAAAAAATTTCGTTGCAAACTTAGAGTGAAGACCGGAAAAAAAATTTCTTCACTTTGAATGTGGCTTTGTTTTCTCAATTTTCATCCCAAGAAAAGTGGATTGTCCAGAAAAAAAGTCTTTATCTCAAATCTTGATCATTTTTCTGCATTTGGAAACTTTGACCTGAAGAAGTACTTTGTTTTCGGTGAACAAAAACTTTGCTTTACCCAAATAACTCCTTGTCGCTGCCAGAAAAGTTCTGATTTTATCCAAAGTTTTGAGATTGAGAGGGCAATTTCCTCCTTACTTCCCGGCTGGTACAACCATGTTCAACCCCATTTTAAATTACATTTTTAGTCCAGGTTTTAATTGACTCTATTCTCATATAAAAGAGAAAGCCAATGTACGCTCTTTAAATCACACTTCAGGTTCAAGATTTTTAGTGCCCCGAAGCCAATATAAAATGAATACGTTTTAAGAAGTTTGAGAAAGCTATTGTTTATATTTTATAGCCGTGGTGAGCATATGTCCTGTATTTTTGTTTCTATGCTTGTATAATTGTTACGTAACAACATCAGGACTTTTTTATCTCCTGCGTTTTTGCTGAATCACGATTTTTATCTGCTGAATATGTCAACATATATACATAACTGATAAAGTGCTAGAAGGCTGCGCAAGCGTGTTGAGGCTGTGTTTCCTAGTTTGTTACTTGTTTGTTTATTAGCTGTTAGTAAGTCTAAGCTTCGTGATGAGTAATGTTTAGTAATTAAGCCAAATAGTAAATTTTTAGATGCGTGAAAGTAACTATTCCTTTCTTAACTAGGTCGTAGCCCATTTTGCTGTAGTGTATAATCTTGCTTTGTTCTTAATGCCTTTTAACAGTGACTGCCTTTATCACAACTTTTATCTATGATCGAAAAAACACCAAACCTTTTTATCTACTGTATGATCGACAAAAATTTTGTTTATTAAAATTTAGCTTTAGGTAAAACTTTTTAAAAAATGTAGCAAAATAAATAGTTTTTAAGGTTGATTAATCGTTTTATTTTTTCTAAATCAATTTTTTTGGTGTATTTAAGAACTTTCCGTGGGGAAAGTTTTAATTAATAAATTTTATAGCTTATCAACAATCGATATGAAAAATTTTGCTTCATGATATATTTATACAGTTTACCAACAAATACATAGACTAAATGATTAATTTTATGTCATAAATGGACAGATGGCAAGTAAAAAATAAATAGGTGTTGCAATCATCGAAAAATTTTATGGTAGAGATTTTATGAATGCTTTTAATTTGCTGATGGTCTGCACCTTAAATTTAGGACGAAAGTAGCGATGGACTCGATTGAAAGTAATGACTTTTTTTGTCATCACTTAGTTTTCGTGCTAAAAATGGTGGGGATAAGAAATATTGGGTAAAGTCGATCGCTGTAAACAACCAAGCCATTGGGGCCATGAGAACTGTATTTGGTAAAAAAATAATGAGTATCACGTGATTGGTCTATGCTATCATACATTGGGAGTCTGCTACAAAAATTGGGTCAACGAAATGATGCTTGTACCCCTTGGAAGACAGCAATCACAGTTTTCAAACAAGCAAAGGATTGGACAGACACCAACCAAAAGCAACGATGTTTATTATTTACGGAAAATTTGCGAAAAGCTTATTTAAAAATGTAAAGAAAATTTAAAATTTGCGCAATTGTCAAAAAGAATTGAGGCAAAATTGTTACACCCCCCTCCCTAATATTTCGGTCTGCTACGGCTATGGCCAGATTGTTATGGTACAATTACCGATGTATCTAAAAAATTTTTTGAATTTTCGGTTTCAATTACTAAAAGTACAATGTTAGGTCAAAATTATTACTGATCAAGAAAAATTTAAGCTTTGATATTTTAATTTCGATAAAATGATTTTGTTATTTTGATAATTATTGTTTGTATTTTGATAATTATTACAATTGATAAAAGATTTTGTTGCAAAAAGATTTTTTTTTCAATTTTCGTCTCTTTACCTTTCGAAACACTTTGTTGCCATTGCATTTTATCTTTTTTTTAATTTTCAGCATCATTTACATGTATTTATTGAATGCATAACATGTTAAATGAGTTAATAATTTAGTGCGGTTTGTGACAATGTTTGGATATGCAATGTACGTTTGTGTTGAATTTTCCGCTTGCACTGGCAATTAAATGGGTGATATATTAAATTATTGCAAAAGAGTTGCTTTGAAGTATAGCGAATATAAATTTGTTTTGTGCAATGTCCTTAATTTTTCAAATAATATTTTTTTTAAATATTGCATTTTTTTGCTGAACGGTTGCAAATATCGAATTAGCGTACGTTTTGCTGTTAGTGTTATAGTTCCATCACTATGTCAGTCGCAAAGTTTGAATCATTCAAATGCGTAAAGGATGGGGAACCTCGCCACTAATGTCCTTACATTTTTAAAAAATAAAGTCTGCTGTGGATGTTTTTGTATGCTAAGATGTGAAAACTCAGCTTTTTTTTTCCTGTAACTTAGTCAGGAGCGTATATAAAGAAAAGTCAGATGAATCACGTCAGCAAATTACTCCTCAAAAAAAACAAATGCTGAAGAATCTCCTAGCTATCCTAACTATCAAAGTCAAAAGCCAAAATTAACATAAGAATCCACAAAAAGCAAAAACAAATGTTGAAAGAATAGTGATTTTTCCTAATAGGAACACGCTAAATGGTTTCAATTTTTTAATTATCTATTTCAAAGCAAAGCGTGGAATACGTGAAACAATTTTTTAATTAACTTTCTACTTCAACGCTTGTTTTTAATTTTAATTGCTGTCCGTTAGGTTTGATGTTTGAAATAGAAAAGGGAAGAAATTCAAGTTATTTGTAACACCACAAAAACATCATTTGTTTATTTTCATCTCTATTCATCCTACAGACTCGTTGAAAAATGTCGGAGCTGTTATACTTAAGGCAATCGTTAAAGTCGTTGTACTTAGAGCAATGTTTTCTGTAGATGCAAATCCCAACAAATTCTTTCAACGCAATAAAAGCTTTTTCATAGTAAAAAGTCACTTTAAAAAATTGTTTCACGTATTTCACGCTTTGCTTTGTAATACATAATTACAAAATTGAAACCGTTTAGCGTGTTCCTATCAAGGGAAATCACTATTCTTTCAATACAATTAAAGCAAGAGCTTTGTTCGTTTTTGCTTTTTGTTTTCTTTCTGGTCGTGGCACATTGTTCAACAACAATTGAACGGATTTCAGAACTTATTTTTGTTACCAAAACAAGAAAGAAACTAATTAAACAGAATTAACAAATTAGTCAAACAAAATAAAGAGAACTACACGAAACTACATAATTATTCTAATTGTAAATTCATGAATGTACAAGTTTTGACCAAAGTGTTGTAGCTTTTTTTAACTTAACCATAAGATCTGCAATAATTATACCGTTGTTTTTATAAAAAAAAGAAAAGCCGTAACTTAATTCGTAAAAATATTTATGTCTGCTTAAGAGTGAAATACAAATGGAGAATCTACTTAATCTTTTTATATTGCTGTTAAACAGCTACTCTTCTCGCTGTTAATATTTTTTGTTTATAGAAGTAGCTTATTTCCTCGGCTACTTACTTACGCTGCTTAATTTGAATAACATCATCTTCAACTTTAAATGTTCAGGGTGCAAAAAATCATTTTGTATTTTTTGTTGTAGTTATTCATTGTAGTCGAATGAATATACATTTAGACTTGAATTATACATTGTAGTTGAATGAAACGTTTAAAGGAGCAAGGAACGTTTGTTTTGTAAAAATATGTATTGAGTTGGGGAATAAATTGTTGCAGTTCGTAAATTTGTTTTGTTCAATGTTTCTTTTAGATTCAATATTTCTAATTGATATAAATATTACTAAATGCATCTTTGATTTAATGTATTTATATTTGATTTGATTAAGCCTGGTTGAATTCCTATGTCTTTGATTAATTAAATTTATTTATAAATATAAAACCGCAATAATTTATTCCCCAACCCAATATATTAGAAACTAAACCACTTAAAACGAGAGGTACCAAAATCGAGTTTCGCTCTTGTTACCGCTCGTCAATGATGCATATTTCATTGGGATTCACACCAACTAAATGTTGTCGCATACGCAGTAGCAACACCACTTGACACTGACGACCTCTAATGAGAACGAAACTCGTATCTGGTGCTTTTCGTTTTAAGTGGTTTAGTTTTTATATGTAAAGTCTAAATGATTCATGTTCATAATTACAAAAATATACATTTCAATTTCAAAATGATTGTGCTTTTATTAACTAATTCGATTTTTGTTTTTTACCAACAACAATGCGATTTATTTTTCCCAAAGCGGAGGAACCTTTAATAAAACGTCACAAGATTATCACTAAAATGGGTATAATAACCTTCTTAAAATACATTTGGTGCATTCCCAATGCTTTTCAAGATACAACAGCTTGAAAAAAATGTTAAATTTATGTACTTTTCTAAACAAACAAAAACTGATGTCATGTAAAGGGCATGGTCATTTCGACAAAATAGCTTAATACTAGAACTTGGATCAATTGAGACAAAAAGTTACTTTGCTTTCTCTTAGAAGAAAACTTATGAAAGCAAATTGTCTTTTGATAAAACTCTTGCATTTTAAATACAGACTTAAAATTTTATATGCAAAACTAGCCTAACTGTTCTTCCTGTAGATATGTTTCTGCTAAAAAACAAAAAGTTCACTGCTATGCACAGTAGCGTATTTAGGAGAGGGGTATTATGCCATGCGCTCCCCCTAAAGATCACTAATACGAGAAATTAGGTATAGATTCAAAGTAAAGACTTTTTTTTTAGAGATCACTAGGTTTTGGGAAGAAAAATTGACAAAATCGAGACAGATTCGAAGTGAAGATCTTTTTTCACCACTTGAAAATTTTTTTCCATTAATCATATGTAATTGTGGCTTTCCTCCCCCTTTCAAAAATCCTTGGTACGCCACTGGCTAAAAACTTGACGTTTTGCTTTAGTCACGCCGAGCTTTAGTTATCAGAATAGTGTGATTAAAGTAAGAAAGTGTAAAAACACCTTACAGGTCGCTCATTTCGAGTTAATCTTTCCCGGTCAACAGTAAAAATGCATTTGTAAGCAGTTTTTAAATATAGACTTTGAAATTTTTCACTTCAAGTTTTTTCTGTCAGTGATTATGTGTAAATCCTTTTATAATGGTATTAGGTTTAACATGGGTTTGTGCAAAAAAAAATTCTTCTTTAATTTTTTAAGTGAAAAGCCGTACAATATGACAGAAATAAAGAAGTTTTATCTCAAAGATTTCAATTTATTTTAGTGATCTTTTGTGGCAAAATTGCATGCTTTTGAAAGATTATAATCAACAAGTATTTAAACATAGAATTATGTGGGAAATACACCCTGAGCCTACTTTGAAAAATTAGTCGCTATAATTTATTTCAAGTTATCTGGGTTTCGAACCACTTAGGAGTTCAATTCTCCGGATATCGAAGTAAAACATTATTATTAAAAACCACTAGACATCGTTTTTTTTTTCCTACCGAGCAGAAGCGATGTGCTTTCAGCGCCAATAATCGGTCATGAAGTGCAATGATTTATGACCGTTGGATGGCGTGTAAAGAAAAAATTTTGATACCTCAAGTAAATAAACTATAATCTATTTTAGTATCGAAATTAAAATAGGATTAAAATAGAAAACATCACGGCACAAAATTTTTTTTTAATTCAAAGTTTATTAAAAAATTTTTAACATAATAAAATAACAAAAATCGATATTGGGATAATAACCAGCATCATCCTGTAAAACAGTAGTTATTTATCATATTTTAATCTTTTAAAGATTTTTAATAAAATTTGATTGAAAAACCAAAAATTCTTGCTGTGGTGACTTTTGTGAGATCCTGTACATTTTCTATTTTGATTTTATTATGACGATTTGCCGGGCCTTGGATCTAATGATATTTAGTTTTCTGTGAGGCGATTCAGTGGCTTCTTAATGAATAAATATATATTGGAGATGGAAAATTTAATGTGAACGTAGTATTTTTGCGCTGCTAATAATATTTATGAAACCAGCTCATAAAAATTTTATAAGATCTCTTTATCAAAGTTAAACATTTAGTTTTTCTGCCTATTTTTAGTCAAAATCTATTAAAGATGCTGTATAACTTACCCTATCTATGTCCTAATTTTTTCGTTTTTTTTGTAACTTGCAATTTGGAAAACCAAATATAGGCCTACTCAGTTGATAATTATCTCTTTTTTTATCAATTCTGTTTAAACCGTAGGCTATTAAGTTTAAGCGAATCCATCTTGGTTTTTTGATTCTGTCAAAAATTGTATTTACTTTCTATATTTATTCTTCTGATTTGCAGGAAATTGTTGTTGGTGCTATACACAGGGCAATTCTCAAGCAATTACCCGAACTATTTTCGGAAATGCCAAGACATTGACCTCGGTTTGTAATATTCTTTGCTTTGTTTTTTTAGTTTTATAGAAATATGACTGAAACTAGAACTGCTTAGGCCTAGCAAGACCACCAAGCGGGGGAAAGTGACACAAGGAGGATACAAATGGCGCGAGTAGGTTCTCAACCGAGACCATGTCGATCACAATCATGGCGCTTTTGAGCACTCAATCACACACATTTTAAAGTCTGCTAACAAACTTTTTTATCTTAAGATTTTAAAAAACAAAAAATATCAACTCTGTTTAGGCATTTTTTTCATAACTAACATACGGTACATATAAAAGAACTTCAAAATATACAAATTAGTTAAGATTTAAATTGACAACTCACAATGACATTTACATATAAGCTGAACTTTTGTACAAGGTATATTATAGGGCAAATATACAAGGGCTATAAAAGACACATATTGTAATTAAAATAGCATAAACAATTATATTTTTCCAATGTGATTAATTGCGTTTGTGTTTTTGAATAATTTTGTAGCGAGTTTGTTTTAGCACACAAATTAACAAAACTGAATTCGTTTATTACAAAGATGAGTCTCATAAAATAACTAGCAGCAGAACGGTATTCACGGCACGAGAAGCGCGGAATTGAACAAGATTCTCAAGGATGAATCAGTTTGATAGTCACAGGTAGTTTGTCCAAACTTAAGTCTCTAAGTTTCTTTCTCTGCTCTGCACTACCTGGTCACGATTGAGATACGGCATTCATACCAGCGATTCGGTTAATACTTTCTTTGGTGACGATTATCCTTTTTCTATACGGAAATTATGAGATTTCATAATAAGCGATTAGCAGTTTCTTAGTAATATGCGGCCTGATTAACTAAGCAATAAAGGCGCCACGAATCCGGGTTAACAACCAGCCAACGCGTACAAAAGGAGGAAATACAATAAATTAAGCTTGGGAAAAATAACAATTTACGATTCAAGGTCTGAGAAACCAAGCTTTACGAAATAAGGACGAAATACGTAATGCAGCGAGCAAGTAATGTTTAGCACAATAAACACGTTTGAATGTTTTCTAGGAGATGAGTTCGCTACAAAGTTTATTAAACTTTTTAAAATTTTTAGAGATTGTTAGTTAGAGGCAAGCAAGAAATTATTAAAGAAAATGAGTAGGAAATCACTCCTATCTCTGCCAATGCTTTAATGAATATAAACAAGATTCTATCATTTAAAAAAACTAAAAACACATCAGCAACAAGATTTCGTTTTTGAGATAATTAAAAATTTAATGGATTATCAAATTTACAAAGCATAAAAATAGGTTTATAATAAGTTAAAATCCCTGATTGCTGGTGCTGGTCTCCTGGTCAGATTTCTGTATATTTATAACTCTGACTCTGACTCTTTAATGTGTTTGATTTATAAAGTAAAAGTGAGCAAAACCACATGCTTGATAAAGCCGAGTAAATTCAAGCGTTTAATTTATCAGTTATGCGCGCAATACTTTTTGTTACTATTGTTACACTTCTTCTTTTCTCTGCTTCACTCTTGCAATCTTTGGCAGCGTTGTAGAGCTCAACTGCTCTGTTGTAATAATACTGAGCTTCTTGAAATTTCCCAACTGTTTCGTGCCCCCATCCTAAGTTGTTGTGACAAACCCCGTACACTTTATAATGGGCCGATGTATCGCCAAACGTCTTTTCCAAATCATCAATTGCTTGCTCGTGAAGTTCTTTTGATTTTGGAAAGTTTTTCGATTCGTTGCAGCCAAATGCGTAACATTTTAAGAACCAAGCGGTTTCTTTGCATTTCAATTCTTTTTCTACATCCGGAAGATCACGCATAGCTTGTAAAAATTTATCCATCAGAGGTTGATAATCCTTAAATTCATCTTCGTTATGTTGTTTTAACATTTCCAAAATTACCTCTTGCATAAGCATTCCACATTTTGCAAGCCTGAATAAGCGAGACTTTCCTTTGAAAAACTTCATAACAACATCGAACCTGCATTGCATGAGCATTCTAACAGAACCGAGATGTCTGACTAAGATGAATCTTGAAATCAAATCAATCAATGCGTCATCACATTGATATTTGATGTACTCAATATCATTTGTCGAAACTTCTGATTCGATTAAAGATACAACCTCAGTACAAGAAAGAACGGCCTCCTTGATATGATTAAGCTCTATTTGTGCTTTGATGTTTTTCAGCAAACCAAGAATATTTTTTTCGTTTGGTTTCAATTGCTTTATTTCAATTTCTTGTTCGTTATTTTCACCTAAAACAATACCCAAAATTTTATTTGAGCAAATAAAAGTATAGTTTAAATATACCATGGCAATAAGAAAGACCAAAATATTTTTTATAGCTTTCATAAATGGCAAAGCATAAGAATAAAGTCATCTTTTTCATTCACATTACACCTCATCTCATATAACGAAGCCTTAAGAAAAGCAATTACTGAAAAGGTTTATGTAGGAATTTATCCTGGACTTAATAGTAAACTGTTAAAATCTAAAGCAGTTTTATTTATTTATTTTATCTCTATATTTTATCCTCCTGACTTGCAGAAAAACGACGGAGGCGCTAATACCTAGGGTAAGCAATCACTCTGACCTGCTTCCGGAGATGTTAAGATGTTGCTTTCCAGTTGAAATTTAATAGAGATATGATTTTAGTTTAGAACTTCTTGCCAATACCACCAAGCAGGGGAAAGTGCCGTGACGTGTCTTTCCCCAGGACACAACGGAATGGCGCGAGTAGGTTTTGAACCGAGACCATGTTGATCACAATCACGGCGCTCTAATCATTCGACCACGCTGCCGACATGCTTTTTTCAAAAAGCAAGCAGAATATTTTTTAAATAGACTATTAAAACCAGGGAATCGAACCGTTTAAAATAACGTTCCGGTTCAGGTTTAGGTTCGGCAAATTTTATTTTTAAAGGTTCAGTTCCGGTTCAGGTTCAGCAAAAAATTTTTTTTCGGGTTCAGTTCCGGTTAGGGTTCAGCAAAAAAATTTTTTTCGGGTTTAGTTCCGGTTCAGGTTTAACAATTTTTTTTTTAGGGGTTCAGTTCCGGTTCAGGTCCGGTTCGGGTTCGGAATATAAATTTTTTATCTATTTCTTACAAGCTTTAGGACTGTAAACACAATTTCTTACCTCATGTTATCATGGGCGCCCGTAGACGCGCTTCCTGGAGGAGTGATGGCAAACAGTCGGAAACACAAGAAATATTCTTAAAAAGGGTTTTTTAAAAAATTCTGGTACAAGTTTTTAAAAAATTAAATTAAACTAATTCACCGGCATGGGTCTTGGTTGTAAAAATCAAGTCTTACTAATAAATTTATAGTAATGATCTTGCGAGCGCCAAAAGCTGAAACGGAAGTTTTTTGTTGTTTTGTGATCTCAAAACTTTCTTATAGATTGCGTTTACATGAGTTTATATAGATCTTTCTTGGACTAGCCACTGATACACTTGTCTAAAAATTTTTTAATAATTTTTTAGTGGCGGCCCTCACGCAGAAGGTTTATTAGGTATGAAACGTCATTAAGGTTCATTTCTACTACGAGTGTAGATTGGAGTATTCTTTGTTTCAAGGATTTTTTTCTTCGTTTTGCCTTTAAGCGCCGAAAGAAGTAAAAAAATTAATAAAACAAAAAATACTTTGTTTCACGCCGGTAGTGGAAACGGGTCTTTATCTTACTAAATCTAAACTTTTAAAGTTTTAAACAAATTAAACATTAAGTCATTCAAGTTTATAATAATAAAAAATTGACGCATAAAGGCTCTTTTCCCACTATGAGCGTGGAATGGAGTACAGTGGCGAGCAAAAAAGTAAGATTTTTTATTTTATCAAATTTTTTAAAAATAAGTTAGTTGCAATTGAATTTTATTTCTAAAAAAGAAATAAATTAATATTGGATTTAATATAATTTTTTGTGCTCTTTTAATGATATATTACTTGATATATATTAATATAATTCAATTTTAACAATGATATTTTTAAAAAATCTTAAAAAATAAAAAAGTCTTACTTTTTTTGTTCGGCACTGTACTCTTTGCTTGATTTATTGACTTTATTTGCTTCACTTAGATTTTAAGCGCGGAAAGATGATCAAAAGAAACAAACAATGCTCTATTCCACGCTCGTAGTGGAAACGAGCCTTAACTTTAGAAGTTTTTAATGCATATTTATGTATTATTTTGTAAAATTTGAAATTTAAAAAAGCGAGTCCCCCTTTGGTTCTTTTGGTGCACGTTCATGTATCTAGTGCACATATTTTTTCTTCATTTGTCGGCTGATAAAGTTGTTGATGACGTTTCTTTGTTGGCACACAAGTGCTCAAACAAATTGTGGCAACTTCAAACGGTAACATTTGATTTAATAATTACTACTAGAAATAAATTAAAAATTAAATCAATTTGTTGTATAAGATTTTTTTTTTCTTAAGAGACAAATCTTTGACGTAAAGTTGAAGCGAACATTGATGCAAATGAAAAATTTAAGTAATCCAATTTTCACTGCTATAATATCTTTAAATAAGCCTAAAGGCCCGTTTCCACTACGAGCGTGGAAAAAAGCATTCTTTGTTTGTTTTATTGATTTTTTTTGCGCTCGCTTCAATTTTAACCGCTCGCTTCAATCGAAGATCAATAAAAGAGACAAAGAATGCTCTTTTCCACGCTCGTAGTGGAAACGGGCCTTAAAAACTATGAACAGCTCATCCCGAATCAACCTTACTGCAAAAGTGAAGGCCTTTTTAGATTCCAACATGCAAATTTGAGCCTAATAAGAAGCTGAGAAATAAGAGAAAAGCAGTTAGCTTACAAAATTTTACTTAAACTTCACGCTACAAGGCGAAGGTTAATAGCTTCTCTTCCTAATCTCAACAAATTTTTTTTTTAATTTTTTTTTTTTGAAAAATCAAAAATTAATTAACTTTATTGCACTGCTTGCTCAACATTATTTTTTACTCAATCTCGACTGTTAGGGATACCATCATGCTAGTGAAAACCATTTGAGGCAACTATAAGTTACACTGAATTCGAATCATTCGATTAGTTTACACTGCTTTTTTATTAAACTTTTCCACGTAACTTAATTTCAGTCGAGTGGCTCCCCAACAGCATGCACTGTGCAGCTTTAATTTTTCAATGGCGTCAAATAATTTTGCTTCACCAACGATGGTTTCACTATGTTTGCTACGTCTCTATATTAATATGTATTTTTTTAAAGGTATGGCACTGTAAAAAGCTTAAGAACAACTGCTTTAGCATATATTTAAAATTTCGTTTTCTTTATCTAGCAAGTGACATGTTTTTGCTTTAACTTCTCGCCTGAAAAAGTCGTTTATAACGTTTCTGTATTGCGACACAACAAGTATTGTGACCAAAAAAATTGCGGCAACTTCAAAGATAAAATTGTGATTCTGATTCTACAAATGACTTTAAAATTAAAATTTGAGCATCAAACGGTCGAACCGGATCCATTTAAAATAAAGTTCCGGTTCAGGTTCGGGTTCAGCAATTTTTTTTTCTACGGGTTCAGCTCCGGTTCAGGTTCAGCAAATTTTATTTTTTCGGGTTCAGTTCCGGTTCGGGTTCAAAAAATAATAACGGTTAATACGGGTTTACGGATCCGGTTCGGGTCCGGTTCGACACCCTGATTAAAACTGCACACAAAAGTGCAGTAAAACTGATCAATTTTTTTTGGAAGTTACTACTGATTTTTTTAATTTGCTTAACCCCTCTGCTGGGGACCTATAGTGCCTATGATTTCTGATTTTGTATCGAAAAATTAAAAGATTCGGGTTTGATTCCTAAAACATTCAAATCTTTAACAGTATTAGAGCTGTACATAATAAATGCGACAGAGCCAAGTTTACACATAAGTAAATACTTTTAAAAATAATCACATTATAATTCTCTAAAACAATGCTCATAAGCACACTATGACAGACCTAGCCTAAAAATAGCCTTGTTTTTAAGATTTTTTTGATTTTTTTTATCTAAATATAGGTCATTTTCGATTTATAAAAATAACTAGATACAAAAAATTAAATCATTAATTATTATAAAAGAAAATTGTTATAAATCTTTTGATCAACTATAAACCTACCACTAGACAAAAAATTCGAAGGTCTATTATTGTTAACCGCGTTATTTCCAACTCCAGTACTCATATTACCGCTATAGGTTGGTGCTCGGAAGTAATTGATGACGACATTCCTTTGTGGTGGTGATTGAGGGTTATTGCAATTACTCATTTTAATGAAAATATTACGGTATAAATACTTTCTTGCAATTTTTTTCCTGAAACCAAAAAACCTTCTTTGCTTTTTGTTTTTTTGAAAGGCTAAAGCTGTGGTTCCCAAACAGTGCGCCTCAGAGCTTTTGTTGGTGCGCTCCGAATAATTCCTGAAAAGTCTACCCAGATATTAAAAGCCACGGTTTATTTTGCCATTTCCTTACAAATGTAGTCTGCTTGTTTCATTGTGACATTATTATGATAATCATAAGTCCCTTTTTTACAATTAGCTACTGGTCCGCGAGTTTTGCACGCGTTTAAAACACTTAACAAACGCGGTTGAAACGTTAACACGGGCACTAGCTTTCACCACGCGGCAACATGGAATGTAGCATAACAAGCGTTTGTGACTGGACGAGTTGCGTGGTGAACTGTCGTCAAGAGTAAACGCATTATGCCTTTTACAAGTTGCAGAATAATTACCGTTGATATAATTGTCTTTCTTAAGAATAATTCACCCATAACAACAAATTTATTTCTTAAAAAGAAGCGTGACATTGATGAATGTAATCTTAAAAGTGAGCAAACTTCAAGCGTGGAAAGTTGTTCTAGCAAGAAAGCAAAAGGTCTTGATGTCAAGAACATTAGGAAAGGATTTAAGGTCTTAGATCGGCTCAAGTGATGAACTGGTAAATTACGCATATTTAAGCAGATTAGCACCAATATGGAGTCTCAATACAGACGGTTACTTTTATTTTATTTATTTATTTTATTTTATCTCTGTATTTATTCTCTTGACTCGCAGCAAAGCGACGGAAGCGCTAATACATAGGGTAAGCAATTACCCCGACCTGCTTCCGGAGATGCCAAGATATTGCTGTCCGCTTTGTAATTTAATAGAGATATGACTGTAAGTTAGAACTGCTTGCTAAGACTATCAAGCAGGGAAAAGTGCCGTAAAGTGTCTTTCCCAAGGACACAAAAGAATGTTGCAAGTGGGTTTTGAACCCAGACCATGTCGATGATAAGCACGGTGCTGTAACCAGTTGACGACGCTTCTTCATTGGATACCGAATGTGAAAAAAAATTTAAGTAATGTCTGTTTTAAGTATTGATGGCTTATTTTTAGGTATTGCCTATTCTTTATTATTTAATTCACAAATGGGGTCTCTCTTTTCTTTACCGAATTGCGAGTGCGGCAACCCTGAATAAACCGCAGACCACGTTCTAATAACGGCCCCATACATCACCTATGCATAATAACGGGACCACATGGAGCACGAGGTCTGAGGGCTTGGAATAACAAAACCCGATGCTGGCTTAAAATCATCACTGCCAGCATCTGATTCGGGTAGCACAGCAGCCTGGGTTGAAAAAAGATAAACCCTTGGCCACAGTTCTGTTTGTGACTGACCCAGAGTAAATATCCTTTCAAACGACGACGAATAATTTTTTGTCTTCGAAATCAGTAGGCTATTGTCAGCAGCGTAAAATTTTCGTTAACTAATTTATTCTTTATTTTAAGTTAATTTTCTATTTTAGCTAAGGAATTTTTGTAAAAACAAGAGATTTTGCTTATTGTCAGCTACACTGATGATAAGTCTATAGCCCATTATATGTAAAAATTATTTCAGCTTTTTATAAAAAGATTGTTTTTCTTGAAGGTTTACACACAGAGATTTGATATAAAAAGCTTATAAACTTCGATTAATATTTAGTCGACTCCGCTTTATTCGAACACTTTGGTCCCATACGAAGTTTTTGTCTGAATTAAGCGAAGAAATGAGCTTATCCTAATTAACAAACGATATACGAGAAGGGACTAATACGTCAATCTTTACCATCATAAAATAAAAAGATAGGAGGAGTCAAAGAAAACGTTTAGAAAAGCAACACTTAAACCAAAAAAACATCATTTATATATCATAAACTCAAATAATAATAGCCTAAAGTAATAATAAATAACATTGGTCAAAAAAAAATAGTGTTTTTCTAAACGAGAACAAGAGCACTTATTTTTGAGTATAGCGGGGCGCTAATTTCAAATCCGGCATTAGTTTTTTTTTTAGTACATCAGATTTTAGAGATCTGAGGAGATGCAAGCATTTTATACCCTATAAATGACAATATCTCTGCCACTATTACGGCAGTTGTTTAGCTTTTACATATTAAACAGATTGGCACACTGCTTTGATAAATAAAAGATTAAACAAGCAAGTTTAACGTACCGGCCTGGGTGCTTTCCGCTAGATTGGAAATTGGACAACGGGCCAACTCTTTTTTGTTTATTGTAGTCTTAAAACTATTTATTGAAAGCCTTGAAACAACCAGTTCGTGGGTGATCTTGAAAAAACTGCTAGTCCTACACTAATCTTAACAAAGACTACTTACGAATAGCCTTAAAAAAAGGTTGTGTTGGATAGCCTTAAGAAAGGCTGTGTAAGAATAGCATGGCAAAATGATTGCTTTCAACCTGGAGACCACTTAATACTGCAATCAATACCAGTTCTAAGATGAAGATTTTAAAATGTTTGGCATACGATTTTCGTTTGTATGCATGGGTTGAATCATCACGGTACAACATCTAGCAAAAATCACTCATCATACCCTCATTCCAAACTACTTGATACCTTTCTTTCATTGCTTGGATATCTTAGTGAAATCTTTCACCCTGCTCATCACTAACTGCTCCAAGATTTTTAGGAAAACACTCAAGGTTTGAATGAAGAAAATGCATTTCCAAAAACATGCGCCCCATCTCTTTGTATGCCACCAAGCGAAACTGCAACACATTTTTGATATGAAAGTGACTTGAAATTTCCGAGAAAATTTGAGCAAAACCATTCAAATGTATGCCAAGCTTATAGTTTCAATGTATTTAAAGCCTTTTTAAACTCTGGGTCTTCAAAAACTTTTCGAATATGTGAACCAACAAAGAATCCTTCTTTCAACTTGGCTTGGCTTAGTTTGAAAAACTTTTTGCAGAGAAATTTCAAGCCATTCCGAACGGTGTTTGGCCATAGCTTTCACAAAGTTCTTCATTAATCCTAAGTTGATATGCACCGGCGGCATTAAAACTTTATCGGGATTTACTAAAGAAATGTGCTGAACATTTTTTATTCCAGGTACATGTGAATTCTTTTTCCGATGTGGATGGTTTAAGCGATCTGGATTAAACCGATCTGGATGGTTTAAGCACTTTCTAGGCATTATAAATATATTTAGAAATTTTAAAAATACTATTAACGTAGTCCTACCTATTTTACAGCAGTAGAAGTAAATAAATATAATATGTTGCTTTGCATTGTTAATATTATTCCGTCCTTTGCGCCGGCTTATGCTCAAATAGTTTTCATATTCTCTACTTAAATAATAACTGGCCAAACTATCTACTTCCATCCTTTCAATACCACTCAGCGCTTTTATTTACGTTGCTTTACCGCATAGAAATGCTATTCTATGACGTCATAATGTAACGTTCTATTACATTTTGATTGTAAAAGGATTAGTAACGAAAATTAATTTAAATTTATAAAAACAAAAATATCTCAAAAGCGTAATGTCCTAGAGAAAAAGTAAAAGCAGTTTTGGAATTAGCGTTAAAAATACCAGAATCTCCATTTAAAATTTGCTGTTGACCAGCGTAATTAGAGTAAAAAAAACATAACTCAACTTACGGTAGGCTATTTAAATTGTCTAATGGTTATCATGTAGCTTACTTTGGACTGATGACTGTAGCTAACAAGAAGATCGCGAGTTTTTTTTAATCTGTGTTATGTGATGCAAAATCAAAATGATAAAACTATTCGAACTTTTTCAAAACTATTTTTTTCACAAAAAAATATCAAAGTTTTGTTTTACATTAAGTGCAATTCCTCAAAGCTAAAACAATGGTGCGATTCGATAGAACCAAGCAAAAAAACGACGTTGACCAAGGAAACAGATGGTCTTGTTTTGTCAAACTTTGCTAGGCAGAGCAAATATTTTAAATTCAAAAACGACGTGAGCGACAGTCAAAAAATTTATTTTTATTTTTTTTCATTTCTATTTATTCTGTTCAATCACAGTAAAACGTTGAAGCGTCATCAGCGCAATGGTTAAGCGTAAGCGATTACCCCAACCGTGATATTGCTGTCCAGTTGAAATTTTTTTATTTGGCGACGAGAGAAGTTTTCGAACCGCGACGGGATCAATCGGGTTGGTCATCAACACGACGCTCTTTCCTATTTGTTCGTCATCAATCGACGTTCCTCCCTACTTGCCACCGTGCCGGCAAGCCCGGCTGCACGGCCAACATCACACAAAACTTAACTTTATAAACTTTCTAATCCTAAAGTTATTGCCCTAAGACTTTCTAACCAAACCTTTGTCTGAAGAGAAAAACAATAAAATGGAAACAAAAACTATTTTCTGTAAATTAGAAGCCATGGTTGTCACAAACTTTACTTGGGAATCCAAAAGGACCAGTTGAACTAGGTAACCCGAATACCAGCGCTTAAGTAAAGCTGTGTCTATTTGTTTATTTGTTCCGGCTCAAGAAATACAGTAGTTTGCCGCAAAACTGAAGTTTCTAGTACCGTTAATTCCGGCTAAGTTTGAATTGATTCTTTAGAAAACTTTTTTCCGTTAACAGACAGACACCATTGTTTCCGAGTATAAAGAATATATTTACGTATTTAACAAAACTTGATCGATTTACAAAAACTTGGCTTCCACTCTTCACCAAATTTCAAAACGATTCCAGCGCCACAACTTAATAATTCGTCTGCTACACAAAATAATTCTATCTCTCCATTGAATTAATCTCCGAAAACACTGGCGCAAAACGATTCCAACACTTGTTATCAACTCAACTGAAACTTCAACTGGACTGCGGAATGACTGGAATAACTGGAATTAAGTGGAATTTAGACTGTAATGATATGAAAACAAAGTTCCTGCTTATATAAGATCACGTCACGTGACGCCAGATTACGGTAGAATATACTTAAAAGTTACAATTAAAGATTAAAATAAAGTTCACACTCTGTCATTGTTCGCGTTTACGGAGAACAGCCAATCAGAGAATAGTGGCGCAACCGGATTAGAAGTCTGATTAGTGACATCTAAACCATGGACTTTTAACTAGTAGTATCCGGACTGGAAACGAAGCGAAAATTACAGCAATCGCCGACCAACACGAGGCCTAGAAAAAAGAAAGCGCGATCGCGACAGCGGTTGAAAAACAAAGCATAATACGAACAATCGCGATTTAGAAAGCAGCTGCAGCAGTTAAGTCATTTAATGTATGGAGAGTTGCAGTAGAGACAAATAACTGAGTGAAATGAAACGCTGTTTAAAAGTAAACTTGTGTTTTCACAAAAATAGTTGGAAATCAAGTAAAAAATTATTCTATTTGTACAGTATTCCAGTTAACAGTAAAGTATATAACAGAAGCATAACTATTCAAAACTATCAATCAATCAATCAATTAAGGTTTTATTTTTTCGTCCATTACATAGCAGATAATCATATTAAAAATGCACACATGTGGTCGAAAAAAGAGGAATCAACGACAAAACGACAAAACTATCGTGTTTTATTCAATTCAAAACTAGAGAATAGGTAGGATTCAAAACTATTCAAAATTAGAGAACAGGTAGGAAAAGTTAAAGTGTTTTTTTCAAATAATGTGCAAGTGTTTAATACCGTAAAAATAACGTAAAAGTGTTTTAACGTAAAATATGCAATTACAGATTTTGTTTTGCTAACAAGTTTCTTTCTATCGTTGGCCTGATGTTGGTCGCTGCAAAAAATTCGTTTCCAGTCAAGATACTACTATTTAAAAGTCGGATCTTTTTTACTATCGGCCGTCACTTCCATTTTTAAAACTTTTTCTTCTCTCGTTTCTAAAACGCTCTCTCGTTTTCGCTACTCTCACTCACTTTTCTCTTTTCTTTCTCTTTTAACTAAATGATAATCGGTCATAAAACCAAGCCAAATTTTGTAATAAACACACTTTAAACATTTGTTTATATTTTTTATCACTTTATTTTAAATTACTAAACATGGACAACGTGATTTTAAATCAAAATATTCAATTTAAATGCTGTTTTAGTTTTGATTTGTACGACGGCTTACAGTAAAACAAATGATAATCGGTCATACGGGCAAGCTAAGCTTTGTTAAATAAAATATTTCAAACGTCTTTTTTATATTTTTTATCACTTTATTTAAATTAGTAAACATGAACAACGTGATTTTAAACCAAAATATGCAATTTAAATGCAGTTTTAGTTTTGATTTGTGCGACGGCTTACAGTAAAAGAGATATTTAAACAGTGATACTTGAGCGACGGCTTGGAGTAAAAGAGATATTAATGGATCATACAACCAAGCCAAACTTTGTAATAAAAACACTTTAAACATTTATTTATATTTTCTATCACTTTATTTTAAATTAGTAAACATGGACAACGTGATTTTAAATCAAAATATTCAAATTAAATGCAGTTTTAGTTTTGATTTGTGCGACGGCTTACAGTAGAACAAATGATAATCGGTGATCTGGGCAAGCTAAGCTTTGTTAAATAAAATACTTCAAACGTTGTTTATATATTTTTTATCACATTATTTTAAATTACTAAACATGGACATTGGACAAAGCTATTTTAGACCAAAATATTCAAATTAAATGCAGTTTAAGTTTTGATTTGTACGACGGCTTACAATAAAACAGATGATAATCGGTGATCTGGGCAAGCTAAGCTTTGTTAAATAAAATACTTCAAACGTCGTTTTTATATTTTTTATCACTTTATTTTAAATTACTAAACATGGACAACGTGATTTTAAACCAAAATATGCAATTTAAATGCAGTTTTAGTTTTGATTTGTGCGACGGCTTACAGTAAAAGAGATATTTAAACAGTGATACTTGAGCGACGGCTTGGAGTAAAAGAGATATTAATGGATCATACAACCAAGACAAACTTTGTAATAAAAACACTTTAAACATTTTGTTTATATTTTTTATCACTTTATTTTAAATTAGTAAACATGGACAACGTGATTTTAAATCAAAATATTCAATTTAAATGCAGTTTTAGTTTTAATTTGTGCCAAATGGAGTCACTACATTGCTTTGACAAATAAGTATGCAAAGATTTTGTTGCCGCCTGATTCACTTGATGTGGAGCTTATCACGACTTCTGTAACATCATCAAGAAAGCAGCCAAAAAGACTATCCCACGCGGGTATCGAAACAACTATATTTCGTGTTGTGATGCAGAGTGTGAATCCCTCTGTAAAACCTTTCTGCAGTCTCCTCAGGGAGACGACTCAAATTTGGCTGCTACAGCTCTGCTTGCCAAGCTTGAGATGGATGCTTGAGATTGCCAAGCTCCCAAGAAAGCGGAGGGATCGATGGTCCGATGCAGTTCGGAGCATTGACTTCTCACACTCTGGTCGAAAAGCGTGGAGTATTTTGAGCAACCTTACTGGTAGGTTACGACACTCTCCTCGTCACTGTCCCGTTACAGCCAATGCTATTGCATCTCAGCTGGTTAGAAACGGGAAATACGAGGCTGTTGACCGCAAGTCATCTCGACTTGTCTCTCAAGAAGTGTCTGACCTTTGGAGGCCCACATCACCAGACGCAGTAAATATCTCTGACAATTTTTCACAAAGAGAATTTACTACTGCCCTCTAACATTTAAAACCAGGTAAAGCTCTGGGACCTGATTCCATCTGCTTAAAGCTTATACTCCATTATAGAGCTGCTTTGAAGTCCTGGTTATGTGACTTCTTTTTTTCCTGTTTGCGCCGACTCAAAATTCCCAAGATATGGAGAAGAGCGCTTGTGGTCGCGATCCCAAAACCAGCAAAGCCTGTGGGCGACCCAAAGAGTTATCAACCGATATCTCTGCTCTGTGTCCCCTACAAGATCCTCGAGAGGCTTATCTAGGCCCGCGTTAAGCCATTAATCGATTGTGCACAATATGCGCAAATTGATAACTTTATATAAAAGAAAGTCATCACTTTATTATTAGAGTTGACATTAAAATTTTTAGGTTTTTATGTCAGTTAAATGAAACTTTAGGTAACGGAAAGCGTTGAAAATTTAGCTCTTTACCTGGTCCAGATGTTCTGCTGATTTTTGGAACTTTTTAAAGTGTGCCGCAGGATCGAAAAAGTAGCGGAGGACAGCTCTGGTGTACCACTTTTAGGTAAAACAATTGTCGCTACTACATGTAGTTGTCAAAGGTCTGATGGCTGACTGTTTGAAAAAAGTCGTAAGTGGTCCGTTTGAGAGAGATGGAGGCATCAGTGACTACGCGCAAAGCGTCATTCAAGACCATATATATCAGGGTTCTTCGACGGGGGCGATTAGGGGCGATTTAAACAATTTGAAAAATTGGGGGGCGATTTTAAACAATTGGGGGGCGATTTCACAATTACAAATATTGTTATAAAACGATAACTAAAAATGGATACGTTGAAAACGTTCTCGCTGATTTCATTATTTCTTTTGTTATTGTTCTTCACTTCTTCAAACAGTTTTGGGTTCTCCTCATGCTCATGTATGCACAATTGCACATGCACACACATGCAATGACGTACACCTATGCAAGTGAAAAAAACGTTATGACCGAACAACGAATGAAATGGTAGTTGACACGAGTTTCCAGATATGCCAAAATTTTTATTTGACTGCGCAGTCAAGCAAGACTTTTTTCATAAGTGATCATAAGTCATAGACTTTACACATCGCTAAACACCAACTGTTACGTGAACTGGCAATTTGATTGGCCTTTCGGAAATCGCTACGACAAATCTTAATTCGTCCTATAAATTTGGCTACGTCACTGTCATGGGATCGCGCGATGGTCACAAGACCGCACGAGGCACACATGACCAAAAATCATGGGACCTCATGTGACTCATCGCTATAAAGGCCAGAATTGAAACCGGTGTCTTACTTTGGTCGTGGCTAGGAGCGACGAGGTAACGCGTGATAAGTAATCCAGAATATGTAAAATAAGTAAAATAATTATTAATTAATAAATTAACGTGTGCGGCATAATGTGGCAATTATAAATTGTAATAATTTTGATTGTATTTATGTAGAGTAGACAATGGAATAATCGAATTTAACCCTTCCTCTTTAAAATCTTTATATGGCTTTCTGACGTAATAAAATTAAATATACTGTAGTATTTGATTGAA
The DNA here is from genome assembly GCA_963680785.1 of Diplosoma virens. Taxonomy (NCBI): domain Eukaryota; kingdom Metazoa; phylum Chordata; class Ascidiacea; order Aplousobranchia; family Didemnidae; genus Diplosoma; species Diplosoma virens. The sequence goes on along the minus strand of OY796881.1, from coordinate 66,460,206 downwards.
GTACTCTGATTGCTTGAAGATTTGGTGTTAAAATTCTCCCTAAGTCTTTTTGAATAGAATCACTCGAAACTTCAGAAGCGTTTGAAGGGACGAGCTTACATTAAATTCGATAACACCAACCAACTTTAAATGTTGACAGCAGTTCCTTACAGCTGTATCTTTTCAATGATTGAACACCGCATAATTAGCTGTCATGAATCTCAAATTTCGCAATGTAGTAAATAGCTTTCTGCCACCGGTTATTATTGTTTGCATTTTCAATTAGTATCTCGTTGTGCTATTACGTCAGTGCTTGACGCAACTATATATGCCTTTGTTTTTCGTGAAACCTCGCATTTACTGAGGAAAGGAAGAGTTGTGTAGATTCTGTATCAAACTTGATCGTGAGTGAAGAGATTCAAGCGTGATCGAGACAAGGAGAGGAGCAGCGCAAGTACAAGAGGTCAGAGAAACTGAAGAAGAATGCATAAAAACAATAGCTAGATCGCTCTCTCTGAACATGGAAACATCCCATGCTATAAGCAGAAAAAAACATGAAAAAACTATCTCACCGCTGAGCAGTTTTTTCTGCTCATCGCATGTGACGTTTCTGTCTTCAGAGAGAGATAGCGATCTATAGCACTTGCTTTCATACAATCTTTTTCAGTAGTCCAGGGAAGGACAGAATTTTTAACAGTAGGCTTTCAAGAAAATGATCGTAATTTCTAAAAATTTAGGATTGTCATTATATTATTTTATGTGCCGCAGGCTACTTTCAGTTTCTTTTTAAAAGTAAATTTTATATGGTAATCGACTAATCGTATTGAAAGAGTAATGGCTTCTAATGCCAAAAAAAAGTGTCTTACATATCTTGTGGATTATATCAGGTTTGGCTTTGTGCCATGCCCATCCAATATTCAACTTCCAATGTGTCTCTTGTGCAAGAAAATTCTTACAAATGAGGCAATGAAACCGTCAAGGCTGAAAGATCACCTAACCAGGCTTCATCCTGATAAAGCAGACAAATCTATTGAATTTTTTCAAGCATTGAAAGAGCGTGAAGCTCAAAGTTCTATAAACAAGGCCTTTGCTAAAAATGCTTGCCCAAATGTCAAAGGACTTATAGCCTCGTACAAGATTGCTTTTTTGATTGCGAAAAAGGGTTTACCATTCAACGTTGGGGAAAGTTTGGTAGCACCTGCTGTGAAAGAAATTATTTCTACTGTAATGGAGAAAGATCCCACACCTGTACTACGAGCTGTTCCACTGAGTGATACCACAGTAACCCGACGAATTAACGAAATGGGTACGAATATTGAAGATCAACTCTGTGAAATCTTACGAAACACTTCTTTCAGCTTACAATTAGACGAAACTACCACATCAGACAATAACGCTTTATTAATGGTTTACGTCCGTTACATAACTGATGGAAATATTATGGAGGAGCTTCTATTTTGCAAGTGTTTGGAAACAGACACTAAAGGTCTAACAATATTTCAGACTTTGTCAGACTACTTGCGAAACAAATCCATCCCCCTTACCAACATAATAGCATGTGCTACTGATGGAGCTCCAGCCATGGTAGGCAGGTATCGCGGGTTTGCTTCATTACTCAAAGAAAAAATACCCAATCTATTTACTGTGCACTGTGTGCTTCACCGTCAGCATTTGGTAGCAAAGCGTCTTTCTCCACGTCTGCAAGAATGTTTGGGAGTTGCTATCAAAGCAGTTAACAAGATAAAAGCCAACGCTAAAAATGACCGATTGTTTCGACAGCTATGCGAGGTAAACGATGAAGAGTTCGAGCATCTCCTTCTCCATACGAAAGTTCGTTGGCTGTCGAAAGGCATATTTCTGGCAAGGTATTGCAAACTTAAAAACAGCGTGGTGGAGTTCCTTGGTGAAGATTCTGACCTTGCCAAAGATGTAATTGCCTGCCATCAAGATAACAGTTATCTAGCTGATTTTTATGAAAAAATTAATACAGCAACGGACAAACTCCAAGGTAAAAAGATTACTTGGGTTCAAAGCAAAACTATAATACGTGGCCTAATCAACAAACTTGAGCTCTACCAGCAAAGTTTGAGCAGAAGAAAGTTCGATCACTTCTCTCGTCTGTCAAAAATGTCTGATAGTGTCACTGACGAACATTTGCTTGTTTACGTTGAACACCTGAAAGCTGTGATAGAAGACATGAAGGTTCGCTTTAAAGATCTGCTTGACCTTGAAGTTTTTCCGTGGCTAGTGGAACCATTCGCCACTAACATCAATGACTGCGATTCCACCATGCAAGAAATGCTGATAGACCTGCAAAGTGACGAAGAAGCGCGCGCAATCTTCAGGGCACATGGATGGGCAGCCTTCTGGATTAAGTGGAAAAACCGATTTCCGCAACTGTGGGAGAAAGTAGAGCTCTTTATTTTGGCCTTTCCAACCACATATATTGCTGAACAAGGATTTAGTGAAGTGCTCTACATGCGAAATAAATATCGCAATAGACTCGACATGAATGCGACTGGGGGAGATTCAATTCGACTGAAGCTGACTAGCTTGATGCCAGCTTTTTTTAATCTTGCCGAGCAACATCAGCCGCAAGGGTCGCATTAGTTTCATGAACTGTTGCATTTTAATAAATTGCCATTGCTTTTATTTGTGTTTTCCTTTTAAAAGCTTCTTAGATATATTTCGGGAAAACTTTCAAATGAAAGTACAGTAATCGTTTTTATGGGGGGCGATTCTGACCAACATTTTTTGAAAAGGGGCGATTTCATAAAAAAGGTTGAAGACCCCTGATATATATAAATGCGACTCCAATACTCGGCTGTTGAATAACAAAAAATAAGAGAGCTGTATCTGATGTTTTGCAACAAATCAAAACTAAAACAGCATTTAAAGTGAATATTTTGGTGTAAAATCACGTTATTAATGTTTAGTAATTTAAATTAATGTGATAAAAATTATAAAAGAGACGTTTGAAGTATTTTATTTAACAAAGCTTAGCTTGCCCAGATCACCCATTATTATCTGCTTTACTGTAAGCCGTCGTACAAATCAAAACTTAAACTGCATTTAAAGTGAAGAATTTGGTTTAAAATTACGTTGTCCATGTTTAGTAAATCAAAATAATGTGATAAAACTTTAAAAAAGACGTTTGAAGTAATTTATTTAACAAAGTTTAGCTTGCCCGTATGACCGATTATCATCTGTTTTACTGTAAGCCATCGCACAAACCAAAACTAAAAAGCATTTAAAGTGACTTTTTTGGTTTAAAATAACGTTGTCCACGTTTACTAATTTAAAATAAAGTGATGAAAATTTAAAAAAAGATGTTTAAAGTATTTAGTTAGCAAAGTTTGAAGTATTTTAGCAAAATTTAGCTTGCCCAGATCACCGATTATCATCTGTTTTATTGTAAGCCGTCGCACAAATCAAAACTAAAACTGCATTTAAATTGAATATTTTGATTTAAAATCACGTTGTCCATGTTTAGTAATTTAAAATAATGTGATAAAAAATATAAACAAAATGTTTGAAGTATTTTATTTAACAAAGCTTAGCTTGCCCAGATCACCGATTATCATCTGTTTTACTGTAAGCCGTCGCACAAATCAAAACTAAAACTGCATTTAATTTGAATATTTTGGTTTAAAATCACGTTGTCCATGTTTAGTAATTTAAAATAAAGTGATAAAAAATATAAACAAAATGTTTAAAGTGTTTTTATTACAAAGTTTGGCTTGGTTGTATGATCCATTAATATCTCTTTTACTCCAAGCCGTCGCTCAAGTATCACTGTTTAAATATCTCTTTTACTGTAAGCCGTCGCACAAATCAAAACTAAAACTGCATTTAAATTGCATATTTTGGTTTAAAATCACGTTGTCCATGTTTAGTAATTTAAAATAATGTGATAAAAAATATAAAAACGACGTTTGAAGTATTTTATTTAACAAAGCTTAGCTTGTCCAGATCACCGATTATCATTTGTTTTACTGTAAGCCGTCGTACAAATCAAAACTAAAACTGCATTTAAATTGAATATTTCGGTTTAAAATCACGTTGTCCATGTTTAGTAATTTAAAATAAAGTGATAAAAAATATAAAAAAGACGTTTGAAGTATTTTATTTAACAAAGCTTAGCTTGCCCAGATCACCGATTATCATCTGTTTTACTGTAAGCCGTCGCACAAATCAAAACTAAAACTGCATTTAATTTGAATATTTTGATTTAAAATCACGTTGTCCATGTTTACTAATTTAAAATAAAGTGATAAAAAATATAAACAAAATGTTTAAAGTGTTTTTATTACAAAGTTTGGCTTGGTTGTATGATCCATTAATATCTCTTTTACTCCAAGCCGTCGCTCAAGTATCACTGTTTAAATATCTCTTTTACTGTAAGCCGTCGCACAAATCAAAACTAAAACTGCATTTAAATTGCATATTTTGGTTTAAAATCACGTTGTCCATGTTTAGTAATTTAAAATAAAGTGATAAAAAATATAAAAAAGACGTTTGAAATATTTTATTTAACAAAGCTTAGCTTGTCCAGATCAACGATTATCATTTCTTTTACTGTAAGCCGTCGTACAAATCAAAACTTAAACTGCATTTAAATTGAATATTTTGATTTAAAATCACGTTGTCCATGTTTAGTAATTTAAAATAAAGTGATAAAAAATATAAAAAAGACGTTTGAAATATTTTATTTAACAAAGCTTAGCTTGCCCGTATGACCGATTATCATTTG